>JAJEKV010000001.1:2628006-3141733 GCA_021234155.1 Isoetes taiwanensis | reverse complement strand
ATGTTACTTCGTTCAGATTTACGTATTGCTGAGGCGAGACACTATTTGGAATATATCAGTGAGCTCCCAAAGCAGAATACAATCGAGCATTGGGCGACTACAAACAAGGGTTAATGGAGAAAATAGCGAGGCACCTACGTCACACATGACAATTTTCGGAAAAGGGCCCCGCATCGATTTAGAGTTTATGTAAATGTAGCCCAGGTAACCGGTGAATGAGGAGAGTAAATCAAGGGTCAAGCCATCGAGGCGTGAATGGAAAATTAATGAATGAGCAGTGCTTGAAGAGTCTTGAATGAACAACCCGTGAATCCGACGTGATTGATAAAAATCGGGTAACATCACATTTACGGCAATTACACATCAGTATGGCGAATTTAGCTGTGGAAGCGGCACAAACCTTTAGAATCTAAGTGGCCATGTATGAATCACTTGAAGATGTTTATCTTGAAAAGATAGTAGCCAAACAAAACGCGCGAAAAAACAACGGAGTTTGAAGCGCATTTACATTTAAAACATGAATTCCCCCAAAAATTTGAATATAATTTCCCCAATTTTTGATTAAATGTCCCACTAATTTGAAATAATGTCCGTCAGGAACTTTGAAACCACGAGTTCCATAAAACACGTCGACACGTGCATGACTCGAATTAATTTTGGTGAGCTTTAAATGTGATTTGAAATTCAAAAATCCGCGCACTCATTATTAAGGTCCACAATTAATTCCTCACGCTCGAAGCCATGCTTGGTCCATTTTATTTCAAGACCAAAACACATACGACACTTGTCTTACGCCCCAAAGAGGTCCATAACCCTTTAAAGCCCTCATTCTCTCATTGCGGTTAGAGAATTACTGTGCTTCTTTGGCGCTTTGTGCTCAGTTAAACTCTTTGTCGCCTTCATATTTCTTAGCCGCGAAGTCGTTCTCGTCCTTTCTCCCGAGACCAGTACATGCGACGGATCCGAATCCTTGGCGCCTTGTGTCTCTCGGTAGCTTGTGCAGCCATCACGGTGACATTCACTCTGCTATGACCCTATCGCTGGGTGCCTGTGCACCAAGATTCCTAGCGGGTTGATGGCATCTCGCCCCCACCATAGGTAGCAAGGTAGGTGGACTACTTTCAGAAATATAAAACTTGGCGCTTGCTGATTAAGTATCCGCTATAACATCTGGACATATGAACATCTTCTAGATGCCTCGCTGGTCCCCCAGTTACATACACATGTCACGAGCTGAATAGAACACAATTGCTTCCCACTTGATGTTTCATTTTGCAAAACATTGGACTTTTCCCTAACACCAAGTAGGCGCCCAGTTTGCAACCCTCCACCATGTGGGACGTCGGTTGCCTATCCGACACCAAAGTGGGGCGGGCCGCCCGGTTGCCTATCCCGAGAGAGCACGACTACCTTGGATGGTAGACTTGGTGAGACTAGAATTAGGCGGGCGCCCAATTTGAGTGACAAATCTACATCAAATAATCGTCTCCGGATGTTGAAAGCGTCATACTATCGGATAAGTAAATTAGTGAGCGCCCATTTTTAGTATCTTTACGTGAGGATGCAGCAAGTGAGCGGGCGCCCAATTTATTATCTTGATAAGATGCGGCAAGGTGGTGAAACCCAATTTATTTAATAATTCAATCGTCTCCTCGAGACTCAAGGCTCACCATGAGTTGGTAGGGAAATTAGTGAGCGCCCAATTTGGTGTCTTTGATGGGGATCAGGGGCAAATTGGGCACCCAATTTGCCTCCATGAAACAGTCTCTGTTAAGTCTCCCAAGTACTAACACTTTTAGTTATATGGGAATTAATATAGGCGCGAACAAAGCGGGGCCTTTCCGGGTTCGGTCTGGGACCCAAATTTGCATTGTGCAATAGAGAATGCAAGAGCGAGAAGAGAAAGATCTTTCTGGCATCGGGTTGTGCCCATGAGTTTGACGGTTCTTGTGAATGGAGTGCAGTGCCATAGAGATAGGAATATTCATCACAGGTCCCCGGACAAACCACCTCAGATCATACCTTTTCTTTGGCCAAGATAAGGCGGGAAAAATGGTCGGCGGGTATCGTCGCCGACATGGAGGTGTGGCTGCGAACAATGATGACTTCCTCGCCGGCGTTGAAGACACCGTAGATCGGTTGTCCGGGTTGAGTTCTATCTAAGTCACGAGCCATGTATGATGGCCTTGAAGTATAAAGGGAAGCCCACGTTCTTGCGGCTCGGAAAGGATGGGCTGGACTCATATGAAAGTTTAAATGCTCGGGCATCAAATCAGAGCGATATTTTTGGATGGCTACTCACAGCGTAGAGACGGTGGATAGAGCACAAAGCGGAACAGGTCGAAAGCCTTTGTTACCACGGAGTATCGGGGTAACCAGCCTAAAATTATACGATACTAAGTGGCTTAGGGTCTAGATACAGAAGGTGAAATGACTACAAGCCTTTGAGAGGCGGCATAAATGGAGCCCCGTCTGATCCAAGAAGGACACATAAGGCCTATTCACAAATAAAAGCGCCACTAAACTTACATTCGGTGGAATGAAGAGAACATCAAAGATGCTTGAGTCACGAGTGCGAGAGGACCGACGTCTGAAGAGGAACCCTAAGCGCATGGGAAAAGATTTGGGTGGTCCCGTCGAGGCATGGCCAGGCGTGTTATCCAGGCCAAAAACTTGGAGGGAGTCCTTGTCTTCTTCTTCATCACGAACAACGGAGAGTAGCCGGCGGTCGTGAGATTCCACTCCATCGGTGGCGGCGTCCTCGGAGAAGCGGACATGAGTTGTCCTGGCGCCATAGCAGAAAAGGCATCAAGCACCCAATCTACCCTCACGGGGTGGGCTTGAGATTGAGTGATGTGTTCAAGATGCATAAAGCCCGCAAATGTGACTTTAGCAAGGTCATAAGTCCGAACTTATGGACGCTCTCTCTGGTCGTTTGCTCCCGGCCATCGGATGCACCCACTCCTGTCTTGATGTCGTGAATTCGATCCACAGACGAGCGGGCGTAAAGTGGAAGAAGTCGGAGAATCGCAAAATGCGAGAATCTTTTAGTTGTTAATGGCAACCATACGACCACGGTTGCTCAAGCTGCCCACCTAGCTTTAGCGCAGCCTCTGAAAGGAAGCACTTGGCGGCCGATATTCTTTCTGCCAAAATGTAGTCCTGGCGAAATCTACGACAATCGAGTGCGTTAAATTATATAAGCGGAGAATAATGACATAACAAAAGAAGACTATACGAGGAAGTATTTTTGAAGGAAATTGACCATGACAATGGGCATTCTCACGGGAGCCACAGGAAAGGGCAATAGCGGGCACTCGAGTCGGTGGAAGTGATACGTAGTGCACTACCACCATTACTAGTTCACCTTTGTCCACAAGTTCGGGTGAAACATGGCCCAATTTCCTTTATTAACACTCTTTTTTCAAATTGGGCGTGATTTCCTGAACAATTTTGTTGCAAATGGGCGCTGCGCCCAATTTCGGAAGCGTTACGGAAGTGGCCCATCTCAATTCACACAGGTGTCGGATGATCTGGTGGTAGGCGCCCAATTTACGTCGACTCTGCAAGCAAATTAAGATGATGTGTATGCACCTTGTCCCGGGTACCTTCTTTGTCATCACGAGGATTGGAAAGGCTGTAGCGCTACCAAACGATTAAGAAATCCAACTATCTTTGTATTCATTCTTTTGTATATCTTGGCGTAGTCGTGGAATATGCCTGCAGTTATTCTCGAAGACCGGTTTGAAGGGCGAGAAGGGAAAAATTGAGGTGAAGGATAGGCTTAGACTTTTCACCAATAATTCACAATAAACCCATTAAATTCATGCATCCTCTAGATACGCAAAAATTTCTTGAAGAAGGAGATCAAGGATGGCACCCCACATTCCTGAAGGGAAGCAAGGATTATCTTGGAGGCGCACTATGAAAGTCGGAATGGGGTGGCATTGAAGAAGATTGGAACAATGGGCCGGGCCCTTGTCGGATACATGAAGGCTGAAAAAACTTCCTTTTCAAGACATATTTGCCTTGAGAGGCAAGCTCACCCCATTCACGGAGAATCGTGCTTATGTTGCAAAGTAGCATCGAGTGGATGAAATGAGAAGGGCCCTTAAAGAGATGGAGAGGAAGCTTTCCGGGTCCTCTCTTGACAAAGTGAGCCAGATCTCTTCTAGGGCCGATTGAGAGGGTGGCAAACCCAACAAGTGTTTCCACGTTAGTCCGGGAGGTTTGTGCGTGGGCGTGGTAAACACTTGACCCGCTTCATTGGATGCGACTTGAGATATCACGAAGAAATGGCCAAAGGAAGATTATGAAAAATTCCTTCGGCCTTCATATGCGATGGCGGACCAGCAGCAGCTTTCTTTGGTAGCTATATTTTATTACAGACCGCCTCAATGATTTCATCATGAAGACAATAGGCAAAATTGGCGGTAGTGTTTAGGTTAGTTCCTACCGGACCCGACGAGCTGCGACTACCTCTAGAGTTCGAGGGATTTGCAATGTCTTGTCACCTTTAATGTATGTTGCGGAGGCCTTGTGGCTACATGCTGATCACAGGCTCATCTTGCTTGGCTGTTCCGTTCATCAAAGCAATATACTTTAAGTTTAAGCATTCTGAGAAAAAGCAGGACGCCGAAAAGAGTTGCCGATCGAGTGCGGCAGTGCATTTTAGATTAGGCGCCGCTTAATTTGCTTATTGATATCATGTTTAACATTTGTTTCAAATGTGACTTATTTGTTGACCTTGGTGCGACAAGGGTCGGCGGTGGGGGAGATCTGGTACGAGAATCGGTTGGAAAGTAGGCGTGCACCTATCTGAAATACGAAGTTGATCTTTGAAGGTTTTTTCTGACTTCTTTCCGGTGGTGCTTTTGCATGACGTCTTGAGAGCTATAAAAAACGTGTCTTTTGAGGCAGACGAGGTAAAGCTTGTCTGGATATTGAGCAGCTTTCGATGTCATGTTAGGCGAGAAAAAATCAGAGCTGGGCACTCTGAGAAGATAAAGGAAGAAGGCTACTCTACACTTGGCTTGGCTCCTCAGCCTCAGCTTCACACTTACAGACACTAACAGTTCGTCTGTACAGCAGTCACGATCAATTACGAGGCAGGACAAGCCCGTTAATCTGACTCAAAAGTAGCCTAGGCTCTCGGTTGGAACTATTTAGGAAGAAAAACAACATCATAGCCCTTTGGCGAGGGGCAGGGAGTGGTGATCTCGGGACATGATTGAGGCGACCTCAAGGATTCGGGGAAAGAGGTTGCTAAGGAGCCTGACTCTGTCGTTGTCATGGAAACACGGGGAAGGGACAATCGGGATGGAGAGGATGTGATTTAACAGTCAAAAGATGTGAGAGAAGAATTGGCGAACGAGGAAGACAATCAAGGTGCATGATGAGAATATGTGAGGCCGAGAGATTTTATGCAAAATGAATTGATCGAGGCAACAACCTGGGTGACATGAGAACCCAGTGGGGATCATTAGGAAGATGTGCCTCCAGACGAATGAAGCTGACTTTAGAGTTTAATCGTGGAAATATGTTAATAACAATTGTTCATACTTCTTTTCCAGAAATGATAACGTTGCACTCATTTCCTTGTGTAAATTTCTCTAGTTTACTTTTCTTTGTAGGTGGGCGCCGCTTGATTTGGCCTAACCCTCTAGACTATAATACTATTAGTTAACAACCGCTTATCCTCCTGATGCTAAGTTGGTGAGCAATTCTTTGGCTCAAGCCATCAAACGTAATTAGTGGTGCAATGGAGATCAAAAATGGACCCTCATTACTGGTCGTTACATTATATAATATTGACTATGTTTTATTACATCCTTTGTATTATATCCTTGCTCGGGTACATTAACATATCCAGTGTACAAAGAGTCACTTTGTCGTCATATACCGCCGGTGATGCCATTCGACTCAAGATCTGTGATCGGGAAGGCCAATCTGCAATTGGACCTCAACACGGTGAGCTTCACGCAATTACTACATGAGTCCATCTGCTGAATTTGGAGCCATGGATCAAGAAGACTAACACCAGTCATATAGCCTTTGGCAAATATCGTTGTAACTCAAGTAGCATGAAGGATCGGATGTTCTCGGTTGATCCGTGAGGAAGCCATGAGAGATAGTCTTGTTTTTATAGGCGTGAGAAATTATTGATGTCAATTATTGGCGTACATACTAGCGCGAGGGTAACCGTGTAAAGATTGCACCCTATGTCTGACCCACGAAATTAGGCGGCAGCAATTTCGCGCTATCCTCTGATATGAGCATTCAAAGGGCAAAGTGAGCGGGCGTAATTTCAGGACATGTTGGACAAGTTGCATATAGAAGACAAGTTGTACTAATACTTTATCTCATAGATGATTACAGTCGATTACAACAAGATGACAACGTTCATTTAGGGGACTCTTACGAGTCATTTTCATAGGGCACCCGATCTTCTCTATCATGCTGCATTTGATGCTCTCTATTCCATATCGGATGGATGATAACGTCGAGAGGATCAGGGATAATGGCGAGGATTTAGAAATGTTGTGGTCATCAGGTCTTCCATAGGTATCTCGCTGGCAGCCTTTGCTTAAGTTTATTGATTCATCTTGATTGATGGAATCCACATTCGGAGACCCAATTGAGACCCATGGCTAGGCGAAGGAAATGGGTGATGAGTCAAAATTGGTTTGAGATATTTATACCCACAATCATTATTATGAAGGTATTGTCACATGAAGATTATTGGATGTACACCGTATATGTCATAATAATCTTTGCTCTGATGATCATCAATAATTCCTTGGCTATAAATATACGTGCATTCGGCCTCCTGACACCTTCATTGCCATGTCTCCGCCATCTTCACGGGCCCCATGTGTTGACACCCTTACTTGCCTTGCCTTATGACCTATAGCGATCTTTATGCAGAAAGGATCTCTCGATCCACAGAAATTTTGTGGCAGTATAATCTTGGTGAAAAGACTCCCCATGAGTATCATGTTACTATCCATATTATGTGGGTTCGGGAATGGCTTTTTGAGATTAATAGAATCACCAATTACAATCATGACTCATGTATTTCATAACTTTATATGATATGATGATGTAAGCGTATTTGTGCATGATTACTTGTTGTTATGTTTGATTTATCTTGACAGTTACGATCTCGTTTTCGTTTCCTTTGCAAAAGAAGGAAAGTGGGCGGGCCTTAATTTTCTGAAAGTGGAAGCCTTCGAAACTACCCAGACCATCTGAAGAGGCAAAGTCGTGACATGTTGGAGGAGACTATTCCGTAAGAGGCGCCCAATTTCTCTGGAAGGAAAGTATGGTAGGCGCCCAATTTCCTCGGGGAGGCTCCATGAAATAAGATATTACTATTAGGAAATTGCACGTCATGGATATTCTCAATGTGAACCAAAAACATTCTATTCACATGGGAATGGAGTACATGGATGGATTACGTAGATAATAATATCAACTAAACAACATCGTAAAGCATAGGTTGAGCGAATGACAATAGATATGTAGATATAATATTAAACATGATTTGGGTCAATATCGGTTCCACACTTGAATTTAAGTCCCCAGTTGGAACTACGATATGTCTTTATCGGCCCGGTCTGAATCCAGCCGTGTGAATTACGCCGCCGGATAGGGTCGCGAGGATGAGTTTGATTACCAAAGCCACCTGTTGCCTCTTCTTGTAAAGCTTCTTAAACAACGGCCAAGGAAAGTGTTGTGCGTAAACATCCTCCATTTCCAGCAACCTCTTGAACACATACCATAAATGGCGTTTCAAAATCAATATTCGGCTCTACCTGCTAAGGTTATCGACTCGCCATCCTTCATCAACTCTCCACACGGCGCGCCGACTTCCACAAGTTTGGCTTCTCATTTCTTACGTACCATTTTGGTTTATCTCGTTACGCACCTCCAACACGGTAGTCGCATGAGCTAATATTGGCTTTCGTGATAGCCTTTACATTTAGCTCATTGTGAATCCATAAACTGCGCTGGTTCGGACCATTACATTATGCAGTGCTTGAATCTACACTGCCTCTTGATTTGCGAATCTTGCATTGCGTAAGCGAGACCACGTCTGAAACAGGCGGGAACCCTGAAACTCGGTTGGCACTTTTTGGGGCTTCGCCGATACAAGGCACCATCCCACCCTGCACATTTTGATTGCATCATTCTATAAATAAACCCTTATTTTCTAAAAATGGTACATTTGGGAGTCATATGGACTCGGCCAGTCTAATTAATGAGGTATGCTTTTGAAGATGATTGATGGAAGAAGTTATGCGAGTTGATTTTGTGGCGGGATTGATTCAAACATTTGAAATTTTTGGATTGAGCTGCAGTTGATTGGGAGAAGCGATCTGGCGGGGTCGGCGAGAGGAAGCGAGCGAGCGGGCGGCCGTAATCATACGGCAATCATAAAAACAATCGCTCAAAAATATAATTGGTGATTCTGTGAGGGACAATTGCAATAGCTTTGAGGCCCTAGTCTGTATCGTGGACCCGTAATCGAGCTGACGGGCGACGTAATTTTGGAGAAGCGAGCGGCGGGGCGGGGGCAAATATCCATCATATTTTTAGCGGTAGCGAGGGAGGTAGGGAGATGGGTCTCCACATTCATGGATCCCATATAGTTTTCTGCCCAGTCGCATGAATCTACCTATCCAGGGATATGCATGGTCTAAATGGCAAGCCTTTTTTTTTTTTTATGGAGACCTTAGGAAATGACAAACCATTTTCCTCCAAAAGATGTGGCGGCGATGCGGCATCGCACCCAAGATATGCTCCAGGATCCTGCAATTTGAGGATTTAACCTCACAAACCTAATCGTTTATAGCATATTTCAGCGTTAGTTGAAGTTATAAGCTCGAAGGCTTTATTTTTTTTTCATAATAATGGAAAGATGGAAAGCTAAGCAAAAACATGGTTATTTAATTTAGACACAACATCGAAATGCAACAACAACCACATCTTCATTTAGCGGTCTAGTATTTTCCACTAGGGACATACTTGCTCTGCGCCATATTTGATTCTATATTTCCCATTCTTGATGATACATAGATAAGAAAGAAATAGGCATTGCATCGAGACTAAGTTTGCATTGTGCCGGGGGCCTCTAAGAAGAGCAAAGTGAGGTCCATCTGTCCTTCTGCGGATCCCAGCGGATCGTTGCCAAGGAAGCGAAGCATGCGTAGCAGCCCGAGCATGGAGGCTAGTGCTGCATTTGGTACAACATGCTCATATACTTAGAACCCAGCGAGGATGAAATAGCGAAGGAGGATTACATGCCCTCTAGTCTTGATTTCTTTGATAAAGGCTGCCTCACTTCGAGGATTGCAAATGAGCTGCTCCCTGAGGAAAAGTCATCTTTCTTATTCCGAGTTGCGAACACAGGCACATTGGGGCAGCCACCTTATCCTCCTCGCAAAATCAAGCTTCCTATCTCTTCTTGCTTCTTGACCTCTAAGGCTTGACATCTTCTCCCGGGATTCCATGGCCCTTTGATTACGCTCCTTTCTTCCCTACCTTCTGGATGCCTTCATGCTCAAAGATGCCATAGCCACTACAGATTTCCTATTCACCTTCCACCAAAGCTATGGCATTAAAGAAATTTTTGGATTAGAAATCATAGTTTTGACTATGGCAGACGGAGATTTGGCTTTGCCACCGCTCTCATACGCGGATCTCCATGGTACCTTTTTTGATCCGTGCTCTGTGCACCACGCAACTACTAATAACTGCCAACATCCACATGATCGAAGAAATTAAAGAAGAAGGCGCCATCACATTGAGATGCCTGGTTTGCGAGGTGTGTAAGCAAAATCCATGGTTCTGCTGGAAGAACAAAGGGAAAAATAAAATATTAGAGCCCAGAGCACCGGATGCGCCATAGTGTGCGAAGCACATAGCTGATTCTTGCCCCCAGAGAAAGCAAAGACAGCAAGGAGGATTTGTGGGCCAGTTCACCGAGGCGGATAAGCACACAAAAAGCATTGGCTATTACGCAATTTTCTCCAAAATTTTCCCTCGATTTTTTCCGGGAATGAGAATGCAGGCATCTAGAAATCGAATCTGGCTAAAATCAATTATATAAGTGTAGATAAGCAATGCTTTCTCATCCATCGAATAAAGTCATGATACTATAAACCACACATCATGTTTGTGATAAAACAAGGCTAGCTCATGAAAAATGCATGTACTAATTTGTGTCTAATGCGTAAATAAATTGCCAAAGGCTTTAGTGTGTTAGAACAATGATTGCGGTGATGTTACGTGATCCTTATCCCAAAAGGAATAGAAATTAGGATAATTGTTTTTAGCATAGATCTAACGTAGCAATGATGGCTTTGATAGAACATGTACATTATGAGAAAATGGTAAATGGGGTCACTTGGTAGGGGGTGGATTTCCTCATTATGGCAAAGGATACTTCAACTGTCCACAGAATATGGAAGTTAGAGGAATTCTTTTTAGCGCAGTAAATCATGATAGATTTAACAAATAAGGGTGCATGTTGTGCAGGGAAATAGTAGTTGAGATCCAGGAGGATTATTAGATCTTTAACATGGCAACATGGGAGAAATCTTGAAGGTGGCAGCCCTAAGCACAAATTATAATGTATTCTCGTGTGTTTACTTCTTTTTCACACGCAACCTTTTTCATGTTGCCATGTTTCTTCATTGGCTAATCATAATTAACATGTCAACCTCTATCTCATGTTGCAAAGTGCAACACATGGCAGAACAATTATACAACCCTTATGAAAATAGAGGTCCAACTTCTATATTGTTGTTATTGTTGTTTTTTTTTCAAATACTACCATGTTTACGTCACGAAATGGCTGCCACACTACCACTAGGCTAAATCTACCTCTTAATGTAATAATATCGACTAGGAAGCCCTTTGATCATGCCATCACATGTTCTGTCAATAGAATTAAATAATTAAATTTGACTTATTCTCCAAAACCCTAAATCTTAATCGAACGCGAACATCTTGCATGTTTGTAATGATCTTGTTTTAATGGTCTTGATATGCTCAAAAAGTAATGACATCAAGTAAAAGCATTGATAAAGTTTATCTTATTCTTATTATCCTTGATTTGTTATTATTGATCTTGTCCTCCATTCTTTAAATTGATGTAATGCCTATTAATCCTAGATGATCATGCCCAAAAATTTATATTAAGCAAGTTCAGTTAAATATTTGTTTGGCCGATGGGATAAAGCTCTTTTGCATAAAGTTGTTGATTATATACAACCTATTCTGCTGCAACAAGAAGATATTTTGGTGTGGATGTATCATTAAGAAATGCAGACTTGTGAACTTTATGTATAAGCTGGCAGTAGGTGTGGACTTGGGCTTGGGATAAGCTACTTCATCCTAAAGTGGCAATACTTTTGTGGCAGATTCTTCACAAATGTCTTTGGGTTAATGTGCTTGTCCACAGGTTTGACCCTAGAATATCAGATCTATGTCCAATATGTAAGCAGAGTTCTGAGACCATTGAGCATTTCTTTTCCATGTATGGCCACCTTATATGTATGGGATTGGTTGTTCTCCCTATTTTTCAAGTCTCACTAACAAGTCAACAAGTGCCTTTGGCAATTTGTCCAAGTACCTAGACAAAGTTACAAAGCCATACTTTTCATTTAGCAGCAAGTTGGTTGTTGTGGACTATTTGAAAAAGACGGAGAGTGGTAGCCTTCAAAGGTCTAGATGTGGCAGATGACCGTCTTTTGCAATATGCTCAAGGTAGCATTGTTAAGTCTTATCATTGTTCTTCACTTGCCCCTCATAAAGACGTTTGATCTTTGAGGAATATTTGGACGTGCACTCTTATGCATAGACAAGTTGTTTCACTCAGTGCATCCATGCTTATCCTCTGAGGTTTTTGTTCATGTCTTTGCATCTTTAGTTGTACTTGACATCTGATTAAATAAAGATTGACGTCCTTCAACAAAAAGAATTCTTCTATTTATATGAATGAACTCTAATCATATTTATGGATGTACGATTGGTGTAGCTTAGGTTAGAACTATTGTTCTTATCGGTTATGGATATTTAGTTGTATACTTTTGACACGGATTGTTTTCTACTTGGGAAAGAGGATCTGAACTTCAAGCTTGTAAATAGAAATTGTTTCTAGTAAAGACATTTAATTTCTTTTAATATACTGCTGTCATAGCGCACACGATTGATGTTGTCAATTAGGATTTACAAGAGGGAGCTTATCTTTGTAGGTGATACCTTAGTGTGCAATGTTTCTTGGAGAGTCATTGTGGGCTAGATCTAATAATTACGTGTCACCTAGTATTAGGCGAATATGGAGGCCCCAATCGAGGGCTCGACACCTCCTAGATGATACATCAAATGAGGTTAAGTCATGCACAGACATGAAAGATCATAGTCCTCTGGTCGAATGTATTGGCATGGTATTGCCCTAGATGAGACGAGTTCTTATGCTTGCCTCAATAATTTGGGCGAAATGGAACACAGAGTAGTCCTTTGAGAGACACTCATACAACTAGGCTGATATCTTTCAACCTAATGTAAGTATTATGCATAGGAGGAGATGGAGTGGACAACTCAAGTCAACTGTTCTATGTCGGCCAGACTCTGTTGTTATCTCTGTTTGTTGTTTAACGAGGACCCGGATAATCCCGAGTCAATCTCCTTGGAACTTTGAGTCGAGGAGGACCATCCTCATGTGATGCTAGCCATGTCTTTGATGTTGTTGATTACGATGATGATACCACATGTTGAAGTGGCTTATTATACTTTATTTGTATTTTGATGCCATATCTTTGATATTATATACATTTTTTCAATATAGACCAACTTGGAGGAAGGCACCTCATATCCTTCACTCGTGCTTGCTCACACTAATTAGTATATGGGTTGGGTGGAAACTCTCCTATGTCTATGTGATTGGATATCATGTCGATGTAGGAGAAAAAGCAGCCTTGGTTCTAACCAGATCATGGGTAGCTTTTTTGGTTGTGATAGCAAGTCATCCATGCTAATCTTGAGCATTGTATCTACATTACCAACCATTTACTTTCTTCCATTACCTTATAAGGTAGCTGATCACATGTTAATGACTTAATTTGAGTGGAAGAAGTATTGAAACATTCTTTGCTTTCTCTATTAAATATACTTACTAGCTTCGATTGGTGTTAATTCTAAACAGCTACTAAATGGCGCTTTTTAAGTATTTCTATCTTTCTTACTGAAAGCCCAACCTATGATACATTCTTGTAAAATGACAACCATAACGAGCTCTATACTAAGTAGGAACCCATGGGCTCAGTCCCCCAAAAATGAATTGTTCTATACTTTATAAGCCAATGCCAAAAAATGCCTTCTACCCACAATCTGCCTTTAATTGCCAATTTCATTTGTAATTTTTTGTTCTCTTGATCCCCAAATATTTGTAACTATAGACATGTTGAATGGGCTAACCATTAATTTTGAAAGAACATTTTTTCTCAATGCCAAATAGCAGGGGTGCGCCTAAAATGTTTGCAAAAAATGTATTCCAGAACATTATAGAAATGGCTCTCTCTTTTTATTGGTCTTCTTTTTTTCTGGCACGTCGTCGTCGTCGACAAAGCGGTAACAAGAGCAATAATAACACAACCGTAGAGTAGTTGCAGTACTAGTAAGAGCCTTATACCATCGAATAACGTACAAATTATTAACGTAATCCCATCACTTTGTTGTTTTCTTTTTGAATTGAGTGTATGTCTCAACCATGGTGATGTTTGATCATCGGTGTTCAAATTCCCTAAAAATTCCACCGAGCAACCTTTACCAATCGAGAACGCTAGAAACAACACAAAATGGAGTGCTCTTATCGTTTTAAGAGCTACATACATAGCTTTCCTTCAATTATTAAACATAAAAGAATTCAAAGTCTTTGGGTTATTCTTGTTGTACCAAAACAAGAAAATGTAAGTGACGACAAAAGATTTAAAAGAAGTTTTAAAATCTCAACTACTAGAATAGAGGAATAATTTACGAATGATCTTGCTTTTTTATTGTACAGATAAGTTTGTATGTTGCTTGAAAACTTACATTAATAATGGAATATTTTTGTCTCGTACCACCATGGTTGCATCATATAAAAATGTTGAAACAAAAATACATCGTCCAGGAACATCGGATACGACATTCTAAATGGAGACTGACATGCATGTCTTGCATGCATGCATCCAGCATCTTCTGGTGAGTTTCGCTATTTTAGGCGCAGTTACTGCATCAACGTCTACGTAAAACACTCTTCTCTATTGATGCCTTATTCTCTTTGAACCCACCTCCCTTATTTTGTTTTATTGTATTGTTTATCATATTTTTTTCTTCCACCCATTGGTGGTACTTTTCCACCACAGGTGATGCTGTCTGGTATGTTGTGTTGTCTTGTTTGTTGTGTTGGTGATGTGCGAGTGCAGGTTAGCCGGCGGCATACATTGACTTCTCCATGCGGGGGTTTTGGGAGGCGATTTCTATGCCTTACGTTTGTCTAAGCCTTGCGAGAGGAAACTATCTTAGGGTTTTCCTGAGCAGAAAATGAGGGTTTTTGGTCCATTGATAAGCTTCGTGAGGGTACTATCAACCGCTCATCAGTAGCATTGTTTGAGAATTCAGTGATATAATTGGATTTTCCTTTATTTTTCGTGGGTAAGCCTCGCATGTAAAGTGCGCTACCCACCGGCCCACCATTGTAAAAATCCTTATGAATGAGGCTTCCATCTATCTAAGGCTTGTTGGTTTCATGCTGTGCCCCATTCTGGGGAATCGCGGCTATTTGCTTATTTTTTCATTAATTTAAGAAAGATTATATCGCACCACACTTTCATCCTTCCACGTCTCATATTAGTGTGTTTAGGATCTTTTGAGAAACGTATTGACTGATGAAATTCATAGCTAGTGGGTCTGTCATTATATAGTCTTGCATTCTTGGTGAACTTGACATTAGTCATATTTGGCATGAATCCATTTAGTATGTCATAATCCAAATGGAAGTGTGTAGTCCAAGGACATGATTTCCTTCTTTTAAGCTAACCAACAATCATAAATCGTTAAACATATGACACATGAAACTACTAAAGATCCTCAAATTTGACAAAATTGAACATGTTCCTTATGTTATCTTTGATTCGAAGCCCTCTCTTTTATAAACCGTAAGAAATGTTCTCTCGTCCATCCAAGATAAAGTCATCATAGACCACAAAACATTATTTTGTGATAAAACAAGCCTAACTCATGAAAAATGTGCATGTGTCTAATTTGTGTCTAATACGCCTTACACTAAGGCATAAGATTGTGATTAGCGTGTTGGTAACATTAGCGATGATGTTGCCGCAAAAGGGATTTTATTTTAGGATAATTGATATGATATGATATGAATTTATCAAGCCACCAGGCCCTCAGCCTCTATGGCAAAACTATTACAAAAGTTTGAAAGTAAAAATCTGCCAGCATCTAATCCAAGGCTGTCATATCAAAAATTAAGCATTAAATTATACAAAATAATTATGTCTATCTATCTATCTATCTATCTTCCAAACATCTCAATGTATGTGCTTAAAGTACAGTGATACGCAAAAGATCTCTTAAAGTGTTTTTACCTCTATACCATATTTTTCCCTCGATATGTTCATAGGAGGAACATTCCATAAATGTATGATGCTCATTCTCGCACCCTGCTCAAAGACCAACACAATACCTTTCGCGGCAGAGTATGCTCCATACCACCCACCCTGCCTCAATGTGCAAATGGTGAGAAGAAAGCCTCAATTGAGAGATATACATCCTTGCCTACATGGGCTAATAATATGTGACATCAACAATTTTGTTCCTTGTAATCCTCAAGAAAAGAATTAATCTCACCTAGGTAAAATTGTTTCTTTGTATTACTCAGATCCCCAATCTTCCATAGCTTGCTCAAGGTTTTTCTCGTCACAAAAAGCTCTTATCTCTCAATATTTTTCCGACCGCCGTGTATTCAAGCCAAGCCATTTTTCTCTCGCCCATTTCAAGGCATCAAGATACCAAATTTCTTTTATTTTTAGATTGCTTCACGTTATATAGGGGAGCTCTGATCCCCGCCTCCATTGCCACAAAACCTCGCTGGAGGAGGCGGATCGCTCTAATCAAAGCCTTCAAACTCTCTAGAGGTAATAGACTGCCTCTGCTAGCAAAGATGCAATATGGGAGTCCGAGGCTTTAACTCCAAGTTCAAGGAGCAAAAATCTTTTCCGACATGTTCTATTTTATTCCAGCCCGGAGGGAAAGCCTGTGGCCCCAAATTGGGCAACCTAAAGAACAACAGCCTTACTGAATTCCAAAAAGCGCCTCCTAATTTGCCAATGCTCAAAAATTGTTTGAGTTGCATGTGTGAATCGCACTACAGAGAGCTTCCACCCTCCGTGATGCACGCTTAAGAGCTACCGTGAGCCATCCTCAGAATTACCGGGTCATGTCAATTCCTGTGATATTTATAAACATGTACCTTTTCGCTTCTATCCTCCAACCTCAAAGATTGTATCATCTTACCCCCAAAGGACTATTATTTTGATTTTTTCAAATTGATTTGCATTTTTTTCTGCTCACAAAAGCGCTTTAGTACATTCAAGTGATGCTGCAGCCCACTCAGCTTTGAGATTAGCACACATCATCCGGCAAAACAAAAGTAATCGATTGAATACTTACCAAGTTTGGCCCCATACCCCTGCAAGTCTAGCCATCATCCACCCTTCTAGCTCATCACAATATAAAGACTAAAGCGCCTATGTGAACAAGGGCATCCCTTGTTTTACACCTATTGTATTCTATTTGGTCCTGACCATTGTGGGAAGGAAAAAGAGAGCTCAATCATACCACGTTTGTATAAACAAAGTACCGCGATATTGGAGCTCTTTGCACCTCGTAGCTCATTTTAACTGATACTAGATCCGGTATGCCTAACCCATCGAAAGCTTTGTTAAATCAATGAAAGTAATAAATCTTTTATTACCTCGACCTTTCACCCCTCCTCCGGCTACAACTCGGCCACTAGATGGTCCAGTTGTAGAGTGATCAAGCTCTCGAAACCGCTAAGCCCATATGCTCGATTTACACTTTCCTCCCCAAATCAAGTAGTTTGCTTTCTACCATGGATGATAGAGTTTCGCGAAAACATTGCTAATCAATATTGTGCGTAATTGTGTATATCATCTTTATCGGCCGCTTTGTGAATATCAGGGATCACTCTTATTCAAAACACCATTTATCTCGAAAACCTTTTGCAACACTTCATTACATAAATCCGCCAGAGACTACAAAGAAAATCCCCATTTCAATAGCTCCACGATAAGCCATTCAATCACATGCTTTGCCATTCGACATGTGTTGCAATGCGCATTTGACATCATCAATGTAAAATAATGGCATCAACTCACCGCAGGAGACCATTAAGCCTTTATCCGGAAGTCGCGGATCTTGGTGTAGTTCTCTGACGTCTAGGAGACTATCTTTGGAGATGTCACCATTTGTGGTATGCTTCTTTGTCCCACTCCAAAACTTTTTGGTTCCAATTCCATTTCATCCATGAGCATTTTAGGGTGCATCCTCAGCCAATCCCTCACTGCATTCTTATAATACTTTTACTACGCAGCTTGTGTATCTCTTTGGCAGCCTTTTTACAAGCTGCTTAGCATCTAAACAGCAAGATCAAACCATTTTCTCGTTTTTATATTTTACACTTTTAGCACTCTATTATATCCAAAAGTGTCTCTTGCTACTCATAATAATATTTTGCAATGTATGGCTTTTTCTTCTACTGTTGCTGGCCATTCCACACTGCTAACATCTGCAGCAAACTCTTTCTCATATTGCGGCAAGCTTATAGCGGATTTTCAGCCCAAAGGTGGATTCGTGATCTTTTGTAACCTCCCTGCACTTTTTACATCTAAAAGTATCATGTTTAGAAAGCATGGTCCGAAGCCTGACTTTTGTCCAAGATCCTAAAATCTTTGCAGCATGACATATAGTCCGGATCTCCTAAAAGCAAATCCAATCGAAGCTTTTACTATCTTCGCTGAAAGCAAGTAAAGCCTTTGGAATGTGGAAACCTAGCTATGCTACTGCATTACCATGTTAAAAAGACTCGCGATAAAGAAATAAATATGCTCACCCATTTTGTTTCGCATTACAATCCGCTATTTGCCTTGGCCACGCCGCATGCCCATCCTGCTCCTCGAGCCAAAGAGCACTTTTTTCCCCGACAGCCAGTTGCTTGTTTGTTGAAAGCCGTGGCATTGAAATCCCCTCATTACATATACAAGCCCTTTGTGCCTATAAAGGATATATCATTAGCAAGATTCTCCAATCCGTCATCGTGGATTCAAGTGTGGGTGATTATATATGGATGCAAGAGGATCTAGCTGAGCAAAATATACCAATGTACCACATAAATATCTTTATGACCGAAGCTTAAATGCAACCGCATAAACCGAGAGAAGACATCTTTCTTATTATAGTAATTGGAAATTTTCAGGCCTTTCCGCATAAAAGCATGCTATACCACCCCAACCACGCTTGGCTCAATTAATGCGATATTCCGTATTTAATCAAGAAGATCAAATCCTCGGTTTTCAATCACCCTATTGACCATGTTCCACAGCCCGTGAAAAGCCACTATATCATAATCATGGAAAAGAGTTAAACCGCTAAAATTTTGTCTTCATTTATCCATGTATGTTCCGTGACGGTGAAGCCCCGAGGACCAGACTCAAGTGCCTTGTTTCCTCGGACACCGCTTATTGTTTACTGCGTATACCATCTTTATTCTCATCCCTTAATCGCTTCATCTCATTGAGCATTTGCTTTCTTCCCTTTTTGCTGTACAATTCGTCGATCATCATTCAACCGCATCTTTTGATCTTCAAGTGGCTTCTATGCTGAATAATCCTATTTCGCATCTATATCCGTGAATCGGACAAGATCGGCCGTGATTTTACCTTCATTCTTTCTGCACTACATAATGCAATACTCCCGATCCGAGCAAGAACATGGTGTCCTCAAGAAGACATCCACCACTTCAGATATTTTTCTTCGCCCTTTTCTTCTATGTCAAGTAATATCGATTCTTTTGCTCCGGGCCGGCCCGGGCCTTCATGTTCTCAAGTAATTCTTTCAAGCAGAATTGTGTTAGCAAAGATCTAACAATAAATCGGTGTGGGTGTTTTTAATAGTATGGGTAAATTGTAAAGGGGAACATCTTCTTCTTATTTTTGAGGGTGTTGAATTTGTGCCGTGGAACGCCGCATGTAACCGCGCATGGGCGCTCCTTCATCTTGCGGCCTCCCAAAGATCCAACTTCCCCTCGTGATCCAAGCTGATCTAAATTAAATTGCCTGCTTTTGAACAAAGTTCGCCAAAGATTGAATGATGGAATTTAGATGGAAGAAGCATTGTGAAATGGCGAAGCTACTACTTAATTTTTTGCTCACGCGCTTTGTTGCGCCAAGTAGATCCGCCATATCGCCATATCGGGAGCGCATCACCGCTTGGAATCTATACAGTGGAGCTGCAGTAAAAGCGGCGGCAAAACCCAAGAATCTTGCAATCCGTGCCTCGGCCGATCTTGCATAAAACCGGAAGTTGTTGAATTTATTTCTCAGTTTCCATAAACCTTCAGAGCGTGAAAACCTCTCGTGAAATGGTGAAGCGAGCCGCATATTGACGCTCGAGGTTGTCGTGATTCTCGCTTTTTTCGTAGGTGTTTTTATGTAATGGTAAGTGCATGTCCGGTTTTACGATTTTAACAAAGCTGGAGATACCTCTCAAGTCGGTGAACGAGCCGGGCGCCAGCAGTTTAGTGCACTCATTGATCAAGCGTGGGTTTATTTTTGTATCGTGGTCGGCGTGTTTTGATAATGGATGCCATTGCAAATATCATAGATGCCGCTCATAATGGATGCCATTGCAAATATCTTACACCCAACCAACTTCCAAAATGGTCATTTCATGAAGCATCCTACTGACACCAAGTCTTTTTCTCGTCAAGTCCACCTATCCATATGCCTCCCAAAGTGCCAAGGCCCCTTTCATAGATGCTTCTCGTAGTTGGAGATAAGTTTGTGCGTACCCAAGTTTAATGCCATATTTGATACCGCACAACATTTACTTATTTGCCCCTCTGGCCGCTTATAGTTCCTCGCTACCACTTATGTGAGTTGAATTTCAATTTTGTTTGTGTGATCTTCAAAACGCAGTTTGAGAGTTTGTTCTTTGTCGAACCATGCTTATGGACTATAGCTTTCTATTTGCAACAATAGCCGTAATGTTCGTCTGGAAAGTTCTTCTCGTGGTTTACAAATATTGTTACATAAAGGTGCAAGTAGTATTATAAATATTGTTACAAAGGTGTGTGAAGTTCATAAGTTAAGAATGGTAAAGTCAATAACAAAATTCTAAACTTTTGCCCCATGTCCTCATCTGTCCGGTGGATCATGTGAATGCATGAAGTTAGAGCTCAAACATGATTTTATACTAGAAGTAGTTTCTAATTTTGGTTCAAGCACAAACAATGCGGCCTAAAAGCTTGGTTTCGCTTATCGTGCCGGGCACAATCACCGCGGGTCAAGCTTTGGTATTGAACTCGCTGGGGAGCCAGCCAAGTCTTCGCAAATTCATATATTTACCTTGCCATAACTTTTAGGATTGGTATTGGTTCTTCCCTTTTTGGCTTATGCTTGAGGTAATAATTGAGAATGCCACGCTATTCTGCTTAGGGCCGACATGCTATTCATTGCACATAATCTAATATATGTATGTGCCTCTTTTACAAGATTCTCTATTTTAAGGTGCTTTGCCTCGCAAATATTATAAGTTGTTTGTAAGGAAGGTAGATCCATAATCGCCTTTATATGCCCATCTATTCGCATGAAGGTACTAATCACTTTTATATACCCATGTGCCATACCGCTGTAGACCTATATGGTCATACATCAACTAAGTTTATCTATGCATGTCATTTTGATGCGGTGCATATTGATGGGTGTTTAAATTCCAAAGCACTTGCATCTAGGCCTATGTATAGTTTTAGAAATGTGAGCGTTGCTTTGTAATCTTCCAATCCTCTCATTGCTAATATTTGACTCTTTCTAAGCAAAGTGTATTGTGCACATAAACACAAATGTATCACTCATAATTAGCTAACCGCGGAAAATTTCTTTTTCTAAAAAAGGCCTATTTCCTCTCTTTGCGTGTCTTCCTTTACGTTCTATGAAAAGCAAAATGTAGTTCCCAAGCCGCAGAATTTAATGTTGTCTTTAAATATAATATCCTTTTAAAGATCAAGATACTTTGCTCTGGCGGCATCAATGTTGAGGAGAATACGCTTAGCCCCTTTGGTGCCGCGGTAGTACTTCCTCGGCCGCTGTAATTTTTGAAAAACTCGAAAACTTTTGCTATATGCATCAATGATTACTGGAAGAAGAATGAAGTCGGGCTAACTCAAGCTTTTGCTTTTGTGCTAAAATGAATCATTTTTGGTGTAAATGTGCCACACAACATTTATTAAATCAATGGGATTAAGCAGCTAGCTTTGGTATGCGTGCCTAAGATTGAACATTCTATTATTTCTTAAATTATGTATTTTCTCGGTGATATTTTCTCTTCCTTCTAATTTGTGACTCGCTAATTTATGTTCTTTCTTGCAAATTGATGCTCCAAAGGCATGTTTTTCCGCTATGCAGCTTCCTGATGCAATCCATGTAAAGACATTGATCGCCATGGCGTGAAGTTGATCTTACTATTTTAACTGTAATAGATGTCGCTTCCTCGCATTCTTCATTTCCATATCCATCCTTTGGTAGAAACCAGAGCTTGCCTAATGAACTATCAGAAGAGAGCGTATTATAAATTCTGCCTTTGCTGCTCATTGTTTCTAAATCTTCATAGCCTATGGAAGAGACGCTCTATTTTCACGCTTCTTGACCAAGATTCACCCAGAATGGTAACTTGATTGGCGCTTTTTGATTGCTTTAATGGGTGCATGAGGTATTCTTTTGAAGGTTTACTTATTGTTCCTCGATGTCCTCGGTTGCTCGTTGTCGGATATACCAAGAATTTTCTATTATTGATTATATCCACCATGATGAGAATGGACGATTTCTATTATTTCAGAATGAAGTTTTCTAGAGTCTATAGGTGATGTGTGCATTCAGAATTAATAATTCTTGCCTTTGGGCTGATATGCAGGTCACTTTAACTGCACTCTAATAGCCTATAGGGCTTTCCAGTGAGAATCTCTTCAAGGCTATGCTAAGCTCTCTTGCCAATTTGTAGTTCATGGATAGCATGTTCAACTATGCGCTATGGTACTAGCACATAAGGGAGTGACTGGAGAAGATTAAATGCAGTAAGAATTTGTAAGGCCCATTCCATGTTTCATAGGGCATGCACCTCAACGACAATTATTTAGACAAACATAATGTTGCAGAAAAGTCATATTGTCATTGTACTTAGAAATATACGCTATCGCTATACCAAAATGTATGGCTTCATTTGAATTTATTTAGAAAAAGCAAAATATTTGCAAATGATGGCCCCGAATTCTGAGGCAAAGATTTGATTATCACATGTCTAAAGCTATAAACCCAAAATGCCGGCCGGCATCAATGTGGTATGCGCTTCTTGCAAGTCAGTCAACAAGAAATGATGTCATTAAGCATTTTGGAGCTACCAAGTGATGCATTTCGCTGCCAGCAACAATTAAGTTTTAACTACAGAATATATGGTGCCCAAATCTATGCCCACAGCCATTCTCAAAAAAAGATGTACACCACAATTCCAACTATTGTTTGAACAATTGGCATAGATCCTATTGGATCTCCCTAAGCAAGCAAACAAACTCACGAATACTCAAGACTTTGGATACTTAGACTTTGGCATCAATACTATATACTTGACACGCACTTCCCTCCAAATTGCATAAAACACCTTATGATCATGGACAGACGGGAGGATTGGCTATAACATGCCAATTCATAATGTTGTTCAATACAGCTGATATAAGCCCTTGTAAAATTAGATATTTTATGTGCTGGGTTCATGTCGTAGGTAATCGGAATTGGCATGGATATATGGTATGGCAGGTGCCCATTATTTTAACCACTATGTACAAATTATATCACTTTTGAAATTTGATATCATTTGCCATGGATGCATACCACTACACATAGTCAGTTACATAAATGAATTACATATTTTGACCATTTCACCTCAATTGAATTCATGATTTTTAGTTGTTCTGACATCTCCCAACATTTCCTAAACTACATCACATTGCAAAATTTTAGTCCCATTGTGTATATATCGGGATTTCGTTAGTTTTTCAAATCATTGTCCCTGATAACTCCTCAAAAACAGAAGCTAGATGGCACAATGAGATGCAACAATATGTTCATTCCAGGTGATGTGCTTTCACACCCAACCATCCCGCATATTCACTCATATGAATATATAAAAACATGCTACTCGGTACAAAACTTAGTTTTACACACGTCAACATCCATTCTTCCATTTTATCCCATCCCATCCCACTCCATTACTCAGGCCAAAACCATTCTATTAATTATTGCACCTACCACCAAGCATTCACATTCTTCAATACCAAGATCGCCGCACGCTGGTTCTAGTTAGTTGGGAATGGGAAGAGCTTCCATGCCAAGAGCAGGCCTCATCGTTGCAAAGGAGAACTAATTGTTGTTCCCCTGAATATAGAACTCAGAGGGAATTGTTTTTAATGTCAGAAAATCATAAAATGTTTTAAAGAGTAATGGTGCACGCTATGTAGAAAAATAGTAGTTGGGATCCGTGAGGATAATTAGATCTTTAAATAAATTTGTCAAGCCCCACTCATTGTGCTTGAGTGCACTCTGGCAACATGATAGAAATTTGAAGGTGGCACACAGGCCATATGCACAAACCCACAGTCTTGCTTCAGCCACTTCTTTTTCACATTCCCAAATTGAGAGTTGGGAACAGGCCGTACCTCCTATTCCATGTTACAGAATGTAACATATTGTTTGTTCTTTCTTTGGCTATCATAATTAACATCTCAATTTCTATGTCATATTGCAAAGTGCAACACGTAGCAGAACGAAAATCACACCCCATATGAAAATGGAAAACCAACTTCTATGTTATTATTGTTGTTTGTTTTACAAATACTACCACGTTCACTCCATCAAATGGTGAAGACATTACTGCTCTATTGAATCTACTTTTTTACTGTAATAATCGCGACTAGGAAGTCCTTGATCATGCATCACATGTTGTGTCAATAGCATTGAATAATTAAACTTGACTAGTTCTATTTTGGTCCTTCAAAAAATAAGCAATTGACTTGTTCTCCAAAGTCCCAAGCCTTAATAAAACACAAACATGGTGCAAGTTTTTAATGGTCTTGTCTTAATGGTCTTGTTACGCTCAAGAAGTGTAGTACGGTGAAAATTATGCCATTTGACAAAGTTGTCCTCATTTCATTTGTCTGGTTCTGTTCTCCACATGACGTTGCTGTATCATTCTGACGATATAATGTCAGTTTAATGACTTGACATGTTCCAAAACTCTTTAAAAAGCAATATTCCTGAGAGTTTTAGAGTGTTGGAATCCCAATCATATTTGGAGGGTTGAAAGTGATTGAGGGAAGCTGAAGGCCAGGGAACTGGGATGTTCCATTTGTGTTTATGATGGATATTTTGTATTTGCATACCTTGATATGCATTTATTTCGGTGTCAAAAGAGGAGGATAGAGACTTTAGGAAAACTTTTGAATTTAGAGATGCTTCAGGAAGATTCTGCTAATTCTCATTGAATATTCGCTTGCACAGTGCCCACTAAGCTAAAGTAGCGTCATGACGGATGTACAAGATGGTTTCGTCCCTTGCTAGTTGATATCTTAATCTGTAGTGTCACCGGTCATCGTGGGCTGTGATCTATCGCTTTATCATCAAGGTGGGCAGAAAGCATGAGCTCTCGACTGGGCTTGACACCTCGATGATGCATCAGATGAGGTTAAGTCATGCACGAACATGAGAGATCATGGTCCTCTAGCTGCCTGCTCATCGATATATTTAGGAACCCATTGGTTTTGTAACTGTGATCACGAATAGCTCGTATGCAAGTCAACCAGCGCCACGCCCCATCATTGTACCCATATCCGTACCAAATTATGTGTTTCTTCCATTGCCTTATACGGTAGTTTTCACATGGTAATGATATAACTCTAATAATAACATACCAGCTTCAGCAACCATCATTGGATATGGCATTTGGTATTTAGCTCCTAGCTCATCTATTAAATAGCGCGTTTGAATAGTATTTATGTCTTTATGCTATTCTTCTTGCTAAACTGACTACTATATCTAACATTCATGTGGAATGATGTGCACAACCAGAGTTCTATATAAAGGGAGCCGCATAGTCTAGTATCCCAAAGATGAATTGTTCTATACTTTATCTGCATTGTGAGAAAAAGAATTTCTTTCACAATCCTCTCATCCTTAGTTGTACCCCTGTTTGTAATTTTCTGCTCTTTGATTTCCAAAATTGTATCCATGGGCATGCTCAATAGGCTAACCATTAATTTGGAAAGAACATTTCACACAACGCCAACAGTGTGTAGAGCATTCAAAAAAAATGTAGCATTTTAGTCAATCCTTAGGGGCCTTCCACATTCGGAACTCCTGCCAGATGGAAAAAGGTACTAGCTTTTCACACAAGTAGAAATGCTGCATTCAACCAGGGCATTTTAAGAAGTCCGAGAGTGCATCTAAGTACCAGTCAAGACATCCAAAATTCTCGTGATGGACACAGGCATGCTTTTTTCACACACTCGTCTCAAAGGTTTAGTACATTGGGTTAAAATGGGCAATCGCCCTACTGCGTGAGTTTCTCACCTTAACAACATAAAGTTTAAAATGACATAGCCATAATATAGAACAATTCCGCCAACCAAGCTACCAAAATAAACCAAATATGTCAAGAGGTACCGAAGGCTTACCACCTGATTAAAAAGGTTTTGAGGAAAACCCTGTTTATGCCCCCGCCAAAGGGGCTAGATAGTTGCAAATCCACTACACGGCCTCCTCGAAAACCCACTCTATAAGTTGCCAAAGACGCATGACATCCTGATACCTGGACATCGCAAATAATAACACAAATAGAAAAAAACTCCAAAATGAAGGGAATGGTGATGTCACCGGCATAGCAATGGCTGTTATAGGCCGGTCATGCCCCGCCACGGAAAAGTGATACTAAACAATAAAATATTAATATACATAATTTAGGGGAGGAGGGTGAGATCAATAAGGAAAAAATAAAATTGTTGAGATAAAGAAAAAACTCCAATATAACAAGTCGGAGTGCAATAAAAAGCTTAACCCAACTACCATAAAATCGTGATGTGCAATCACGATGCATGCATTTTCATCCTCTCAAAAATATTGATCCATGGTCGCGATCATTTCATTCTCTTGATGACCGAAGATGCATCAACTCGATCAAGAAGTGGACTTCAACCTCCTAAAAGCCCCATTGAATGCGAAGGACAAAGGAAACTGTCCAAAATTGGACAATAAGTTGAGATGGAAAGATAGAGAAAAGGAGAAATGCCAAAAATGGTCAATTTATGCAGGAAGAAGTCCTTCCCCTGCATAAGATCAAGATGGAAAGAATGAATCTAAGATGAAAACTCTATATGAAAAGCGGTAGAGAAGACTTCGCAATGTAACCAATGCTCCAAAACCGCATGCGCATGCCTACATCGATGCTCTTATTGAAGGGTTGCAAAAAATATTGTGAACGGAATAGTTGCAACTTCTATATTCTTTTTAGAGGTGATGCTGTATTACCAAGCTGGTGGTCACGGATTGGAGAGCACTCTATGCAATGCAAAACAATTGTTTTCGCTACAGAAATTCATGATTGTCCACCTTAAAGCCCACTTGTTTCGCCTTTGGTAGAGCCCTGCTTAATTGCATGGCTCAAGTGTGGGGCCTCGCCATTAGTGCTGCTTGGGAGAGCTTGGAGCCGGTGCAAAAAAGTCCTTTCTCACTTATGCCTCTGAAAGTTAAAAAAACAACTAGTAGTTCTGTGCTATTCTTTTACAAGAGATTGTGTTTTTGGCCTCTTCAACATTCTCACATGAAGGCTCATATCTCCACTATATCTTCAAGGTACACCACATGGATGATGTTAGGTATCCTGCTCTTGCACTTGCCATGGCTGAATCTCCTAGCTTGGAACGATGTTGGAAAGAGCATTGCACTATATGGTTTGGTCTGGGTCATGGGCAACCGAAAGCACGGGCCTCGATGCTTGCCGGCCTGATCCCTCGCCAGCTTTGCAACAATATCTCAATGGTCGCTTTTCTTCAAAAGATATTGACT
This sequence comes from Isoetes taiwanensis, assembly GCA_021234155.1. Classification (NCBI taxonomy): domain Eukaryota; kingdom Viridiplantae; phylum Streptophyta; class Lycopodiopsida; order Isoetales; family Isoetaceae; genus Isoetes; species Isoetes taiwanensis. Next base: position 3,114,266 of record JAJEKV010000001.1, on the reverse strand, counting down.
CAGCTACGCTTGGTCCAAGTGAAAACCGGGTCATTACCATGCATCACATAAATCCCACCTCGCACCGTGGCCCTGTTTATTCGCTGGCTTTTGCTTCATTATCCATGAACAAGCTTGTAGCTATTGCAGACCACCAAGACCTGGTCCCACAGTTACCTGATTGAGACAGTAGATGGGAGCCGTCAGCAATTGCTCGTAGAAGTTTAGACTATGTGCTCGTTGCCGCTATGTGTTATTGAAGATGAAAGCCATACTCTTCCGAAGTTGCCCCTCATGGAGATAGTCCGAATCATTTTTTGACATTAGCATTCCATTCCACGCCTTCCACAACTTCTCGTAGAAAGCACCATCTCGCGGCATGACTTGGCATTATACATCCTGAGGGTTCTCTAGATAAACGCCGCCAATTACCGAGCCCTCAGTAGTCATTATCTCCGCTTGTCTAGTATCATCATTACCGCAGCGTTTTTCCCTTTGAAAACCTTCGAAAGGGTTTTTAATCCTAGTAGTAATGATTGTACTAGCTCCATTGTAATAGTCCCATGACCTATTGGTCTCCTCGCGGACGCTAAAAACTATTCTATTCTATTCTACCTCCAAAATAGATTTTTATTTATTTTTAAATATTAACTTCTACTGTGCATTCCTTTTGTTGGTCAACTTAAGAATTCAGTAGTAGAAAATAGAAGATAGGAAAATAAAGCTCTTTCAAAATAGGAGTGCCAGACTTAGCTTCTTTTAGACTGATTGACTAGCACTTATAGCTATTTTAAAATGTTCTAACGTGCTCCACCAAGTTAATAATAAGCAGGTTCAACTATTGTAGACCTTTACATATGATTGATTACTCAACACTCCTAAAAGTTTGCAAAAATGTATTACCGAACAATATAGAAATGTCACATGTCCTTCATTGATTCACTTTTGTTTTGGCGCATCATCACCACCACCACCACTGTCATCATCGTAGCAGTAACAAAAGGCACAATATCACAACTATAGAAGCAGTAGCAGTAGTAGTAATCAAAGCCTTAAAGCCATCGAATATCACCATCGAATATCATATAAACTATTAAACTACTCCCATCATCTCATTTATTTAGCAAATTAAAAATGCAACTTAGTAGTGGTATCGTAGTTCGATAAGTACTCGTATCTAATCTCTTGTTACTGAAATTCTTCTTGTGCCGTATCTAATGTATTTTATGTTAGGTACCTGCCCTTAAGGAAAAAGAGCTGAAGTAGGGCGGAGGATCTCGCCTGCTCCAGACTGGCCTACTTGTTGCTAAATCTTCTCTATGATGCAAACTAGGTTATCTAACAATGTTCGTCTCCCTCTCTTTCCCCTCCCCCGATTGAATTAGTAAAGTTCATTCAGAATCAACATTTAATTTAGGGTGGGTTAGTTAGTTAATATAGAGAGAAATAAACAAGCTACAAGATCATGGAGAGAGAACAGAGTTTTGCATATCCTCCTCATTTCCACAAGCATAACTCGAGGCCGTGAAATCTCTACTTCCATTTTATGGCTATTGTTTCTGCAAAGATTTTGATAGCTTGAGTTCTTCTTCTGCTTTTTGTAATTCCTTTCGTCTCAATGCCAAAGATTTCCTCTTTAAAGCATTAAATACATATATATACTCTGCTGATTATAATTTAAGAAGTTATGCGCCGTATCTAACATATCTTACAAAAAAAAGCTTCTTTACATACTTAAATAATTTAGATACCCATATCTTCCATAGCTATCTTTTATTCTATTCTATTTTGAACTTGAGTGATATTAAGTCAAAAGGTGTTGTTGAATGTTTTAATCAGGAAGCTGGCATACATAGCATGTATCCACATATTTTATGAACATGTCAAAATGACTAAACCATATCCAAGAAACGAAAAATAGTCATAAGAATAGGAATTCGACACGAAATTTTAGAACACATCACACAGATAAGCAAGCACATAATGTTCTGAGAGTTGATTCTAATGATCCAGTGGTCATATATATGTTTGTTGCTACATCTTCAATTGTGGTGGAGAGAGATGTTTTCAAGATATCAGAAGAACAATTGCTGGCAGTCAAATGAAATATCAGAGAATGACATCTAAAAATAGAAGAATATGTAACCGAAAAATTAACAAGAGCTTGTCTTCAAATACAACAACTGACTTTTATAATATCCTGACTTTCAGAGGGCGATCACGAGAACAATTAATTTGGTTTTGTCCAGATAACATGAGTACATAGTACCCAGATAAGCGTTTGTTGCACCCACCTCTACGACTACAAATATGGTAGGTGCAAGAGGAAGCAATCTATGACAAGATGAAATAGAGTTCATGGTGAAGAATATGTGGCACAATAACAGGGGATTTCAGGGGGTTTTGAATGGGTTCCTGGAACCATAGACTATACATTTAAAACAATTGAATGGGTTGCTATTTAACAAAAAAAATGAAAGAAAAAGATCCAATAGACAAAATAATCATACTAACTTATTAGTTGTATTGGTCAAAGCAATTTTATTGGGGCATTCAATAGTTTTGGTAGAGATTCAAGACCCCATATTTCATATTCTGAAACCTTAAGTGAACCGTATAGAGGTTTAAGTTCTCGTATTTCATATTCCAAACCTTAGTTGAGTCCATATTCATATTTTCAAAATCGTAGGTGCCCCAAATAATAAATGACACAAACCGTTACATTTTTAATACTTTTAAATTAAATCCCCCTGAAACCCCCATTGCTTTAGGTGCATATTCACAGAGGAGGTGATATAGGGGAGTGAGAACCCTTCCTAAACCGTATAATACATGTATGAAATCAATACCATTTAGTACTTTGCCTCAAACCTTATAGTATTTTGCAAACCCCGCTGAGCATAAAGATATTCAACTTTGTACGAAAGCATACCCTACAAATGAGGAATGCTAGACTAGGATCGAATAACTTGCAAATATGCTCATCCAATGCCCTCCATACCCAGAGGCATTCCTCATGTGAATATCACCTAAACCAAAGGGATGGTGCAAAAAAAAAAAAACTACCGCAAATACAAGAAAAACAAGAATCAATCCTCTAAAGGAAGGAAGGTTCTTATCGTCTCATGAAAATAACGGCCTATTGGACATCTGAAATATTAAGAAAATTGAGAGCCAAGTTCTACTAACAACTCTTTACATCAATACATAACCACATAGAATGAGCTCTCAAATGTAAAGGGAAAATCTTAGATGTTAGAACCCAATAAACAGGTCCAAATCCCACAGAAAATAAATGCTATAAACAAGTAGATTGCAGTTGTGGCAAGAACCTTGGAACCTATGTGTCCTTATTTAGCCACGCTTGAAGCTTTATCATCATTTGTGGTAGATCTTATATCTAAAAACATAAGCCCAAATGCCAGAATTCCATGATATTAACATTCCAACGCTACTAAGAAGAAGCAAAAGGATCAGTCTAACCGAACACCCATCATCATAGCTTGTATTTAGAAGTTTATGTTTAGATTTGATTTCTAGTTCTTCAGCAACCATTTAACTATGATGAACTAGTACAACAAAAACCATTCTTCTGGATTGCGTAGGCAAAGAAGTTCTTTATAAACCCCTTTGCCATGGCTGGCTTTTACTAGAGCATCAAGTGATTTAAAACTTCCTGTTTTGGTAAAGGGTAGTAGAAGATTAGCAGATGCTTCTTCATTGCTATATATTGTGATGTTGAAATCACAAATTTAGGTTCATCTATTTTTTGCTTCCTCCTCCTCCTTCCTCTTCTGACTACAACCTATGTAGGAGACTCTGGCATCACAAGAACCCCGCCAGCAAGAACGTTTGCCAGAACTGCACCAAGCCCTAGCATTGACTTCCAAGCTAAACCAGTAAGGTATTCAGCAAGCAACTTACTACATAGCCTAGAGGTGTCCTAATGTTTATGAATATTTCTGGGAAAGAAACCAGAGCTCCTCGACTCTCTGTTGGGGACAACTCAGTTGTGTAAACTGGCACCATCATTAGGGCAAACCCACCCCGATTCTTGCCAAGAGCCTGCCGAGCATAAGCATAGGAAAATAACGGGAAAAAGCAAATTGGAACATCTGAACAAAATTATAGAGTGAATTTATCCCCTATTGCAAACTTGCATGCAGTTGCATTATTTTTCTCTAATCATTGGCAACTCAAAGGGAGGAAGAATTCTCATGGGCTAGTATAACGATTACTACAAGGATTAAAAAACCCTTCCTCGAAAGATTTTCAAGGGACAAACCCTTGCAAGAATGACTCATACTTCAGACAATCAATAAAAATTAAGTAGAACATGATGACTAATGGAGGGCCTCGAAATATTTGAAGACGCCATCTAGAACCTCAAGTATGTATAATGCCAAGTCATGTATAGATGGGGCTTGAGAAGTAGTAGGGAGCATGGAATAGAATGCTAAAAGTCAACAACGCATTCCCACCACCTCAGTGTTTTTATTGACCTACCTAATTTCGCTGACGCCCAAAGACCGCTCAAAGACCTATTTTCGTACTTTTCAGGATTTAGAAGGACTTCCTTCATCATTCTTGAAGGACTTCCTTCATCATTTTGCAGATGCTGTGCAGGCTCAAGGCTGGCCAAAAGTTTTCTGTGCACTGATTAGGTGCATTTAGGGATTTTCTCAATCATGCATCACTTCTGATTTTGAAGCTTGATTGAAAGTGTAATTGGGTTGGGGAAGTTCTGGGTTCATTCTCGGCTAATACTCTTAGGAATTCCAAAGATCTAGCTATGGCGCACAAGTCCCATGCAGGTAAAATCCTCTATTTCTTTACGCTTTTTGTTTATCTAATGATACTCAACTAAAAACACCGCTTATATCGTGAATCGCCGCGAAGAATCGAAGTATGAATTTCACACAAATGTAGGTTTGTGTAATGAAGGGAAGAAGCCAAAGGATTTGAAGGCGGCTAATGCTTCCTCGCATCGCGATTTTCTTGAAGTCCGGCAGCGTCTACTTCGAAAAGGAAAGATAAATTTAAAATTTGCTAGGCCCCTGCTTCGCCACTTTGCCGCATGACCTCGGCTGGAAAGTGCTGATTTATCGAAAAGCAAGCCTACTTAACAATGAGGTTAGGTAACCTTTGCTCGAGCTTTTGCTTGGAGTAAATACCCAACGAAGCTTTGTCAAACCCTCGGCAATTCAAAGTGAATCGGGCTAGTTTTGTCGCTGTAGTTTATCTAACATCCGAAACGCGATTTAAGGGAGAGAGACCAGCAAAGCCATCGTTGAAATAGCAACTGCTTTGATCACTTCGCAAGCTGTCGGTGATGAAGAGAGATGCAGGAGTTGCTATTATCAAAACAAGAGTCTTTGCTGAGGAAAGAAGGTGTTGTTGCCGGAGGCATATAGCTTGCAAAGCTATATATGAAAATATAGAGGCCAAGGTAAGTCCAGAGAAGACCTTTGAACGGATTTCCGTATAGTCATGCTATTGCAAAACTAAAGAATGATGAAGTGTGTGTTATGAGAGCTGGAGTCAAGACTTCCTAAAATAGATTCTAAAGGTGAAGAAGACATTCGTGAAGAAATTTCATCAAGGATGAAATAGATACCTATGAGGAATCAATGGCTAAGTGGGCATGCAAGTGTGCTGCCATTATTTCAGCCATGCAAAGAAGATAGTGAAAGCAACTAAATCCTCGGATGGAGTTGGGTATATGGGTGTGTATTCTTTGCCTTGCTAACTACTGATGTCGCATGTGGCCTTGTTTTCCTCAAGAATTTATGACCAAGGCTTGTTAAAATAAACCAATGTGGACATAAGTACTATGTTTTGCTTTTCAACTGTATAAAAACTATGCACCGTGTGTTCAGGGAGAGGAAGTCCTGCAATATTTTATGAACTGATTCAAAGAATTCAAAGGTTAATAAAGAGGACTCGAATCTCATATGGAAGACAGCGAAGAAACCGGAAATGTACGCAAGATGAAGATAAGAAGCGTATGATGAAGTTGATAGCAAGCATCTCACTTTGTACAATAAACTCAAGTAAGTGTCAATGGCGTAAAGGACTCAAAAATTAAGAAAGGAAGACAAGGGCCAGCACAGTACATTCTAAAACCTCAAGGTGTAAGCAAGTATTCTTGTTCAATGTATCTTGTAATGTTTTGTTTTGTGCTAAGCAACTTCAATTCTATTTGAACAGCTTATAGATATTGACAAGCCGAGTCCCGTTAAATTTGCTCACATATCTCCCATAAAAGGTACACATTTAGTTTTAGTATTATAACTTCTCTTAAGGTTACATTAATTTTAAATTAATCTGCATAGTTAGGGAAGACCCCCGGCAAAGACTGACAACCCGCAGACAAGAAGACCCTGTAAGCAAAACAAACCTCGAGCATCAAGAAAAAATGGGTAAGTCTGCTTGGTGAATTTGAATAGTAGTCCATGTTCAATTTAGTTGTAGTTAATATTGAATTCTTTAAGCGTGTGAAATGTGTCTACCATTGGCCGGAAAGCCGCCAATAAGATGCAAGGTTGAGCCTAGAAGATCAAGATGCCGAGATGTGAAGAACTATGGATGTTGAAGAGGATAAAGGAGCAGCATTTATCACGTGATAAAGGAGCAGATTTATCACGTGATAAAGGAGCGTATCAAGAAGAATTCTTCCAAGTGGTACATTGAGGAAAAATTATCTTGCTTTTAAAAAGGCAAGACTTTCTCAATTTAGCGCTCTTTTCTCAAATAGCCTACCGTGCATCTTATCGTAAAGATCTACCGTGAGGATATTATGAGGATGTTTCTTTTTAAAAATATTATGTGGACTTTTCATACATGCAACACACCCTTTATACATGCACCGTTTCCGCATTCGAAAATATCGCCAGCTGACTTGTGGTCTTGTAAACCAGCTTTAGTGATCCGTTTTTTCCCAGCCTATAACCTCCTTTGCCATCGTGTTCTTCTACAGATTCATATATCTACAACAAATACGTAAATAAAAATAAAGCTACACCATAATGAAGCATAAAAAAACAAAGAACAATCTTAGTACCTTTGTCATATGTCTTCCAATTCCACCTCAAGCACACCATTTTTGAAATTCACTTCTTTTGGACATGTTGGCAGCCTTGGCTAGGTCCACAATTATTGCACTTGAGAGTTAGGCAAATTAAGTGCGCATACCATTCTTCACTTTCTATCTTTGACAAACAAGAGACCTCCAAAGCTCACTTGTTGAAGCATAGGTGCTCTTCCTGCCATGCATGCTGGTCCAGACTGGCCAAAACTTCACATCGCATTTACAATTTGGACCCTCATGAATTTTTTCATCATGTCTTACTTTGTTCATTGCAAGTCGAATAAAATCGCTTCCTCATGTGATATTACACAAAGATGTTCCTCTGCCCTTTACTTTCCCCGACATAAAGGGGTTTCTAAGGTATGAAAATCAGAAAGAAACTCTCAAACTTAGGATAATTTCTTCTCAAACGGTAAAATGAAACCGCGAAAAATGCATAATAAGAAATGCGGTGAATTAGAGCAATTACAACAGTAATTACAAAGAATTACAGCAATTGTAACAACATCCAAAGATGTGCAATCAAATCCAACCTCGAAGTATCCTCCATAAAGTGTAATGGATGCAATGATCTTGAATCCTTCAGCTACTCTAATCCTTATAACATGCTTTGCATGGAGACACTCTTTCGTAAGTTACTTCCTCCAAAAGTCAACTACAGTTTCTCATCATAGCAGAGTCCGCCAAATCTAGTATTCTTTCTGAACATGGACCATGGTCCACTACCATGCTCGCGTACCCAATCTTCTATTTCATCGCGAATCAATCTTCCCATTCGCATTCATTTGCTTGGCAAAAGTGTAATTTGTTAGTTTCACCATGGATCAGAAAAGTCATCAAGTAAAGACTTCTTGCTCTCATTGACCAGAGCTTTTGAATACTTATGAGCTGCAAAGACTCCCTCAAATTGTTAATGATTGTTTTCTACTGTGTTTAATTTTGCCGCTTGAGAGATCGTAGTCTGCATCCACTTTCTAGCACCCCCTGTGAATTTCCACTCTTTCTTCTCGTGATGTAGCATTCTCACACAATTGCCTGGCTGCTTCTGCCTAATTCTTTGACAACTTCTTTTTCTTCCACTTGGTTTAATGAACCTTTCTTACCAACAAGAAGACATTTGCAACCCCACCCTAAGTCTTCAAAAGATCCACTTCTCTTTTTTTCCGCCTTGAATCCTCCCGATTGGGCCCCGCTCTTTTTGAAAGTTTCTGCCCATAATTTCTTGTTTGGTAAGCAATCAAGAATTTAACTACAAAATGTAACGAAATTTATCAATGCAAATTTATTATAGCAAGTAATTGTGATATGACACTGTAGATCCAACCTCTACAAAGATTGCCAACATCCATAACTTGTGCATCCTCATTTGATATTCCACCATATTCTCCTCAGAATTTTAGCATGTCAGTTTAGTTTTTATAAACCAAGTAACAAATTTAAATTGCATACTTGACATTAAACGTTCAAAAGTCCATAAATTCAGCACCATTGAATGAATTTCGCTCCATCAAAGCAAAGATATTACATCAAAGAATTTAGAACAAAAAAATTCAAGCAATTTAATAGCGTACATTTAACAAGCGACTACCTTGTCTTTTCATCTTCATGATGAAATTTTGATCTGAATTTTCACTTCCATATGTAGCTTTTTCATTCCTTGTGAAATCCATCGCTTCAATGTGAGTACTCAACACATTTGTGTAGGTGATTCTTCAAGGTAATTTTCTAAATTGTGAACAAAGACTCGTAAATCGCTTTGAATTGTTGATTTGGTCCTTTGCATGCTCACAAGATTCCTCGTAGTACTAAATTGCGACAATGCCCCCGGACAATGTATAAAGGAATTCATCTCTAATTCTCGGCGTTGTGCAAAGATTTGATTTGGGCTAAAATTCCACCCTAATTGAGATTGCAAACTAAAATTTCGATCGCATGACTTGGCCAAAAATAGCAGGAATGATGGATCTTGACTTCAGCCAAGGCTGGCTATGGCGGCAGCGCCGCTTGACCTAAACGCGAAGGGCTTAAAAAATTTTATGACGTATCAGCACCTTACCAGCACCAATGTCGACATGATTTTTGAGTAGGTCAATAAAAAGCACTCTCAAAAAGTATAGGACATCTTAAGGAGTATGGCTTTCATCTTCAATAACTCCGTGAATGCAACATGCACTATCTTGCTTCTCGTGGGTACTGGCGGCTGTTCCCATCTATCTATCTATCTATCTCAATCTCAGAATCTCTTTTGGAACCCTATGCAATTCAAGAAATATCTACAAGCTTATTTATGGGCAAGAAAGCATGCAAATAAGTTTGTGGTCCTGGTGCCAAAGTGGGATTTATATGTGCATGCTAATGACGGGTTTTAACTTCGGCCAAGGTAATTGCATCCCATATCTTTTGAGAAAAATGACCATCGAGATGTTGTTGGAAAAGCTCGATTAGAACCAAAGAAGCACTATGCGTTGATCCGTTGTAGTGGCAAACCACGCATTGGCGTAAGAATCATATACCGCTTCCTTGGAAGAGAGAAGCAAGTGATAACAATTGCATGCTGGCACCTCGCGGGCTTCAATGGTAAAGTTTTTGGAAGCTCATAAATTCATGAAAGCATTCATTGTGATGTTCCAGCATGTTTATACCATCCAATACGATATTATAATCGCCACGTCACACATACATGTCATCATGACAAATACTTCGAGAGCCTCCCTTGCCAAGTGGCAATACCCCATTTGGTCCTTCTAACCTAATCCTAAAAGTCACATATATGAACCAAAGAGGAAACTCTAAACCTTTCCTCTTTTCGCATTTTAGTTTCCTGCTTCTGCAAAGCCGCCTCTCAACCCGACAATGAGCTAGATAGCATGTTAATAGGATCGCCTTAGTCAGCCTTATAGATCCTGTAAGATCAACAGCCATAACGGTGAAAAGAATCTAACCTTGTATGTTTAGTAAGATAGATTAGATCTTATTCAAGATTTTATTTCTTTGATGTTGATGATGTTCCATTCTATGCTCTTCCTCGTATATGTGGGAAGGGGGTAGAGACTCGAACCTTCATGATCCTAGATCACCTCATTACTCCCACCACGCGGCCTCGGTGGTACAAGAGCCCTACTGGGTTGTGAGTGGCGGGCTAGACCGGTGGAATAAGGGGACTTGTCCCATCACTCCATTGATTCCTTCTCGTGTGTAAAGCCTACCGTGATCTGCGGGCTAGGGCTTAATGGCTTGCTACACCTGTGGGCAAGGTAATGAGCTCACACCTCTTGGGTGATGCCACCTTCAATAATGGGGTTCGTCGGTCACGCGCTGGCCCTCTAGCCGCCCGCCGTGATGGGTGCAGGCATGCATGCCTCTCAAGGGGAGGTGACTCTCTCCCGGCCTCATCTGACCGGGAGATGCAACCCAGCCAGTAGGCCCTCGGCTATGCACCCTACAGCTACTTCGGCCCCGCCCCAAGACTTTTCAACCTACTCTCGCAGAAAGTGTGCACGGGAGGGGCGGATGGAGGACTACCCAATGTGCCTATTGGGCTCTTTATGCCAGCCCAATCCATTTAAGCCATGAATTCTGGGCCCTCGCATTGATTCCCCTATAGACCCAAACCGCCACCAAACCCTCCCAATGAGTCTCAGCCCTCGGGTAGGGTTCCTTTGTTGCTATTATTTATGTGGCTGTTGTTACGCGATGTTATGTTATGATGTATTCACCCTTCGAGGTGACTTTTGCTGACTATTGATGTCATGTGCTCATAAGCTTACCTCAAGGCTCAAGAGCTAGGTTGATCCCTCAAGGAAGACGCTGGCAAATGAACCATCCACTTTCCTCACCACCCGCTCTTGGGACATGCCGTGGATGGGCCCTGCGCCGCTTATCGCCGGGATGAACTCAGCCTCGATACAATGATGGGAGCATAGTAGAAGAGGACGCCACAATGGTGAAGTCAGAAAGCATGATCTTGGTAGACCACAAGATCTGCATCAATCTACATTCCCCCGTTAGGGACTAACAAAGAGACTTCCGCCTTGGGAATAGCCACCCAAGCATGAACCTCAAAAATTGAAAAAAAAATTTCCAATCCTTAGAGCAACAAGTAGATTAATGCTAAGTAGGATGAATTATGGAAAACCTCTGAAAAATTATGACCGTGGTGTGTGATCTCACGTAGTGCCCCCTCGCATTTCCAAACTTTTTGAGAATGCTCCTCACGACCGTGGTGAGGGTGGACCCATGTTGACCTAAATAGATGTAAAATTACGTAATCTAATCGCAAGGCGCTTAGTCCCTTGAATTTGAGCTAGAATTGTATGTTATAACACTAAGAAATCCTCGTGACACTTATGAGTGGCAGTACAATTTCTACCAACAAATTTGATGCCACGTGTTCTATTTGCAATAGCAATAGAACTCATATTCCCTTTTGGATGGGGACGCCCTCCTACATCTCCTATTTATTCCGCTCTCTTCTCTCATTTTCATTCATCTACGCTTCTTTGAGCTTGCTTTTTCTCCTCCTTCTATCCTACCGCCTCACCTTCCCCTTGATGAATCGCCGCAATAGGTCATGTCTTTTTCTCGCTTTCCCATTATTCCGCTCCATTGTTGCCGCTTGCTCATTTCCTTAATCATCCTTAGTTTCTACGCCATTCTTCGAATTCTTTGCCAAGCCAGCGGCCGCATCCCCTCCGCTTGTTTTTTGGGCGTATGTATCCTCCATTTTTCGCTGTTCTTTTGCAAGTACATGTGTTCTTATATTTTTCATTTTTTCTGGCTGCGGCACCGTGGCCCGAGGCTATTGTTTCATTTTCATTCTCTCTGGGTAATCAGAGTTCTTCCCGAAAGCGGCAACACTAATCAAACATTTTTCCCTACGATGGTCATTCACGGACCGCTGATTAGCTCCACAAGTTATTTCTTTCTGCATGGCTCTCGAGCCTCCGGAAGCTTTATTACTCCATATATATATTGTGCTTTGGCACGCAGCCATAGCTTCGGCATGATCCCAACCTTTAATGGGGTCACCTCAATGCCTTCACATTTTCATTGCGTGTTACTTTGTAGAGATCTCTCTGCTGGCTCTTATGCTGGTGGTCAGCTTCTTCCTTCTTAGGGATGCCTTTTGCCATCATGTCCGCTTTCAAAACATTTCATGCCATATGTATGCCAGAGTCGAGCCTTCCTAACCCTTTGCATGCTTCAACTCTTGCCTGCAATCGCATTCTAGAAGTTGTTCCCCATTCTAGTTCGTAAGTTAAGTGAGCAGATGGATCACACTTATCTTGCTTTCATTTCCATCGCGGTTTCCTCGGCGATTGTCTAAGTTTGGCTGCGTTTCATCAATATTTTCAACACGCACCTCTAGTAGGGGAATCAATTTGTGTACTGCTGATTTCGTGCTTTCTCTCACCGAGAAACAATCACCACTTCGCCACTTGGTTGTGCCATAGGGACCCATCCTAGGAATGCATGAAAGATCCTAGAAACACTACTGCCCGCACGGTACGACATGAAATTGCAGGTCCAAACCCTAAAATCCTCTGCACTCTATAAATAATCGCTAGGTTCCTATATTTTCACTTTCTTCTCCGAAATTTTACCGCCTCCTACTAACAAGATTTATTTTTAGGCTTCTGGAAGGCGACAATCTCTATTTCAAAACATGGCCCGCGACTAAACAAACCGCCGGATGGTAGCATCACCCTTGCATGACTACTACCAAGTCCTCACTGCTCAACAGAAGGGCCGAGAGGTATGCCTTCGTGAGCCAGCCGGGCAAAGCAAACGTAAGGCTCCCCTGGCCACAAACCCCACTTTCCCAAGAGGGAGGATCGAGCACTAAGAGGAGGAGGGACATGCCCAAAACACCTAAGAGCAAAAGAAAACTCAGGAATCAAGGTGATGGAGGCAACACCCAGGAGGATGACTACTCTAAGCGCTACCGAGGGGGGTACTACTCCTATATGTGGCATGGTACAAAAAGTGCATCAAGTCATGAGAAACTCCCCTTCCCAGTATACAGCCCCACCCCTCCATAGAAACCCCCATGTATACCTGGCCCCATATCACGCAAGAATCATACCCATTCCATACTTTTACACCCGCCTAAGCACTTCTGCCCCTACCCTCAACCTTATTTTAGCCCATTTTCATTCATGTATCCTACCCTCTACCTGCAGATTTACATCCAAGCAGTAGCGTTTACATCCAACAAGATATTTAGGGTTCTTCCCCGGGTGCCATTTGAGTTCAATGGTCACTCCAAAAATAAGAAAAGAAATACCCTGAATTTTACATTTTAATTAAATTCATTTTGTGATGACATCATAATCTAAATTCATACGGGATTATTGAATAATGACTTTAAATTAATTATTGTTACCAGTGATTTTATTTTCGCACGCCTTTTAAGGACGCCATTATATGAATTTTCGCCATGTACCACAATGGTATAACCCGATCCGAGCTTTTTAGGCTCTTCTCATTCCTCCCAACGCCTTCTCTCCCCATCCTCCGCCTATTCCTCCCATCCGGCTGTAATGGCGCTGATTACATCTTCACCACCGCTTCACCGAAGAACTGCGGGCCTGCCCACCTTAGCGAAGAGGCCGCTACCAGGAAGAGGCCGCTACCGGTGAAGAGCCTGGGCGGGTACTGCTGAAAGTTGCATGCAAATTTTCGCGCATGGAAGTGGTGCACATGCAAGATCATGGAGCTCATATCAATCAAAAGTTCAAAGCAAAGGGGTTGATCGGTGACTCCCCCTGCATGAGCCGCTTTGAGATGAAAACTGCGGCAAGAGGGAACAATCAGATGTGTCGCTAGGATGCCACCCCCAGCTGGTGAAGTCTGGCACACCCCACTGCCTCCGCCATACCGGCTATCCGGCAAGTTATGCCTCCATAATAGCTTAGGTTTTTATTTGCCATACTAAATCTCCCTTAACTTGTTTTGTGCCCCGACTGCTTTGTTTTGTAAAGCCCTCGACCGACCAAGTAGGGATCGCTTTGTTTTGTAAATGGCCATGAAATGATGAAAATCATATGCAGGTGTGTGAACCTTCCTTTTGTAAAAAGTATGTTATTATAAATATGAATATGACGCCAAGCCGTGACATTTTGTGTTTTAGTTTGTCTCTTAATATGTTTCTTTTTATGTAATGTTCTTAACCTAAATCGGGACTTCAAATGGGGCTTATGTTTCTTTGTTGTTGTTAAAGTATGATTTTGATTATGTTCATCCTCGCTCTTATGTCTCACGCCATGCCCTTAAAAGTAGAGTGCAGTAGGGTAACAAAGGATCTCCGCTGTTTTGGAAGCATTTTATTATGCTTCCGCGTAAATGAATCATCGAAGTAATGGAATCGTAAAAGGCGTAAAGCATACCTAACTTACCAGTTCCACAAGCAACTAGTAGCCACCGCTTATTGTATTCAAAGTAAAGTTTAACAAGATCACAGCTTTACATGGAATGCATTAAGTAAAGTGTGCCAGAACATGCAATTGATTTTATACAAAGTGTAAAACTCGCCTAAACTTAAATCGTTGAAATGGTAGCTTTAATCATAAAATGACTGATCGATAAAGTACTTGACAAATATCTCCGGCCTCAACCTTATGCACTCCCTAGACCTTCGCTTTCCCTTGTCACCTACAAAAAATGAAAGAGAAGAGACGCTTAGTAGCGTAATTCAACCATTTGGCGCCTAATTTTAATCATTACCCTACCAATATTCTCGCTCACCTGACAAACTTATTCAAATTGCATCGGCTACTATCGGCGCAGATGGTAAATGTTTTGGCAGTTCTAAAGATGCAAGAGATATGATGTAATCGCAGGTTCATAAGTCGACATCGCCGCATCATAAGTAAACCGCGGATTCTTGCCGGCCCTGCTGCAATAATGTCGTTTACCGTATTATGCTTTCGCATTTAATTGAACTTCAAAAGATTCGCCGCTTAACTAAGTCCACGCTGCCCCTACTCTCTCTCTCCATGCACCGCCGCATTTCTCCTCATGCTAAGTACCCTACCAAGATACCAAACCTTATGAATTGCGCCAGTATTTGTTCCTTTTTCTCGCCGGCTTGGTTCCTCTGGCTTTAGGGTGCCGCACACCGCTGATTCCATTGGTTCTTCGAAGTACACCGCATGGACCGGCCCCAATGCCGGTAGTTTGTATCAACATTATTTCTTCAATAGAATATACCATAGTTCTAACTGCCAACTCCGTCTCTTTGATAGCCACGGATTCCCATTCAAATGACTCACTATAGTTGACTTGAAGATTTTCTTACTTTCCATAAACAACATGCCAAGAAACATGAGATGAGCCTCCTTTCACATTCATCTAACATTGGCCAAACACATGTCGCATCCGCACTGCCACGCCATCCTCAAGAACTACCGCTCCTTGGATCTTCACCTTCAATCTCCCATATTCTTCCTCAAGGGTATCTGCCCCTTCCCAATGTGGTAGAGCTCTCGTGTCTACCACACGACTACTATGAAACCAATTCGACCTTCCATGGCTCACTAAACCATCACTCTCCTCAATTGTAATGCCACCAGGCGATAATGCTTAGTAAAGAAGAAGCCCCTCTTCCTTTTAAGGCTCCTCAACAATCTTGTCATCCCAGATTCACGCCATCAGAATCAAGTAGCGGTTACAGTGAGCACATATCCCCATTGGTATCTACCTTCTTTCTAACTCTTCCAAATGTGTTCTTTGAGCTAGGCATGTGTCAAGGAAACAGAGGGTAGTGGGTCGCTGAAACTCGGAAATATGATTGGAGATGTGTGAGGGCACTCTCTACTGGAGTTCATTATACTCTTTTCGCTATTTACACCATGCCACCGACTTTTAGAGAAGCACAGTTCCTAAGCATATGTCCATCCTGCACCTAAGGGCAAACTCTAAATGCCCAAATTCTCAACTAAAATACTTTATTAGCAAAGACAAAATAAAAATGGCATGACAATTGCACGCCTATAAAGGTTTCCCCATCAATGAATTTCTACCAATGAATGTGTGTTGTGGAAATTCGACAACCACAAAATTTCCAAAAGCCCTATGCACCTAAAGTTTTAAAGATCAAAACCAAATTGAAAGTAGCAAACATGATTCCAAATTACCTAAAGAAGAAGGATACCGCTGGGTACAGCCTTAATCCGGTGCCCCTGCTTCCAAAGTAGGTAGAGAGGAAGATGTCAATATATGATGCCACTTAATTTCCAGAGATAAACTTTGGTGCCCACCCGCATTGGTGGGCCTCAAGCAGTAACCATTGCTTAGTTCGCCCAAGCATTAGCCAACCTTCTTAGAAGCAAGGCGCTATGCCAGCCTCCGCTTTGCCCATCCCTCGCGACTTCATCGCCTCCAAGTTGCAGCCCATGCTTCCCTTTGGCATAACTCAAAGACATGGTGTATGTCATTGAGAGTCACTAACTGCCCCTAAGTACAACCTTCTAGAGGCACTATCCATGGGATTAACAAGCTTCACCATTGTGTACCCAAATCGGTCATG
The DNA here is from genome assembly GCA_021234155.1 of Isoetes taiwanensis. NCBI lineage: Eukaryota > Viridiplantae > Streptophyta > Lycopodiopsida > Isoetales > Isoetaceae > Isoetes > Isoetes taiwanensis. The sequence goes on along the minus strand of JAJEKV010000001.1, from coordinate 3,097,668 downwards.
CAGCCCATAAACATCCTTATTTCTAGGCACTTAGTGGCAAACCGGCCCCATGAAACCTTGAATGTACCGCCCCGGGTGCGTACCGCATACACCGCAAACATGCACGCCTCTTCCTCGAAGTCTCCATCATCCCAGCCGCGCGTCGCATTAGAAAGTGGGCCAACCACCATTCCCCGCGCAATATTCCACGATTTCGCCACCGGCTATCTAACCTCAAGGTGATCAACCGTTACATGTCGTAATAATGGCAAGGACGAAGTTCTGGGAGCAGCTTCCTAAGTGCAAGGATTCACGACAAGAACTCTTGCATAGTGCGAATAATATTCTCCCTCAAGGCATTGATAATTATGTTGTAGCCCTTCATCGAGCTAACTAACACCTCAAATGTGCTATTGCAAGCATGCCCTTCTTCTTTCCACAAAGCCGAGCAAGCAAATATCTCCGAATCCAACGCATAACCTCATGAGTGACTCCGGCCTGGCCCCCCACCACAATTGCCGAACCCCCAAATCCAAGCAAGTGGCCGGGCGCTTGCATGTGTCGAAAGTGTAGACCCTCGAAAGCAAGATGCTTGGAATGTTTCTTCCTTAAGACTCACCTTTAAAAAGAAGCTTCGCGGTGGAGCTGACAGTGGTGTGGACATACTCCCTGACCTCGAAATTGAGAGAAAAAAGGTTGTGCATTCTTCTTCCTCCCCATATCTTAATTGTTTCAAAATAATGCTCTAGGTTTCCTATATCTTCTTTGCGGTGGCCCTGTCCGATTATGTTTTGAGCTATGTCCCTTAGAAAACTCCAAAGAGCTGGTTTTCCACTAAATTTACTCTCACATGTGCTCCACTATGTCCCGCGTAACTGGCCGACATCTTTTCCTCGCTCACATTGGACTCCTCCTGCACTCTCTTAGCTTATTCCTTTTCTTTCTGATGGACAATGCAAAGAATCCTCATTTTGGAAAACATTAATTCCTTTTATGTAACTTCCTTATCCTGGCGCTTAAACTCCAGACTGCCATTTTCTGATCTCAATTGCATTCGTGTAATCCTATCTAATACATAACTTTGTGGTTCTAAATCCCTACAATTACACGGTCCTGCCTATGCACTCATGTAAAAATCCCTCTCTTCTAATAGCAAAGACATAAAGAACATTGATAATTTTCAAAGGGTTCACCTTTATGATCCATCTCTTTGTATTTCTTATGTCTAAACGTAGCCACTAATCTCTATTAAACCCTCGCCTCGACTACAAATACGTCGCAATGCAGTTCACAATACCAATGTAAGTTCCTTCTTTCAAATTTCACATAAAAGGGTCTTAAATCCTTAACTTTACCTACTACTTATATTTGTTCTCGCTAAAAGCCCCAAAGATAGTAGAGCCAAGGACGCTTCTCAAGTACCTAAATACTTACAATGAAACCCTAGATACCCTACAAACTTAAAATACAAACCACTTATGAAGCCACTAAGAGTACTCACGGAATCACATTTCAGATGAAGCTTATCGCCGAGCTTGGAGGGCACTCTGAGTGTTTGTCGGCCATGTCAAAAATCGAAATCAATCACCGAGATTATTCAATTATAGCAATTTAAAACGTGAATTTCAACACTACTTCTAACAAATAAAATAGAGGTTACCTCTGCAAAAAAAAGAATGCAAATTTCCTTTGTTAAGTGGTCCGGCTTCAAACCTATTTCCTTCGCCTCGCTACCTCTTTTGTCGCTCGGCTACTGACCCATACCCGTGATTCATGACAAAGATGCACGTTGTTCCCTAGATAGAATACATGATCTTCATGTGGCCATTAAGACTTCCAGCCTTGGAAACAAATAAGAAGCCTTCACACATGGTACAAACAACAATTTAATGTCATCAAGTTTAGCATATCTACCAACGCCGCTTCCTCATAAAGCTTGAACACAACATCAAAAATTCTAGTTTCTTTCCTTGAAACTTTGCAATGGCAAAGATCTAATGTAATTTCTACTAGAGTTTGATTCCTCCTTGCAAATGTCCAAATTCTCCCTCAACATTGCAAGGTCGATCCTCCTTCCTCCACAACCCCGCCTCCCTTTTCTCGCCACACTTGAAGTTACTGTGAATTATCTAAGATGACCCTTTGACTTCAAGTGGTCGCTATTCTCAAAGCTACACACAAGGTATCATCTCCACCTTTACCATAACGCTTCTCACATTCGCTACACCAAATAGCAAATAATCGGGTTTACCATGGGCATCATAAGAACACAATTTAAACTCGCTCTTCGATTCTCACGCAGCATTTGAACCTCAACTCAAAGCAACTTGCCATTTGGCAACATCAAATCCTTGTTGCTAACTTGGATAGCGCTAACTGATAGATTCAACGAGAAATTATGATGGGTCTACCATCTCAAATTGGAGATTTTGAGATGAAATGCTCTCAACAAATTCTTTTGTGGTGTGCCTCTAACCACCTCGATAAAGTAACCTCACACACAAAACCTTAAACCTTACCGGCTTTGACGGAAGGCTGCCACTTCCCTATCTCCAAGAAATACAAATTCTTTCTCATCCTCCAAGAGGCTCCCCGTCTCCGTTTTATTTCATTGCGATATCCACGTAAGTGCATTCTTGGACACCATCAATGGTGCCAAGGTCACACCATTCCACAACCTTTCATTCACCTTAACAACTATCGCCCTTTCCATTTTCTTCACCTCATTACAAGCAAAGAAACAAAGAAAATAATATTAGAGATATGCTTGTAGAATGTATACACGACATGCATGCACAAACCGATCTTAACCGTGACCCTTACTTCTAGATGCAAAACCCTCTAAAACCAGGATTTCCACCACTGGACCTCGAGAATGGAGGCCTAAATGTAAGAAAGGGAAGCTTGGCCCCGCGAAAAAGAGCATCAACAATGCAAATGGACTTTAAAATCAAATGTACCAAACAATGGTTTATGCCGCCGTCTAACTACTTCCTAATCCGCTCATGACTCAAACTCGCGGCTAGATTTTGATATATGTATAGGATCTAAAAACTTCAAAAACATTACCTCCTCAAAACACAAACTTAAACGCCGGGTATGTATGCTTCTGATTCAAACCCTAAACGTGACTTTTACTTTAGTACCCAAGAAAACTTATCCTTCTGGATCAGGAAATGGATGCTATCTCGGGCGCTTAAAACGTATGAGTTTCGCATGTATACGCATTTGGTTTTTTTTCAAAAATTTCTTCTCCTGCTCCACGACATGTATTCTACTAATACATACGGAACCCCCGCAAAGAAAGAAAGAGATTAGTACAAAGATTTTGAAGACTTCTCAGCATGTGCCTCCATGCAAAGAGTAACTTGTATGCCTAGGATATGAAACTAGCTAGATTTATTAAGAAAGAAGACCGCTAACTTATTGCACTACGTAACTTTGTATACAAAAATATGTTTTGATCATGTTATAATTAGCAATTAGTTGTATTAATTACAACCTAATTACTTACTTATTAAAATTGCAGATTCCGCGTGGTTTCCTCTACTTCTTTATAGATTATTTGCTCACACCTTCAGACTATGATAGAGGAGGCCAGATCATTAAGGAAACCGCACGCTCGTCAGTTTTGTTGATTTTGCTAAAGATTCGACACAAAGGCCTCACGTAAACTCTCAACGTGCTAATCCAAATTTTGGTGTGCCTCGGTGAATGGGTTCAAGCCATAGGCAGGTTATACGTAATCAGTCCCCTCGAAGGGCTTTGCATCTGTCTCCGGCATGTCCGACTTAATTCGTCGGGGCGATGTGGAGTAAAACAAGGTTGCACTCTTTTCTCCTACCTTGTTCTTCGCTCTATATTGACCAACTGAGAATTTTCTTATGAATCCGCTGTCGCTCTTTCCATGAACCGGGTAATCCTTCTTTTTATGGTGCTGATGACCTACTCTTATGTTCTCACCAAGGCGTTTACAAGGGCAACTAGATGTGCTTATGAATTTTGCTCTACAATTTGGAGCTTGTAGTTAATCCCAGCATTCAAGGTTCCGGCTTTGGGATGCATAAATGCTTTTGAATTACCAGGGGCATGTGGTAGAACGTGCTCCAATCCTACAAATATCCGGTCATGAAGTGTTCACGGCGAGGCCATGGACAAAAGGTAGATATCGCACTGCAGCCGCCTTGGAAAGCTGCCGCGAATGGCAAATAATATGTGTCAGCCGGGCTCACATCACTCCTTATTGGCCAGCCAAGGAAGAAACTCTTTGAGGCACTGGTCATGCCATTCTATATGCTAGTGAAACTGGGTCCATCTCTATGTTGTTCTAAAATGGCAAGAAATTGAAGCAATTCAAAAAAAACATGGCTACACATGACTCCTAAGGTGAAAAAGAGCTTGCCTTATGAGATAATATTATACGACAGGTTCTTATCCATTGGAAATAATACAATCCATGTGTAAATTTATCTTGACCAGAAGCAGCAAGCAAAGGATGGCTCTCTTTGTAAGGCCAGTACTTAACGTACCGTGAAGCTTGAAGCAGTAGGGCAAAAATTGCCGGTATAAGGATTTTTACAGTCGGGTTTACTTGATGGGGCTCACAATTTGTTCTTATACAAAAGAGTTCATGCGCACACCTTCTTGGCATACCGTGATGTGTCTTCCAAAAGAAACTCCAATATTGTTGATCGTGGATTTCAATCCCGGACGTATTCCATAGCATACAAACCAGTATTTTGTCCCTTCATAGCATGTTTCCTGGCAAATCGTGATCGATTGCGCCGCATGCGCATGAGCTCCTGCAATCGCCTAATGATTTCGAAAAGGGAAGGTGGCTGAAAATTGCGTAAGATCGTGAGGATATGTGTTTGTAAGGAGGATGTGAGACCTACATGCTATATATTTTTGTCGCAGCTATGACACTCTTTCGTACAAATATCACATGATTGGATTGAAGCATGCTCGATGAATTATTTCAACATATTCCTTCGCCTATAATTAGGAAATCATCTCGAGCTTCTAGTTTACATTGAGCACGCTGAGAGGCTTGATTCTCTCATTTATGATGATTGTACTAGATCCTGATTTCTTTGTCCTATAGCCTACTTGCCCCCGTGGACGCTAATAAAATTCATTATTACATATATTATTATTATTACATATTATTATTATTATTATTATTATTATTGTTATATTATTATTATTATTATTAATGATATATGCATTGAAATTAACAAATTTAAATCTCAAAATGTCATGTTTCTTTTGACCCCACTTTCACGTAGGGCGCCAGAGTTACCCAAACTTTTGCAAATGCCTTCACACACGCACTAAGTGAGTGATCTACCACCCATCTCTCTCGCCGCATTCTTGGCCAAATGTAGAAAGTAAGGGCACACCAATTTACCGTGAGATAGGTAGGATTTCACACTGTGATTGTAAATTTTGAGCCATCTTGGACCCAACAGATTCACCCTCACAGAGTGCCAGACCACTTCCCAAAAATTTTGAAAATGGCTCTCAGGTAATCGTGTGAGTGGTCGCACTCAAATTAGACCTAATCCTCATCCCAACTACTTCCAAATCGATGAAATTTGTTGCAATAGGATCCCTTAGGATGTACTTTTTAACCTAATTTGCCTATGATTTGTATAGCAGCACCTCGTGATTGATAGATATCCCCAAACAAATAGAATCACATATTAGTTCGTGAGTAGCCCAACAAAAAGACTCTTCATAGAAACTCAAAAATTTTCATAGAAAGTCGAAGAACTTTTGTAGCAGCTTTGAAGATCTATCGAGACCGAAGCCTTCGAAAGCCTAAAAATTTAGCAAAACTAAAAAAAGTCACTAAAGTCAAAGAACCTCGCCAAAGATCCACACAAAACCGAAAAGGAATTCTAGAAATGTCTAAAAAACTCTCGTGCAAGAAGATTGTGACGCTCCATGTATTTCCAAGTATGTCGGGGCGCATAATGCTCTAATTGGTGATAAAAGTGCACGTATATTTAGCTGACTAATTTTCCAATGCCTCCACATGGGCAAATGTGCTATAGGTATTGCCATCTACTATGAAATAGTGTAGGGTTTAATTTGTTTTTCGTGAATGTCATCTCTTAAACATTCCAGAACTCTAAGCCCAAAGCTTATTAAGAAATATGCATTTCTTAAGTATTGTTTCCAAGTGAGTGGGCTCTAATTTGCTAATCCTTTATATATATGCTTCATTTCCTGGCCATTTGCACCTCTACTTCTTTGCCCTCACCTGCTACATTTCACCCCGTAGCGCCGCCAGATCCGCTTGATAACCCCAACAGCTCTAACATCATGGTAATCTCGTGATTCAGCGATGGTACAACGCCATTACTCATGTGGTCAGGCTGACATCAACTCCTGCCTTCACGTTTTTCTCGTGAAAAGAGATCGCATGTGGATGCCACCATCAATGCTATCCCTACTACCAAGAGATCATGACCGCACTCTATGCCAAGATAGGGCCCTCCTTAGTAGAACAACATCCCTTTGCATAGGATACTTCTGCACTAGCATGGCTCCTCGTGGCAGCCTCAAGTAGATATCCCAAACATAGAGGTACCTAGAAAATAAGGCTACCCATGCCCACTATATGTCAAGAGTCAGAACAGAGGAGATATTTCTCCTACACCGCAATGCAGAGCTATATTCCCAGTCCCAAAGAGCCCAAACCTGTATAGGAGAACCCTTTGTCCAACCCTAGAGCTTGAGCCTCCATGGCCATGGCAGCTAGTGAAGAGGAGCAAATGCTTTGAGCACGGCTAGCTGCAGCAGAAGAAGAGGAAGGACGGGTTTGACGGAAGACATCATCGACGCCGACCCTACACAAGAAAGGCAACAAGGACCTTCCGAAGCTTTGAAGAGGGGTTAAGAGCGACAAGGACAGCTCCACCACTTGCCAGGGCATCACAGGTTTAACCCCCATAATCATCCGCACCACCCTACACGGCTAATCGCTAAGAACCTTCTAGAGTGCGTGGACAAAGGGTTACAGGATAGATGAACTCCTTACATCTCCTATGTCGTAAGAGGTCCCACCTCGACCACTTCATCGGTAACGGAAACTCGATTTGCATCAAAGACATCGTGAGGCTCGACGCATTAATCGCCGCCATCAATCAGATATAGAAGCTTTACACCCAAGATTAGGTAGATGATGGCTCACAGAGTTACCCCTGCAGGAGTGAGTTCATATAACCAAGACCGGATGGAAACGAGGGAAAATAACGATCGCGACTTACTCAAAGACTCGACAAGAGTACCCTCAAATGGACAAAGAGAGGCGGGTATCAATTTGTCCTTCCCGTGTCCATGTTTGGTGATTACAGTGAAATGATAGCGATTGGTGATCTAATACTCCTGAAGACAATGTGGCTGCAATCGATCCGAGAGGAGGCAGAGGCAGGTACCATTGAAAGCCCCTCAGTTCTATTTGCCATTGCTCACGGATGGAAGGATAGCTGGCCATACACCATCAATTCAACCCACGGGGAAGAAGGGGTTTTGATGCCGATTGCCCTCTCGTGCTTTGGAACATGCCTCTGGATGGCCCCAAACATTGATCATGTCATCCTTTGTCAAGAGGATAACAGCATTAAGCATCTTCGACTTTTGGCGGTACCTTATAGGCGGCAAAAGTGTGCTAAGGCCACCGCAACCTACACACGTGAGAGTATGGGGTGGAAGACTTGGTGACCGTGACTCCAAGGAGCACCCGCCACCAACATCCTCGTGAACTTGGGCGGCCAGTTTTACGTACCAAGTGAAGAAATTCTTGGAGGACAACTTTATAGAAGATTCCAATAATAGAATTAAAATTTTAATTTTCTACTTCTATTATTGAATGTAAAAATATTATATCGTATGAATATAAATGGTGATATTACGCGATGTTCTCTTGATATATTTTGTCCCTACAACTATATCATCAAAACAAACAAAATGCAATAATAACAAACAAAGAACTAATCATCGAGTGCACCCAATGTGGATGCGCTTAGAGTACATAGGAATGTGACAACTGAAGAACAAACACCGCAAGACAATTTTCAGCCAAGGAACTGCCCGTAGTTCTAAGGGCACCAACCCCCGTAATAGAAGAAATCGCAGATAAGGCCTGACATGCACTAAATAAGAGCCTTGGCTGCAGGAGCGGCAGCTTAATGGGACGTACCGTAATGTTCAACTACCCAAACATCACCGCCAGAGCAAATTTCGCTAAAGCAAAGAAGAGAAGCTTCTGAGAAGGTGATCACCTGAAGACGGATTCCAACTCTAGTTCCGACTCCCACTGGACCTGGTTGTTGTGAGAATCCAATTCACAGATCAGCTGGGAGGGTCCCAAATCGATAGGGGCGTAATGGAAGACGACCATCGATGAAAGCCGACTCCTAAGACCTGAAAGCAATGTGTGGAAAGCCGTAGTTAGAAATAGCTTCGTGAGACAACGTGTTTGGAATGGAAGCCGCAGGCATGGTTGGATGAAATGAGGGAATATGGGAATGTGCTTATAGCATGAAGGATAAGGACAAGGGCGGGTAGCAATAGCCAACCGCAAGGGAGCAGCCCATGATTTGGGTGGAAAGGCTATGCCAAAAGCCCATGAGTTGCTGCATAGCCTAGAGTCAAGAAGTTCGCCAAAGCATTAGCGCCATTATGTACCAAGAGAACACAAGTGCCATATGATGCAACAAATGAGAGGTTGAGCAGGCAATAAGACAGCCCGTATAATAATCGAGGCCGAGGCTTTATAAAATAAATTGAGGAAAACCAGTGCAAAGAGGGAGGGGTACATTGAAGGCTTGAATGAAGAGATCGTGAAGCCGGTGTGAGAGCAATAAATCCCAAGACAAAGGTCGGGGCGCAGTCCAAGGCGCAGGAGCTTACAAGGAACAGACCTCAAGCAAGTGGACCGAGGCAGCTAGAAGTATCTATTAGGGACAAGGGAAAGACTACAAGAAGCCACACACCAAGAGAGCAACAAGGCTTCCGCCAGGCCTAACTGCACCTCAATACAACGCAGAAATTGCTAGTGAAGCAAGGCAACGCCAGCCTCGGGTTAGGGTTCCCTTTGTTGCTGCTATTATTTATGGTTGTTGTTACGCGATGTTATGTTATGATGTATTCACCATTCTGAGGTGATTTTATTGATGCATTGATGTCATGTGCTCATGTTTACTCAAGGCTTCCGCAGCCTAGGTCAACTCCGCTATGAAGATTCGGCAAATGATGCATCCACTCTTCCTCACTCACCTGTTCTCGGGATTGGCGTGCTGTGGATGGCCCTCGCCAGCTTTGGCTGCCGTGGGATGAATCGCTTCTTCATAATTTATGGGAGCATCGTAGGAAGAAGTAGGGGACGTCAAGCATTGCCGCACTGCGGGTCGCATCGGCGCAAGTTTTTTGAAGCTCAGCTGTAAATTCATGAAAGCATTGCACTATTTGTATTTGATTTTAGGTTTGTTAACATGCTTATCTTTCTTCTTATGTTCCATTCATTGGGACCCCATTCTCCAAATTTGGTTAGAAGATTGACAGGTGTAGGCTTCCTATATCCATGATGGTGTAGTCTACAACACCGAAATGAAAAATTATACGCCTTCTATCAATATTGCAATTTTACATATCAATTATGTGTGTTGCATTATAATGGTTAGGACTGGCCTTCAATGCATGTTGGATTTTTCAACCATGCATTTGCAAATTTGCAATGTTATGTCGATGTTGCTCTGGGGCCTCACATTGCACATTTTGGAGGATTAGACTCCTCGATAACTGGGGTTGTCAACACATGCCAATATAAACTCTGCCTAGGAGACGTTCAACCGTCTCCCTCAATCACATTGCGCCACATGTCATTTTTTCCTTCTAAAGAATATCGTCCACCACTTTTTAGCCCGTCATTCGGCCCTCCGTTTTTCTCATACCCTTCTTTCTGATTTGAATTCAGTAGGGACTTCATCTCAGCCATTGGAGATGTAAGATCGACGGCTGAACGTCTCCCATCTAGACTTCATGTTCAGAATATCACCTGCTGGGCGACATTTCACCTCAGCGGCGCGCTGGGATGTCGCCCATCATACAATTCTCTTATGCAAGGATGTGATGCAGACGTTAAATTTGACAATTGAGGTTATTTATGCGTGTCAAAGAAAAAGAATAGAATAGAATAGAATGTATTTTTTGCAGTACATGAGCTCTATACATTAGCCATATGCTAGGTTTCTATCTTGGGCCACATATAATATTTTCTAATAAGCCCCAGGATGCCACAAGTCACCACAGGAAATAATGTTATTGTATATCTAATATTTAATAGTATGTCATTAACCAGCATTAAAAACGTGCAAAAATGTTTTGCAGAATCTTTATCCAGAATATTCCGTCTAATCAGATGGCGGCAGTGGCAGCAAGCATAGTAGTACCTGCCCTTTCCGAGAGCACGGCTTCTGCAGCGAGGACCAACGCTGCGGTTGAAGCTTTTGCGTATACCACTTAATCGGGCCTAGAATTAGCGCCCCAATATGTTAAGATTTTTGGAAAAATCTGATGCAGATTTGGACCAGAATGGTGCAGATTCGAGGCAGAATGACTTATTCTTCTTACCGCCGGAAATCCCTACTTAGCACAAGAGTTAACTATGAGTTTGTGATTCTAAGTAAATTAAGTTTATAAGATCTAGTAGATTTGAATTGCGGATCACATTTTTTTGGGGTTTTGAAGGTTTGAGGATTTGTTATGGATGAAAATGGAGATTCAAGCCAAGTAAGTTTTAGTAATCTTTTGCTGGCCAGAAAAATGCAGGGTTTCTAATTTGCAAGATCTGCAGGTTACTGACTTTTTCAAAGCTTCAAGCCTTGCAAGTGAAGAGTGTAATATGTCCTCAAGTTGTAGCAGAAATGTAAAGCATGGGGTTACAGAGGAAAATGGATGCCTTACACTTGATCTTCGCCTTTCAATAGGATCAGAAATAGTTGAGAAAAGAAAAAATGAGGCTGAGGAACAAAAAGCTGTTCAATCTGCTACTCCAAGGAGGAAGAAACAGTTAACAATATTCTTTGACGGCCAAGTCAATGTATACAACGGAGTATCAGAAGATGCGGTAAGTATGAGCAAGAAACCTCGTTCCAGAGCAGAGCATTCATTTTCTGTTCTTTTCTTTTTTGTTATTGTCCTTTCTTTGGTAGATGCATTAATTTATTTTAGGAACTCTGGCAGGCAAGGGCAGTGATGATAGTAGCAGCAGCCTCTGCATCTAGAGAAGGGGAAAATTTCTTGGAGCCCATTAATTTCTTAGAGCCCATTTCCGGCAGTACAGCTTGTACTACAGATATTACTTCCAAAGAGTTTAACAGTGTAGTGAATAGTACATTTACTAGCACAGATTCTCGGGACCAAAATGCCCCCCCTGATACAGTTCCGGCGCCTCCTGTGGCCCCAACTCCGGCATCAAATCCTCCAATAGAAGAACCCAAAAATTCTTTGGACTCTGCACAAGGTAGGATCTCCTTTTATGGTGTTTTTCTGTGCATCTTCTGCTTTTGCTTTTGTCCCCATTGCTGAAAGCTCGAACGCACGAATTGAAAACTGTTTTTGGTGCAGGAATTATTCCGATCAGACAGGCTAGAAGGGCGTCTCTACAGAGATTTCTCGTCAAACGAAAGCACAAGTAAGAACCCTAAAACCCAAGAATCTCATTCGTCCACGTGGACCAAATCGAGGGCTCGTTTGTTGGGCTTTTTTTTCTGCCTTTTGTGTGATTTTTTCTTTGTGAGAATATTATTTGTGTTGGATGTGATGGAATGCTTATCTTTTAAGTTGGTGTGATGAATATAATGGTCTTACATTTTTGGTCTTATATTTTTTGCTATGGTCATGAAGACAATGGTCTTATATTTTTGGTCTTATATTTTTTGCTATGGTTATGCAGAGTTGATGAAGAGCAAGGGCAAGGGCAAGTGGAACCTCGCCCTAAAGACAACAAGGGTGTTGACAAGGGTTCCACAAGTGATGCACCTTCCAACCTTCCACAGCATCGACAACACCAACCTCCACCGTCTCCCCAGCATCATCGGCAACCTCCACCATCTCCCATGCGACAAGTCCAACCTTTGCCATCCCCACTGTCTCGACCTAATTCACGACCGACCCCTTTGCCTTCTCCATCTTCAAGACCTTGTAGTAGAGATGTAGTTGATCTAACAGGGCCCAAAGTTGTTGTAGACTTAACTGATGATGGGAGTGACTAATTTACTCTACCCAATTTTGGAATTTTTGGAGCCACTGCCATACAAGATGACGTATTTGACATACTTTGTCAAATGTAGGAAGCTGAGTGAGAAATTGTACAGGAATTGGTATAAATATGAAGGATTTGTAAAGATGTGCACTTGCTTTTAATAAAATTTCCGACATGGTTGTTTGAGCATTAATAGGCATTACATGAATCTAAAGAATGGAGGACAAGATCAATAAGGACAAGACAAGGACAATAAAAAATGGGACCATGCTTATCAATGCTTTTATTTGCTATCGCTACTTCTTGAGCGTATCAAGACCAATTAAAACTTGAAATATGTTTGCCTTTGATTAAAATTTGGGGCTTTGGAGAACAAGTCAATTGCTTTCTTTTTCAATGGCGGAAGAGAACAAGTCAAATTTAATTATTTAATGCTATTGACACAACATGTGATGGCATTACCAAAGCGCGTTCTAGTTGCTATTATTACATTGCAAGGTAGACTCAGTCTAGCAAAAGCAGCTGGGGTGTTTTCTCCATTAAGCAGTAAATGTGGTAGTATTTGTAGAACAAAAACAACAACATAGAATTGAGTCTTATTTCATTTAGGTAGCTAGGGTTGCCACATGTTGTATTATGCAGCATGAGATAGAAGTTGACATGTTAATTATGATTAGCAACACGTTACACTAGAACATGGAATAGGAGTTGACATGTTAATTATAGCCGTAAGCGTAGTTAGGCGCACGCAAAATAATGAAATGAAAGGTAGCAGCTTGAGTGTTGTATGGACAGTAGCATGGGCAAACAAATACTACATATACAGCCATCATGTAGCGCTTTGAAGCCAGTGCCACCCTTCTCAAAACATTTGCACACTGAGAGCCGTCAGACACCAGTTAAAAGCTTCCAATGGTCCTCCCCAAGGATCCTGGGTTCCCACCGCGCCTGCGATCGCGCAAATGCCTTCGTGTCTCTTTACAAAGGAAATCTCTTGCCACAATATAATTTCTGGGTGACCTCTCTCATTCTGCAACAGTTGGGTCTCTCTCAGCTGTGTCTCCTACTCCTCAAATTGAAGTAGCCGAGTGCAAATGTTTCACCAAAAGTTTTGCCATGGCCCCTTCAGGCTCCCTCAAATTGAAAGTTAAAATAGTTTATTCCGAATTCTCTGGCCTCCTCTTGGGAGGCAATTCCCAACCCATGAATTCTTAAATCTAAAGCCCTAGCACCTCCTCACCCAACATTCCAGATGTAGTGCACAGGACAAAACCCTAAACGCACTTGTTCCATGAACTCGACTCCTATAACGTTGTATCCGCGCCAAAAATGCCGACCTTCCGGAATTTTGAACGAAACCAGAATTTAGGAAGGAACAGCATACGCCTGAGTGCTTCAGATGGACTCAAAACGTGCCCGTATAGTTGAGGTCGGTTCTGCTGCCATTAGTCGTTTCAGCTGTCATGCGCCATGCACCATCGACTTAATGATTGTTGGTGTTAAGCCAAAGTGGAACGCGAGGGCCTTGGAAGTTTTCGACGGGCCTGGCGTCAACATGATGGGAGGCCTGAATGGGACCTATATACGAAGACCCTCCACAAGGAAATTTCTATTTTGCAGTCATTGAAAAACAAAGTGTAGCAGCGAAACATACTTCTTTGAAGTATGGCAAACCACATAAATATTCCATCATCAATGTAAGTCTCCAAACACCATACAAACTCATTTGTACAATAAGAAAGTGAAAGCATTTATAAACTATTCCTCCATTTTGATTGTTCAGATTTAAAAACTTTTATTTGATCCTTTGTCATCTTGACATTTTTTGGTTTCGTACAACAAGAATAATCCACACATTCGCTTTGCTTATTTTTATGTTTAATCGAGTGTGAAGGCTATGTACCTAGAATGTTATAGGCCTCATATGCTAAACGAGGAAGAGCAATTTGCCCCCCCATCCCTTCGCCCAAAACAATAAAAACACCTCCCATTTGGTGCTTTTTCTCGTGAGGCATCTTCGATTGGCAAATGTTGTTCTATGGGATTCTCAGGAATTTTCAGCATCGATATCGTACTTCACAATAGTTGGATTATAGTTTATAGGCCCTTGCCTACCTCTGGACATAACTTGATTTCAAAAGAAAACAACATAGTGAGAGGGGTTGAGTGTAATTTTTTTGGTGGTCTTTTTTTTGTTGGACATAATGGGCTTTTCTCAAGACAAAATAATGTTATATACAACAAGTAGAAGGGGGCTTATCCTTGTCGGAAAACTCTAATGTAAATTTGAGATATTGCATAATGAGGGGCAAAAAAATTTCAAGTTAATGACAAAATTTATAGTAGCGTCGATAAAATGAGTACCAAATAATTTAAACAAAACAAATAACACTAGTAGAATGAGTCGTACAGCCATGGTAGAAGGAGAAGTCAAACACCACTTACTAAAAGAGTACTATAACTTAGGAATAGTAGATGAAACACAAATAATATATGTCCACTACAATAATACCCTAAGCTAATATAACCTCCAGCAGTGAATCTGGAAACAATGGTTGCATCAGTATAGATCATCCAAAGGATCCCTCCCAAGCACCTTCGTATATACGTAGAACACGTCATGAGGGGGACAAATACATTCATATTTTATGGTAATTGTGTAAACCTTACCTTCTCTTTGTAGTGTTGCTTGTCTGGTCACATCATTGACCACTATATCTTTACTTTGCTCAAGGTGCACCATCCCAAATTTGCTCAACTCATTCCTTTTGATTCACAGTCCTCCATCCCTTGTCATGTGGACGCTTTCAGAAACTTGTTTCTTAAACTATCGCACCTGTATAAATGGCTAGTTGCATGTGAACCCCATCTAATTGGTATCCTAAATGAGGCTGTAAAATCTTTATCCATTGGCAAGGTTTCCTCTATTCTCTTTCCATGCTCATTAGCGAGGGTTGAAACCGCATTGCAGCACTTGCATTGTGAAAGGTTGCCGAAACAAAGCATCTGCAACTACATTGAACTTTCTAGGTTTGTATGATATTTCAAAATCGTATTCTTCCAAGAAATTCATCCATCTACACTGCCTCAAATTGAGGTATAGTTGCGTGAATATGTACTGGAGGCTTTGGTGATTGGTATCCAATTGGAACCTTCTTCCCAATAAGTAATGCCTCTATACTTTTAAAGCTCTCATTACTACTAGGAGTTCCAGACTACATCATTTACAATGTCAAATATTGTTAAAGAAATCAAGCATGTTTAAATTGAAAATAGTTGAATCTAGAACTTGGTTGGGCAACAACAACCATGCAAAGGGACAGACAAACCCCAACTTAATTGAGCGACTATTAAGAACAAAATTTGTGTAAATAACCAAGATATGGTACAAAGGCAGATGAATGTGTAGCAAGATACGTGCAACTATGCAGCAAGATACCTATAGATCCAATATAGCACAAGCATCTAATATTCTTTATCTTTAGTGTACAAAGAAATGCAGATCAAAAAGGTAAAAAGCAACATTACTATCTAATCGGAGTGCCTACATGCAAGGAATCGGAAATTTAGAAGCAATACAACATACAACTTTCCATAAACCTGCCTGGAATGGTATATTTCAAAATATCCATGTCATTTGTAAGAGACATTCTAAACACAAATCCTTTTTACTTATCTCTCCATGCATAGCATAATTGAGTTCACACCAAGTCGTGAAAAAATCTATAAAAGCACAAGATTATTTCAGCATAATTGTGAAACCTATAACAATACAATGCTAAGGACTTTAGATTGTAGACCAAGTTTGGTAGGTTTTTTAGACTGCTGCATGATCTTATTCTCAATAATTTTTTAACATTTGAAAGCACCTATGCTTTCAAAAAGACTGTGCAGCATCAAAGAATTTTATGTATATAAGATTTCAAAATCCTTTACACTGTCAATAACCTGTGGCATGGCAAATTGACATGAAAAAAATGCTCCAAAAATATGAGTTCTCGAAGTGTCTAAATTTTTTCTATGTAGGGCGGAGGCTTGTCTACAAACATGTGCTTTAGCTGGAAAATATATTTGGAGGTCTCATAGTAATAGTTCTGCCTCCCAATTTATTAGATATTGGCTATCTTGCACTTACCCTTCTGGTCTATCTCTGAAGATGAAAGTCATGCTCTTTCTCATAATGTTTGGAAATCCTACTATTTTCCAAAAATTAGCTTCTTTATATGGTTCATTGCTCATAAAAGTATTCCAAATCTTCTCTCTATCTCAAGAAGATCTAGTAATATGTCTGCTATCTGTCATTCTGGCTGCTTGCAAAAAGAATCTATTGATCATATATTTTTTCGCTCTAAGTTGGCTTCCTTCTGGTCTTGGTTCAAAGATAGCATTTTCAATCTCTGGCTATTGGAAATCTGTTGTCTTGCATTCGAAACAATTGTACCTTTGCTAACTCTATTATTATTGCTCTATGGAATATCTGAAAGGCTAGAAATAGAATCAGAGTGGTAATAAGTGCTTCGCTTCTTTGGATAAATTGTACCTCAATTTGATATGTAGAAGCCATCGCCATGTGCCTCATAAAAGAAAATGTGGTGATAAATATGATAGGAAATGGAACTTAATTGGACTTTTCCGGGGTCCTTTTGATCTTTTTATATCTAATTTGAATGTTATTGACTCTAATGCTCTTCTTCTTGATGATGTTAGCTTATCTCAAGCTATGTAAAGGATCTGGGGAAGGAAGATTTGATGATCGAAATACCGTGGGAAGCTACCGGGTTTGATCGAGAAACCCGAGTGTGTGAACTCGTGGAGATTGGCGGGGCAAGCATTAAATGTATTGGATCGGATTTTTCTGCAAAGAAGTGATTCAAGTGTCTACTGTAGCTGCCGATTTCCTCTTCATGTGCCATTACTACGATCACATGTTCTCAAGAGGATACAAAGAACTCTACTACATACATAAATTATTAGCATATTTGTATGGCCTTACTTCTTCTACTTGGAGTTCCCGTGATAAACGGCCCCCGCAATTATCGGTGCCTCCTCAAGAGGTCAATATCTCCGCTTTGTCAAGATTTCATCATTATTAATTTGTACGCTCTTCCTTGGAAAATCTTTCGAAAAGGTTTTTAATCCTAGTAGTAATGATTGTACTAGCCTAATGTATGGGTCCCATTTAATCTATTGGTCTCCGTAATTTTTAAAAAATCTATTCTATTCTATTCTACTCTTCCGACATTGGAAGATTTTGACCCTCTTTAATGAAGTCAATAAGATGATTGAGGGCAATTATACCTTTGGATCTGCAGATGCCTTCTATTCCTTCTATAATGCTACATTTGACTCATCCCTTCTATGACGTCTTTAAACTGGATTCGACCTTTGTGGCCTGCCATTATTGCTCAAGTTTAAATTATCCTCTAGTAATGGTTTTATGGTTTGTAAAGTTCTCTTTCAGGATATGGACCAGCTCTACTTTGAAAGGGAACTTGGTTACTCCTTCAACATCCAAATGGAGTTATGCTCATATATCTTGGTCTTAGATTGTGGAAATTTTGAAGACTTGGTTGCTGGAAGCTCTCAATTCGAGGCTAAATTTATATTTTCGACTTCTTTGAAAACATTGACTTATCCAGCAGTAAATTTTCTTGAAAAATTCAGTTTATTTTTTATTGATGATAATTTACATGGTCAATCAAGGGGATCTAAAGCAATCACGTGCCATCCTCAAAGTGTAATGTTGTATGGTTTTTTTTATAATGAAAAAATCCACTCTTGATCTCTAAATGCCTCTCCAAGGCTTTCTTTCTGTGCTTTGCCAATTTCTTTCTTTCTATGAGCTTCCCTATGTTCTTGTAGTTGCTGAGTTACCATCTCTAAAACAAGAAAAACCTACTTAGCAAATGAAACCTACAACGCTCGACTATGTATGTATAGCAAATTCATAAAGACTAAACGATAGGCACTTACTTTTTTCCTTTGTATCCTTTGACATTTGTTTCTTCCCCTTCAAGAGGGCACACACAGAGCAAACAGAGATTCCATGCCATTTTGTTATCCACACAAGATTGAATTATTGTTTCCAGAGCCTCAAAAAATACGTAGAAATATATTCTCGCGGATCTAAGACAAGAATAATTCTCTCAGACATGGCATACACTTCCTCTTTCATAACGCTTATCCGTTAAGTGATAGATTACCACCATTTGGCGCTCTTCTCGCCGCTAAGATCAAAAGAAGTCTACCAGCCAAGTCTTTCCAGTGGACAATGCATTCCAGCCATCTTCTTTGGATAAAAATAGTCATCAATTCAAGGATTTCTGTCTAAGCGTTTTTGTGCCCTCGACATATGATTAACGCCTTATAGCATTGGCTATTTTTAAAGGCCGCTT
The DNA here is from genome assembly GCA_021234155.1 of Isoetes taiwanensis. Lineage (NCBI taxonomy): Eukaryota > Viridiplantae > Streptophyta > Lycopodiopsida > Isoetales > Isoetaceae > Isoetes > Isoetes taiwanensis. The sequence goes on along the minus strand of JAJEKV010000001.1, from coordinate 3,079,020 downwards.
GATGTTCTGTTTTCTGCCTGACTCTAATCAATTCTTTAACATGATTGTGAGATCTTCTCTAATGTTTCTTATAGATGAGTATTTCAAGTTAGCAATGCAATTTCTCTGGCAATACGATAACCTTCTAAAGTGTCGCTTACACCGTAAACCCATAAGCTTGTTGCGCAATACAGTCCTACATGCTCTTGCAGTGTGATCCTTTTTAAACCTCTTTGCAAAACTATAAGGATTCTTCCAAAGGTGTGCTTCTTCTAACGTGGCTTGTGCAATGTGGAGGCTCAATGGTGCCTCTCTACGCCTGCATTGCATCGCTAGCATTACTATTTGAAGAACTTGGTATGTTCTGAAACAATGTCCTAGATTTTTATCTTAAGATTATCGAAGTCCCGTGCACTCCAAAAAGCCCTAATTTCTTAGGAGGAATGTTGTGTTGACCCACCGCCGCTCGCGGAAGTGAACTCAAGGCTCATGATGTTCTCAAGTAAAGGCCGGTGCGTTCTCAACCAATGGTGTTTCAAAAATAGAAGATCTAGAAGTTATCGCGAATACCTGAGAAGGTGGTTACTATAGATTGAGGCCTCTAGACTTGGCAAGATTAGTTGGTACAAATCTCTAGAGGAAGAGGTACAGAAATAGAATAGAATAGGAAATAGAATAGAATAGAATAGAATAGAATAGAATAGAATAGAATAGAATAGAATAGAATAGAATAGAATAGAGTTTTTATTGTCCACCTGAGAGCAAATCAGCCTGGTGGGGACCCAACAGAGGTGCAAAGAAGCATGTATTATTGTCCGGGATTAACCCCCTTCTCCCCTCCCCCTACCCCAAGGGTTGTTTGGGAAAACCGCGATAAGAATAATAGGTTTGGTTGCCAAACCGTATACAAATATAAATACACAAATATATATCATGTGGGGGAAAAGAAATATGTACACATATCGTAGTGCCCGCATCGAAGCATCTCTACGTATCCATGATCTCTTTGAAGGTATGATCCCAACCTCCATAATGCAGCCCGCTCGCGATTCTATGTAGGGGCCGGGCTAGGACGGACCAGCCGCGATAGCATATCCAGATGTCATCATAGGCCTGGACAATCAAGGGTGTGGCATCTGCTCTCCCACACCCAACCTCGGGCAAGCTGGATAAAGCCCTCCTAACGCTGCTCCCTTAATCCATCTCCCCGCTCTAACTGGAGATGGTGTGCACTCCGTATGATAGGTGAGGCAAGTACGGCTCAAGGCTATCATGGGTAGCGCGAGTGCGCGCAGTATTGGCAGGCCCCAACATGGGATTTATGTGGCATTGATAATGTGTCGCCTTTGACCTGGAATAAGGATGCTTGGCATCCCATAATCCTGTCAGGCATGCAAGGCACGCCCCCGAGATCGGTGTGGGCGATTTTGCCTCCTCGCTTGCACCAATGCACATGTGCTCCTGCCATCATTCTATCCGCCACCATCGAAGCTCCACCAGCAAGCTTTTAGGTATTGAGGCCCCATTGCCATTGAAGTAGAACGCGGGTCGTGTGGAGACGGCATCGCCCATACCACTCACCTTCTGGAAGTAGACGCATGTGTCTCCATAAGGGCCTCCCTTGAAGAGGCAAGAAACTGCTTCCTCGCAATAGTCAAAGACCTATGAGATGTCGGGTCAAAGTTTTTGGCTGAATGTGTCTCGAGTTTTAAAAGAGATTCCTTATTCAGAAATTTTAATTGTGACAGAATCTAAAATAGGTAAGTGATCTAAAGTTTGCATCGAGGAGGAGGAGGAGTACTAAAACGACCACGAGGTAAACCTCTAGATTTTTGGGAGGCGTCATAGCCTGCAAGTTCCTTTTAATTCCCTATAAATGACAATACTACAATCAATTGAAAATATATTATCGTTTTGTAGTTATAATAATGGCTCATATGCGATAAAGTAACATTTTTATCCTATATAGCTAAAGTTGGACCCCTATATGCTGTGAGTATATGCAAGACAAATTGCCCAAAACGCGAAGTTTCTTGGATCCCAAGCTGCCTATTTAAACATTTTGATACAAGTACAGGATAAAGATATGCTTATAAAGTGTATAGGTTCATGTAAGGCAAATTAGAATTTTGACCACACACTATAATAATTTGTTAAGAGATTACCTTGATATCAGAATTAACCTTCTCTTACGCCTACTTCCATGGATCTAACATGAAAAAACAAGGATTACAAATACTATAAAAGCTGCATTCATTTAGACATACTCACCGCAAGTGCTCTTGTGCTCTTGAAAGTCGTCTTCCTTCTTTATAAGAATCTCTCAGACAGCCGGTTTTGCCATATCCCCCCCAAAAAAAAAAACCTTTTTAGCCAGAAAAGGTTTAATTTTGGCGGACTTGTTGTCGCTAGATTGCCAAAGTACTTAAATTTAAACTATGAGTCTTGTTTTTGGTCCTGCTTACCTCATGCTGTATGGCTAGGCCTTTTCTCAGGTTGGACTTGTTCTCCTAATTTTTCCTTTGTTGCTCTCAGAAACTAAACCCAAAGCAATTTTAGACAGCCGCATCTGCAGGGCATTTGAAGTTGCATCGCACTGCATCTTACTTCTATAAAAACCGCCAGCGGGTCGCTGGTCGACAACCGTGCATTGTTCATGTACATTTATTCGCTGGTTGGATACACAAAATGCCTGCCGACCAGCTCCAAAATGTATGCATTTCTCTTTTGTTGAGTTGTTTAAGATGAGCTTCATAAAGGTCAAGACATTAATAAAGGGTCGCGAATGTGTCCTGCCTCGTTGAAATCCTTTTCAAGCTGAATTTGTCATCAGCCGGTTGGGTCTTCTCGCCATAAAGCATTTCAACAAAACACATCATAGTGGTGCTAAAGCAGTATTTCTATCCTGCGGGTCCTATGTCTTTTTATAAATGCTTTGTTGAACTACCAAAGGTACATCTCCCAAGCATAAACGAGAATAAGAGCTACAAGTATTAAGTATTATGTCGTGGTGGTATATTAACTATAAGGCCGCATTTCCAAGAATAATTATGGCTCTGCATGTATCTCACTGCCTTTTAGCTTTTAGTTAAATCTTGACCTCAATCCATACATGGAGGATCTCAAGTCCATATACATGTATAAGCTGAGGACCTTGAGCCCATATGCATATAGGCTCTGGACATCGAGCCCATATGTGTGTAGGCAAAGAAGATTTATACAAGCTGCTTTGGGCTCAAGGTCCACTGCCCATATGCATATAGGTTGTGGACGTTGAGCCCATATGCGTATAAGCAAAAGCCCTTGCTTGATTTGTCTTGTCGTATGTTCGTGACATGTTTTATATCTCGTGTCCGGACTTACAAGAGTGATTTAATTCCCAATTTCTTACAAAGAGAGATTTTCAGCATTGACTCCACTTCCGGGACATTGTTAAGCTTTTGAGGATATAAAGTCCCCTTAAATGCAAGTGATTTAAGTAAAGGACTAAGGTCTCAGATTAGCATCCTAAACAAGAATCTCCTCTTGACCCGGACCAGGAAGAGGCCCAGACAATATGCGCTATATAAAGATGTCTTGTCTCCTTCAATCTTTTTTTTTTTCTGGGCTGCCAGTGCATACGCGTCTATTAAAATTTCTTGAGACGAATACGTAGAGGCCTTGTGTATAACATGCCATATAAAAGTCATCATCTCTTCAATCTTTTCGACACAATCTTTCCAGATATACCTTGCTGAAAATTCCAGCTCCAAGTATTTGTACCTATCCACTATTTCCAAGATATCACTTGTATCGGGATGTAGGACGACGAACAGTTCCCACAATTATCACTTTCACTTTTGTTCAATTAACTTTCATGTGCCTTGCATCACAAAAAAGTGGCCAGATTACCAAGACGAGATTACAAACCTTCTAGTTTAACTGCTAGTGAAACCACATCATCAGCATAAAGGAGAAGTTGAACACGAATATTACCCAGCCTGGAGTCTGATAAACCTTTTGTTCTCAACCATTCTTTGAGCTCGTCTATGTATAAGCCAAACAAGGTTGGAGTTAATATTGCACATGTATTGTGCTAATTTTCTCTTTAAATTCTACAGACAGCTTTATTATTACCTCTGAGTATAGTTGAGATATGGCCTCTCGGATTGGCTTTGGTACTCCCATCTGTTTCATTCTAATTCTCATTTATCTTCGAGGAACTGTATTGAAGGCTTTTGTGAAGTCAATGAAGGCTAGATACAAAGCTTGCTTAGGGCTTTTAGCATTTTCAATTAATATTCGCAAACTAAGAGCATGGTCTAAGAGTGCAGTGTTGTTTTTTAAAACTTGCTTGGCATCTATAATCCTTTTCCCATTGTCATCATCCTAGAGACTGACAGCAAGCTTTTCAATAATTTAGAAAATATGTTGTCTATTAAGATTGTCTAGTAATTTTGTACATTGCTTTTATCTCTAAAGTTTACCCAAAAAACTTTTTTTTTCCTTCTAGTCATGAGGCAGGCCTTGTCTAATAACTTCATTCATCAGATTTGCCACAGCCTCCATGGGCCTATCTCCACGCCATTGCAGTAATTCTATGCTAAAACTTGTAGATCGGCCGCCCCCATTCGGCATATCCATGAATGTATCTTTTAAATAATATGTTGTAAATAAATCCTCATCTACTATCTCTAATTCAAGACCTTCAGCATTGTGAAAGTAGAGCTTTTTGACCATAATCATAACTCCATGGGGTCTAAATCTGTTTGCTTTGGCATTGCTGACAAATTATTTCTAGAAAGTTTTGGGATGCTCACAAAACCACTTTTGCAGGTTATCTTGTCTTCTTCTAAGGTAACTTCTTTTTCTCCCTTATGAGATCCCTATACCATTTCGGTTTACACATGTAACCAGCACGTAACTTTGCTCTTGCTACACAGGATTCCATGTCCCACCATCCATTTCTACCCAGTTTTCTATGTTTTGTACACCTAAAGACATTCATAGTTGTTGCACGTAACAATGTCGAGAATGGAGTTGTCTTTTTCAACATCTCCTATCCAAGTAATACCAACTACCAATTCTTCAAGATGTCTAACATATTGGCTGCTTTTTTTATAATCTAGTTTTAACCTTGGTGTGAATCTTGCTTGGTTTATCTTGATAAAAATATAACCTAATAATTCAAAGTATGGTGACGCATGGTCTGACTTTGGCAGCTTGTCTGCCATACAAAAATTTATGTACTTAGTTCTAGTTTTTTGCTAGCAAGTAATCTACTGTGCGAGATCCCAAGTGGTGAAATGTTTGTTTTTACATGAGGGTGAAATTGGCAATAACATTCATATTTTAAGGTTGCAGATTGTCCCTAACTCCAAAAATAAGTCTCCCATATTATTTCTTATGTTATATGTTGAGTGCCTTTAAAAGGCTACGTCTTCCTCCTCAATCAAACAAACATCACCCAAGAATTTATGTGAGGTTACTTGCAAGATCTTGGTTCTCTCATTGAAGTCACCAAATAGGAGAACCTCTCCCAATTCACGATTTGAAGCCTGTCATTGCATAGTTCATGAAACAGATTCAATCTACGCAATTCCAAGTGATCATAAATGTGCATGCGCAATGGAGCAAAATAGCACAAGGCGATAAGTACCTTAGCCAAAATGTTTTATGCAAATCTATAGATATTGATTATGTTCATACTTTGAATATATATGGACATGTGCAATGTCGGATTTGGCATTATGTAGCAACACCACCATATCCTCTTCCCACACATGGATGTTTCTTCCTATAAAAACCTTGCAAATCTGGAAGCCATCATGTTTGGTGTTCCCGGATTTTAGAAATTAATAAGAAGTCCGTATCCTACTATGTCTTTTTTGATGCCTCCATCTCTCTTGCGATAATCCATGGACATTCCGTGCAAGCACCTTCAAGGTCCAAAATTCCTATTCTCTTCTTCGTTTGGTGATGACCACCTTCCCTATGTTGTCCAAGAATGCTACTATTATGTTTGTCCTTGCTTCCTTTCCCTTCATTCTCGCTTCCTAATCTTCTGCTGTGTAGGCGTTAGATCTTGGTCCAGCCAAATTGCATGGCCTTTTATTGTACTGCGATTTCGTAAACCTCTATTTTTTGGCTTCGTCTGTCCTGAACTTTACCAAAATTGGTCTCTTGGACCTTTGCCTATTCACCCGCAATGTACAAATTGGGGCTCATGCAAATGCATGGTGTTTTTAACAAATTACTTCATTATTTCTGCGATATCCTCACTTTCATTCTCCTATATGCTGGACCCCAGCCTCTTGCTTGGTTTTCAGAGGATATTTTGTCTTGATGCAATGTCATCTGCTCCTTGATGGTTTCAGCTACCAAGTTTGCCAATTTAGTCTACAATTTCTCAATGGTATTCCGCAATTTAGAGTTTTGCTCTGGAATACATCTCGGCAGCATGGGTTTAAGCTCTCGATTCTGGGATTGCAGTTCTTTGTTATTCAGATCATTTATAGACAAACAACAAAGTTTTTACACCATCCTTCAATTTTAAAAGCAGTAGCATCACGAGATCATCTGAATCCTCTTGTGAGGAGGAAGTGGCCTTGCTCCTCTGGCCCATTTTCGTGTTTGAACGGAAATCCCAAACCAACTGTTGCTAATCGAAATGCTTCTGCCTCCAAGGGTAGGAAGCAGAGATCACGTGAACAGGAAAGAGTGCACAAACAACAAGACAAATCCAATGTCCAGGATAGAGTTGGTCCCGCCAATCCATGATCTCTTGGAAGTATAATCCCAACATCCGGACTGAAGCCGCGCTTAATATCATGTGTAGCGGTTGGCCAAGCCTGACCAACTCGAGATAGAGCGCCCGAATTTGGTCATATGCCGGATATCCGTGTAGGCATTCATCTTCAATGGCCCCCATTTGACAGCATATACAGAGCATGTTTTGGTGCGGTTCCCTAATCCATCTCCCCGTCTCAATGCAGAGATGGTGTGCACCTGTGCAGATTGAAGATATGAGTCTCCGTTTTTTCATAGGCAGATGGGTATGCAGGTAACGTTGCAAGCCCCGTTCCAATGAGGGATTCACTTGGCATTGGTAATGTGTTGTCTTCATCTGTTCAAGAGCGCCAACATCTTAGAGCTATCTGCCTTTGTTTGCACCTGTATGCACATGTGCTCCTGCACATTCCATCTAGTGAGCCACACTCACTTTTCCTTCTAACAGGTCTTGAGGCATTGTGGCCTCATTGCAATGGCATAAGCCAGGCTAGTGAGGCGAGCCTCATCCACAGTGAACACCTTCTGAAACTAGACGATGTGCCAATCCAGGGCTGCCCTCTGAAAAGGTAAAAAACTTGTCTCCTGTAGCAAGATCTGATATGGGAACGTAGACGTCACTCCCAGTGCTCGAGCCAAGAAGGCTTTTTGTACTTGCTCCAAATCATTCCAGGTAGTGAGGAACACCATGGGGCCCTAGACCTCGACCCGTATAAAAGGATAAGCTCCATAACTCTGCGCTGTAACTGTTGTTCTGCATGGCATACATCGCCTTCTAGCCCGTTGCTGCCCGTGGACAGATGGAAGCACCCCACTGTATATTAGAGGGGAACTCCACTTTCAAATACCTATAGGTAGATTTCACTTCCACATTTTGCCTCCGGTAACTGAAGGAGGGGACCCGTGGCTGACATGAGGATGATATGAGGACCACCTTAGTCTTGGCCAGGTTGACTTGCATGGCACTTGCCTGGTAGAATATGTCCAAAGCATCGAGATGGCACTACATGTCAGTCAGAGTGTAAGCAAGGAGGTCCATATCATCAACATATATCAGCTGCCTGACAATCTGGTGCAAGATATGAGCTCCCATTTTCAGCTTGCCAGCTCTTCAGCTTGTCAATGTATAGTCCAAACAATGTAGGAGAGAGAGGGCATCTTTGGCAGATTACGATACTGCCAAGGATTGTCAGATGCAATTGGTTTGAACATGTTATACAGTCTGTGCAATCCATTCTGCAAATCTGAAGGGACCCCTAGGTCTTGCCATCTTGCCCATAGTTTTTTCCAAGGCACCGTGACAAAAGCCATTCCAACGTCCACAAAGCAACAATACAGGTCTTGTTGTCGGTTCCTGTCGTCCTCAACCAGGATCCACGGTGTGAAGATGTGATCACTGGTTGAGTGTCACGGCCTGAGATCCACTTGTGTGAGGGCCCGCACGTCTGTTGCCTCTGCCTAGAATGTCAATTGTGTGGGGGATTCTCCTTTGATCACGTATAACCCATGAGAGTTCAACAAAGAGGTTTTTTTTTACCTAAAATGCCGGCAAGCAGTTTTGAAAACACCGAGCTGACCATGTTTGTTCGGTAATTGGTTTGGCAGTGTGGACCACCTGCCTTGTATATGGGGATAACTAGGCTAGTGGTCCACTGTGGGGGGGAAACCATCTTGTAGTGCCTTATCAAATATGGCAGTCAACCAGTACTATGGATGATCCTGCCTACTTGAGCAACTATGCCTGCATACTATCCAGGTCTGGCACTTTTCTATTGGCTACACATAGGCCCTGGTCTACATCTGCCTCTGTGATTTTTAGCGATGGGCCATGATGTGGGGGTACCGTCGCCTATGCTCCCTGAGGATCATAAAGCTGCAGGTATTGTCCTTACTGTTCAGACATGATGTTCCCTGTAGGTTGTACTGGCTTTCTGAGCATCCTTCGCGAAAAGGTCCTGGGATAATGGTCCAAGAGGAAGAACATTTTCTGCTGAAGGACAGCGATGCATCTGGCCTTCTTAGCCTTAAGGAGAAGACGGTATTATCTGACTGCGTATGGCCTCGGTGACGTGGAACGACGTACATAATAAATGCCAAGCCGCCGGCATCTACTGCCCTCACTACTAGGATTTGTGCCAGACTGAGGTGACGCGACGTTGACCAATGCCAGGGTGCCACGTTGGCCCCTACACTGACAGCGAATTTAGTCCACGTCGGTGATTCCGTCGGGCGGAATTTCGTTGGCCCGACGGACAAGCTTTTACTGCTAGGATTCGTGCGGCGAAAGTGGCGACGCGGCGTTGGCCGAATGCCGGGGGTGCCACGTTGGCCCCTACACTGACAGCGAATTTAGCCCTAGTCGGTGATTCCGTCGGGCGGAATTTCGTAGAGCCCCGACGGACAAGCTTCTGGCGCTTTCAATTCAATCATATGTTCTGGTTTTGGTGCTTAGCTGCAGCTCCGACGCTTCGATCCGATTGTTAGGCGCTTCGATCCGATTGTTAGGCGCCATATCCTTGCGATACTTCCTGTGGTTTCCTGTGGTTCGGTAAGGAATTTCTGCTTGTTTCCTGTGGTTCGGTAAGGAATTTCTTTGTCTGCTCTTCGCGTGCTCTAACATCGATTCTTGGCTTCCGTGTATGGGTTGATCCCCCCCATAGCTATAGTGGATGGCTTTCTCCTGATTGACCTTGGTTTCTTGGAGGATTTCCACAACTGCAGGCTCGAGAGCCTGCAGGATCGTCTTCGAAGTCGATTATTTGCAAGAGGTGCCCCGCTTTAAGGTAAGCCATCATACCGAGGCTAGAGGGCTGCGAATGCGTCAAGGTTCCTTTGAGGAAATCCAATGGTTGAAAATCCGGAGTTAAAGTATCTAGGGTTCCGGAATTCACAGTCCTTAAAGCGTGTGACGGTGAATGGGCCAAGAATTTGTTTGCCTTTCTTCATGCAAGCTGGTAAGCCTATTGCATGCGAATGTTAGTCGATCGAATCTTGAAGGACGTTTGAGTTGATGAAGCGCGAAGATGGCGACCGTATTTTCCGTTCCCTATTTGCAAAGACCCAACAAACGGTCCGAACTAAGCGGTCCGGCGTCAAGGTAAGCCATCCGCCCCTCTTACTTCCACGATATTTTTTTTTTTGGCTGTAAGTAACTCATTCCATGTTTGATCCAGAGGAAGCGTTCCTACACCACCTTGGCTAGTCAGCAGATAATGAATGAAGCGGAATAATCGTCTTTTTTGGCGGTTTCCTTTTGAGCATCCATACATGTCCGAGAATCATCATCTGTTAAACCACGGGTTTTTTTGGGTTGAACCTATTTGTTAAACCAATGCGTTAAAACCCTTTTTTTTTTTTTTGGTGTGACGCTTATTTATAAATATGAATCGAGATTATGGCTGTTCAATGTGCAAGTGTTAGTGCCTCCAGTATCATGCATTAAGGTATCTCATTGCATGCATGCATTTCAACTGTATTTCCTTCCATGTTTCTGGTTATGATTCCATACGCAGGATTATACGTGATTCCACCAGATAGTGTATACTTGGTGTATTTACACAGATATTAATACATTGTGTTTTTGTACACAGAGTATTTATACTTATAGTATTTTGTACACATCGTATTTACACTTATAGTTTTTATACGTGTAGTAATTTATACGTATAGTATTTATATGTATAGTATTTATACATATAGTAATTTGTACGTATAGTATTTATACGTATAGTAATTTGTGCATTGTGTGTTTGTACACATATTATTTATACGTATAGTATTTTGCACAGAGTATTAATACATTGTGTTTTTGTACAGAGTATTTATACTTATAGTATTTTGTACACATCGTATTTACACGTATAGTGTTTTATACGTATATTATTCATACGTATAGTAATTTGTGCATTGTGTGTTTGTACACATTATTTATACGTACAGTATTTTACACAGAGTATTTATACGCCGAGTATTTATTTACTATCATTGACACAAATACTGTCATAAATTATTCATAAACGGGTTATTTATACAGAGTATTTCTACACAGGGTATTTATACACAGAGTATACATAGGAGTATTCATACATTCTGTGAGTGTACATGGAGAATTTATACATCGTGTATTTGGACACAAAGTATCTATACATATAGTATTCTGTACATTGAGTATTTATGCAAAACATATCATATTAGAAACCAAATATTGTGCAAAACTCGTCAAAAATTACAATATGTAAATTCACAATATGCATAGAATTTGAAGCCAACTGAAGAGATTGCACATCAAATAACTTAAATCTGTATTCTCAAAGGAAGGCGTAAAGCAAGGTAGCTACAGGAACTCAAAAATCAATAGAAAGGTGTCGGAACAGAAACCAAAAAAAGGACGCTCCTCCATCACTAATAATCGCGACCTATGCACTGTAACTGGGGCGGGCTCGTTTTTTCTGCGTAGTGAGTGCAGTGAGTTAGTTGCAGCAACAATAAAGAACATCAAACGAAGAGCAGTGTATGAACTCACACCTTGTTGGTAGACCAGTTAACCCTCCCAAAACTTGTGTCCTTGCAGCAGGCAACCGGGAACGAAAAATCACCGTCAGCTGGCTCATCCTTGCACTCCTCCTTCACTGGCCGTGCACCAGCAGAATCTTTGCGGCCACAATTAGCAGATTCTTCCTTCGGCACTTCCAGAGTGCAGTGTTTGTGATCTAGCGGAGCCAGCATTTGTGTTCCTTGCACTCTACATCAAACCAATGGTTATGCAGGAAGGTCGCGGCTCCTGTGGTCCATCGGGGGCGGCTTCTCCCAAAGCATCTTGCTGTCGCCGCCCCGGTCTAGCATAGGGGATTGCGAAATGCCCTCCTATACATGTATAATTTATTTTCCTCCTGTCAACTTCCCCCTCACGGCTTTGTATGGTATGAAATGCAGATAAACCATACTTGTGTATGACCCATGCCATACTTGTTCATGGCAAATGATTTCATCCCATATAAATACGTATTTCAAATGTACTAGGAAATATATCTAACAATGTAGAAACGCAAACCCAATAATACCTCTTTGCATCCATAGCCCTCCCATACATGTACAATTTATTTTCCTCCTGCCAACTTCCCTCTCATTGCTTTGTATGGTATGAAATGCAGAAAAACCATACTTGTGTATGACGTATATGGATGTTTTCATCAAAAATAAACCCTCCTAAATGTCACTCACTAGTGTCATATGGCCAGTATAGTGTGAAGCACCCTTGGATCACAATTGCAATCCTTGAAAGCTGAGTTTGTATTCATATTAAATACTTTTTTCTATGTGTTATGCTTGCATGAATGTAATGTTGCTACTCGTACTATTGATCCTTGAAATATTGCTTGAAATGGTCGCGCATGCGATTACTAGAAGCATTTTATATTTTGCGATTATTTGGACTTTTGAACTTTGCAAAGCGTGGTCAAATCTAGCCCTGGCAAAGATGGTGTATAGAAATAGCGCAAATCGTGCTACCTATAGCGGGGGACAAACGAAAGGAATTGCGTCTCTTTATCAGGACAAGTGAATAGAGTAGATGGGGGTAATAGTAACAAGGTGCGAAGGCAATACTAGTAAGGTTGATGACACTATTATATGCTCTGTGGAAGACACCATCCAACACCAGTTCATTGACTATGTCTGCACAAAAATTACGACGCATCTATGATGACCACAAGTACTCGGAAAGCAAAAGTAAGCCATAAGGATCACAATGCAGAGGACATGGTGGGCCAATGTCCTCTTGTGAATCCCTGGAAGCCTATGACTTAAAAGCAATAGGGATGTACTGTTCGGATTTGGTGCGTGCAGATACTTTCTAAATGATGACAAGAAAACACAGAGCTGCGTCATAAAGGCTCTCAATAATGACAAAATGCCCAGCAGAATTGACATCACATAGCTAGCATCTAGGCAATCGAGTACTACTTCCAAATATCATAGCCTACTCCCAGGCTTCAGGACCACATTTGGTGATTTTGAATTTTTGGTGATGCCTTTTGGTCTTGCTAGTTTTTCCAGAATGACGAATGAGGTCTTTAAAATGTCTTGATCCGCTTGTTGAAATATTTTTGGGTGATATCCTCGTATATTCAATCAGTGCTCCCCTTGTCAAGCTCGACAGGATATTACCTCGCGTAAGGCGCTCATTATCTCTAACAAACTATTGCACGAAACATATTAAGATGTCAATCAGACAGCATTATGCCCCCTTATAAGTACAAGAGAGATGATATTGCAGCTTGGCCGTTGGGCTAGTTCCAAACAAATTGGATGATCATCCTCATGAGATGATTTACCACTATGGCATAAAAAAAACATCACAACATTCTTGCTGAAGTGCTCAGAGTGTGTCGATAAAGGATTTTCACTACAATGTAGAGTAAGCCACACCAAATAGTTAAGTAATCTCTTGTTATCATTTCATATCCAAAAACAAAACATCAGTTTTACTCGATTGCAATATCAGAATCAATTACTATTCAAAGTCATAAAATATTTGCATCGCCATTTTGTGATGATAATTAATATTTCCAACAAAAAAAATTACATAGGCGCACATAGCTCAAGCATCAGTTATGTGCCTAAGAATGTGCTTTTCTTATAGTGCTTGTGCAACAAAAACACTTTGTAATATACACTAAGGGGCAAGTCTTTTTGGATCGCGAGGGAATAATGATGTTTTTCTAATGTTATTCAGCCCACAAAACAACATAACTACTCGTTCAAGTCCTACACCTGCACCTCCATGTGGAGGAGCACCACACCTACGAACACGTTAATGAGTCAAGATGTTTGTCCCACACAATAAAATAGACAATCACAACATATTTCTTACCTGAAGGAATCAATGTAGGTCGTCAATGATTCAACATCAATTCCACAAGCTTTTGCCCTTGTGATAAGCAAATCGGGTTCGTGTATTCTTTGTGCACCGGATATTATTTCTTCTCCTGCGATTAAAGAAATGCAAATAGAAAAAATATAAATTTATGAGCCATAACCAGTAATTGCAAAATATAGGTTAAGCTATCCATATCCTTTATCCTTGAAAATGTCAAGAGCAGCACTTAAATTACAGCTAATTTGCTCTTGAATGTGTCAGAAACAACAGTATTTAAATTACAGCAATTTTTCTTAGCAAAGCATTAAAGTTCATAAATATTGGTGATTTGATCTCTACGGGAGAGAGACTCAACTTTCTGTATAACCTCTATGCCAAACAAGCTCATCCAATCAAGCCACGAAAAGATTTACCTCGAATGAAGACGTCGAATGAATTGGTATAGCGAGGATCATCAACGGCTGGCATGGTGTAAAAAGGTCTAACAGCAAGGGGATACCGATAAAGGAAATAAAAATCGGTGTTGTACCTGCAGGCTTGTCAATTTAGTATAACTCTTTACAAGGTAAAGCATAGCAATGAAAGACCTACTTTTCCTTGACTAATTGCCCTAACCGCCTTTCCGTTTCAGTAGATAGATCTCCAAATGGATCAACTTCAATGCCTGCTTCCTGAACAACATAATGATCTATTAGGAATTAAAACATGCTTAGAAAGGAGCTATATTTCAGAGCTACATACCTTCAGCATTTCCACACCCTCTGCAAACGTTAGCCGCAATGTCTTTTTGAGATACTGAAAATATAATCTAATTAATTTTAAAATTCAATATCATACCCCAACAAATTGTAGAAACAAACCTTCAAGGGCTCAAATGGATATTGACGATTGATAGCCTCGAGTTCTTTTGCACACTTGGTGTTCAGGCCTTCAAATATATGCAGAAATAGATCGCTTAACAAATCAAGAATCTGAAATTGCCATTACAAACGTTATTCAACATATTTTTGTAAGTACGCAGCCAAGCAGTGAACACTTGCCTCAAAGTAGTGCTCCTTTATTTCCATTTCCAAATCAAGACCTACAAATTCACATAGATGGCGATGTGTAAAAGAGTTTTCTGCTCTAAAGACAGAACCAATCTCGAAAACCCGGCCAAAGCCTCCGCAGATTGCCATCTGCTTATGCAACTGTGGTGACTGTGCCAAACATGCTGGTTGTCCAATGTATTGCAATTTGAATACCGAAGCACCACCTTCACTTGCTCCAGCCATAAGCTTTGGGGTGTGAATTTCCACAAAGTCTCTGGAAAGTAGGAAGTCGCGGAAAAGCTGAAATCATAAAGACAAGCCACTGATGTTATATTTCAAGTGTAGACATAAAGAGGTTGGCATGAACAGCATAAAATGTAAGATGAACCTACAGTTGAAACACTTGACTGTACTCGAAAGATGCCCTGGTTTGCAGGAGTACGCAGATCAAGAAACCTGTTGTTCAATCTTGTATCCTGTAAAACGCTCACATACTGTTCTCCACTCTGTTTACAAACAACTACTTGTCACTATTAAATTGGAAAGATTGTCACATGCATAATGGGAAGCCTAATACTTACCTCCTTTCCCTTCTCAATTTCCTGGTCACTACGAGCAGCATCCTCAATGTTAAAAGGTAATGAACCTGCCTTGGATACACAATATATTTTTCGAACTTGTAGCTCCACCTGGTGTTAAGTGTTATTATTTGAATAACTCCAACAATAGACCACAAAGAATAAGGAAATATGCAAACCTGTTGTGTAGTCCCTGTAAGTTCTATCCCAGGGTTAGCAACGACCCCTTCAACATCAACAACTGATTCCTTATTCAGGGTGCTTACATACTTAACCAACCCCTTACTAACCAAACCTTCTTGAAAACTTGCCACACATTGCACAGTAAAGGTTCCTTCTCTCACAACTACAAAGGCTATTTTGCCCTTCCCTCTAGTACTATGAACAAAACCGCGAATCAAGGCTGTCTGATCCGTCAAGCCATGATTCAGGTCTGCAACTTTTGTCCACTTCTTTGATGAGACCTCTTTTGATTGCACTGCCTCCAACTTCAAGTCACCATAATTGGAAGCTAGGGGATCGACTTCTTCAGAGGAGCCTCCGCAAGCAGCCTGAGAAGCCTGCTGTTTAGCTTCTTGTTTAGCTGCCTTCTTGGCAGCCTTTTGGGCAGCTTTTTTAGACAACTCCGGTGTCTCAAGCTGATCCTTTACACCATCAACATGTGGGTCTTGAACAGTAGGCATGATTCCTAAACCTGATTGACAGAACTGCAAAGAAGTCAAGAATCAACCTTCTGATACGGCACAAGCTCGGGGAGCGAGGTGCTGGGAAATACTGATGGATGGAAAGCATAAGGTAATACGAAGGGGCAATCTAAATGCAAAAGGAAAATGTAAATGCAGCAATCCAAATGCAACAGGCATAGAAATGGCAAAGCCAACGCTCTCTAAATGCAAAAGGAAGGGCACAAGGAAAACAATTAAAGAAAGGGCACAAGAGAAACAATTATGGGGAAACGATAGCAGGTGTCTTGTACTGAGTTGTTTATCTGAGTTACTGAGAATCGTTTTTATCACCGTCTGGATTAAACAATGAGATGCAATTAACAGTTCAACTCTTACCTTAAATGCAGACCTCCCAGATTGGAGAAAGCAACCGACTAAAGTGGGGCGATAAATTGGCCAAGCAACCCTGAGCATCGCCTTGAAAGGAAATGTATTGCAGATATGTGAAATATATATTACAAGTGACGGTTTTGCGGTTTTCTCGCCGTCGGATGCCAATGAGGAACCTTCATCTACACCATCCACTTAGAGGCCAAAAACCAATTTTTTCTTCATTTGGAGAGTTGAATTAATTTTGAATATGTATGTTCTTATAGTTGTATAATCTTGTCTATGTTGTTGTCATTTTGTACAACATAAGCTTAAATGCACCGTAAACCACCAGTAGGTGGAAATTCCTCGATTTTTCCTTGATTGTTTAAAATAAGTAATTTTTTGGCTTGTGGTTTCTGGTGGCGCCGCTTAGACGCACCGCCACAATTTTTTCACACTGAACAACAAAATCAGAGTTCAAAGCTGCACAAAGAATCAAAGCTGCATACACAAAGAATCACAAAGAATCACAAAGAATCAAAGCAGGTATACACAAAGAATCGGGCTGCATGCTAACACAAAGAATCACAAAGAATCAAAGCAGGTATACACAAAGAATCGGGCTGCATGTTAACTCGCAAGATGCGATTAATCCGAGGCTTCTCATATTTTCGACTTACGCAAAACATCCGTGCCAAAAGGCGTGGCTTTCTCGTTTTGTAACTTTCATATCAGGAAGAAGATCTCCGAGCGAGCATTGGGAAGAAGACATTCAGGAAGAAGATTTCGAGCGAGCATTAGGAAGCTGTTTGAAAAGCTTTGTTGGCCGGATAACTTTCAGATAAAGATCTACTCCTCTTTTTTAACAAAAGAAAGCATAGGATGCATCAACAGCTCCATTTCACCGATCTGTCACCTGTTTCCGCCATATTTGGCGTCAAGATCTCCATATCTGCAGCACAAGAGGTAAGATGTTAAACAAAAGATAATGCAAATGAAAAAAAGACAAGATATACTGCAAGCGCCATAAAGCAGGACCTCAAAAATGTTGAAATGAGATCAAATGCCTCCAGGAACCGAGAGATCGCCATCGCCAAAGCTCGGAGCTCCGCCATAGCCGGACCAAAAAAATAGAATTGAAAAAAAGTGGGCGACGGAATTTCCACCCACCGGTGGATTACTTTTGGGATAACGCCGCCTTGGGCGAAGGCGGCGCCCGGCCCTGCCGTTTTCAGCCGGAAACCCTTCAAAGGGGGCGGTTCCCTAGCACATACTCATCTAGGACTTGTTGAGGCAGATGATGGGCGAACAATATGGGGGCGGCACTATGGGCTCTGTAGCGAGCGTCGTAGTCTCCAATCCCAATGCCATGCCTTAGGTGCGATACATTAATGGGTTTGGGAGAGGGACAGACGAAAGTGGAATCCTAGTCTATTGCATCTACTCTGTCATCATTGTCAGTAACTCTCTTGCCACGTAACATTCCCCCTGTTACTAGGACCTGGTATCAACCAATTTTGGGGATACCAACCCTAATCTGCCCATATAAGCCATTCTAGTGTTTGCCCATTTTTGCCCTCTTTTGCATCCTTGTCTGATCCTCTATTTTTCTACTCCATTCTACCTGTACCAGCAACGATGGACCTCAACAAATATGCATTCGCCTCCCATTGGTGTTTTACTAGGTAAATGTCTTATCTATGAGTATGGTTCTATTGTCATTTCGAGTTTGGAATATTTTATCTATTTTTTAGTCTTGCGCTGACCCCATCTGCCTATGATGAGACAAGACCATTAAAGTGACTTCCATATTGAGAAATTCTTTAACATAGTTATTGAAGTTACCTGCAACCTTAATGCTACGTTGCACAAATGTTTCTATATCAACCACATGCTTTCTTTGGCCCTTTCTCCCACAACAGCCTTGTGTCTTCCTGTATTCCTCATCGGCGTTTCCTACATTAACCATGGTGGCAATAATGATACATCTATCAACTAACACAAGCACACCTGGCTAGACAAGATGAGCTAGATTCAACTCTAAGATTGGAGAAACCTAGCATCAAATCTCAAAAAGATTTAGGAGAAAAAATGGAGGTGCATAAGGGATTCGCTTATCCTAAAGAGCAAAGGTCATCAGGCAAAATCCCTTTACAAGATAATCTCTCCTTTGTACTAAGATCCCCTTGAAGGGCAGTCCACTTCAAGAATTATATTTTCTGTGCCCAGACAGACTTCCATGAATTAGTTAGAGAAGCTTAGTAATTACCATAGCTACCTCCAGCCTAGTGTCTGTTGCTAGTAGGAATTTAACACACCAGGCACGGTAAATACTAGCCATCTTGTAAGCAAAGGGTTGAGAGTATTGAGCATTGTTTCTTCTTGTGTGAGCGGCTTCAGCAGACAAGTTCTTGATTGTTAACCCTATTTGGCACTTCTCGATCTAGCCAACAAATTTTGCTTGCTATTTACCCTGATGCATGGCCCAAATTGCAGAAACGAGCTTTTCATCTTGCGTGCAGCATATGCGGCCTGTGCATTGAGCCCACCATGCTATAGAGGCTATGGCGTGACTGAGCAGCACAAAACAGGGTCAATGGCAAAGTGGAGGGAAGTCCCTGCTGAGTCCAGCTACTGGGGACCCAGAGCTGCCTGGACTTAGAACCGGTCACTTCGAGAGAAGGGGGTATAAGCCGACACTTCCAGGATCAATGGTGTAGCCCTGACTCTCAAGAGTTGCAGGTGTTGGATTGGTTCTATTTTGGGGAGTTCAGTCGGGTAAGGGCATGTGTCGCCATGATTCTCTAGCTGCCCATGGAGCCACTGCACTCTAGGAAAGAGAAATGCAATTCTTCCTACCTCATCAGACCGGATAAATGCAACCCGGAGTAGTCTCGATCAACGATACCAAGAGACTGCATCTCCAGAGGTTGTAGTCAGATCAGAGCCTGATTTAGCCAATCTGCATAGTATGCACAGGAGGGGCAAATGAAGTGGCCAACCCTAGCCATTGTCTATGGCCAACCCAAATCATTGTCATAACTCGGTCTGTTCTATCTTGAGACCCTAGTCATCAGTATATACTTTCTCCATGAGTCTGAACCTGGATAAGAGCTTTGTTGATGTATTATTTTTTTTTTTTTTGAAGAACGTGTTTTACTTCATATTAGACACTCAAAATATTACAAAGTACTTCCAGAAGTAAGAAATGTCCCTGAAGCATCAATCACTTTTAGATGATCACTCCATATTGGAATTTTAATACGATCGCCAATTGGAGATCTGAAAGCAATTATACAACTTCTTACGAATTTCTTGAAGCACCACCTGAGAAGAAATACGCTTATCATAAAAGATCTTTCTTCGCCTTCGCTTCCATACACTCCATATTAGCCAAGACTTTGCCATGTGAAATGCAATCCTTTTAGAAGCAGTCCACTGATTTGGATAAATACCCAAAAGAAAGTGCTGACTATCCAAAGATACTCCAAAAAGAGAATGCAGCCAGGACCTAAGACTACTCACTCGCACACAAATATAAACGGTGCTCCCTTTGTTTCAATGCACCGCTCACACATTGGGCAAAGTGGGCTTACTCCCGGCTTAAAGCGATGAACCATCTGATTAACTCTCAAAGAGCGATGAATCACCTGCCAAAGTAGAACATTTACCTTTGGAGGATTATATTTAGACCAAACAAGGTTCCAGATGGATTGCCATTGAGAAGGCAAAGTCTGTAAGTGCTATTTTCGAGAAGGTGATAAAATACTTGAGGAGGTAAGCAATCTGTAGCATGAACTTACTAGCTTCTTGCCTTCTTTAATACCTTGAACAAAGTTCCAGCATCTCTTCTTACCCACCTTCTTAATTAGAGGAAGAGCACTTGCTACATAAGCCCATATAGTGATATCTTTATCCAACAACCCATATGTCTTCTGAAACCATTGCCAAGGAGCAATGTCAATACCAAAATACCACTGTTCAATAGAAATAATACCTGTTCTCCTCCACCTCGCTTGGGAATGCACATGCATAAATTCTACAACTGGGTGTAGTTGTCCATGAGTATACAAAGGCAACCACAGAAAGGGGGAAGATGCCTAGAGACAAGCTTTTCGATCAAATGTAATCACCTGCTGGACTACCTTCCAGGCCCGAAGCAAGCCTTTCAGTACTGGAGAGGCATGTGAATAAGCTTTCAATGGATATAACAATGCCCAAGGGAGCTCAATTCTCACACCTCGCTTATGAAAAACCATACACTTCTTTACTGATTGTTTAAGTAACTTCATACCTGGTGATGCACAATCATCTTTCAACAAACTAAACAATAGCTTAGAAGCTAAGACCTTACCCTGTTAAGAAAGATCCAACATACCAAGTCCTCCTTGTTGTTTAAACAACATACATTTCTTCCACGCCACCTTCACAGTGCCTCCTTGATCGGTACACCATACAAAATCTCTTACAATCTTTTTTTATCTCTGCAAACTTAGAAGCTGGAGCCAATAGAACCGAAACCAAATAAATATGCGTATTGTTCAATACTGACTTAGCTACTTGAATTCTACCTGCCAAGGATAACTTTGAACCTCTCCACCAAATCAGTTGCCTTTGTAAAATTTCATCCCATGCTTCATTCATGTCAATATCTAGACCAAAGGGGACGCCTAGAAGCTTTGTCTTTGCAGATGGTAAAACAACCTTCCAGGCATACTCATATAAAAAATGCGGAACTGCTTCCTTCCCCACCCATAAGGCACTACACTTAGCCCAATTAAGGAGACAACCAGATGCAATTGAAAATATATCCAAAATCTTTTTGATTATCTGCACATTATTCTCTTCACCATCCACTAGCAAGAAGGTATCGTCTGCAAACTGATTAACCAAAACCTGTTCACCTTCCACCAATAATAATCCCTTTACCAAACCATCCTTTTCAGCCTCATGCAATAGTTGCGAAAGTCCTTCTGCCACTATAGTAAACAAAAAAGGAGCTAAAGGGCAACCTTGCCTTATTCCACGTTCAATTGGAAAAAGCACCAATAGTTCTCCATGATACAAGATTACTACCCCTTAGCGTAAATCAACATTTTATGCATCATAGATCGTAAAACGGACCCAAATCCAATTTCAAAAGCATGGCATCCAAGAAAGTCCACTTCACACTATCATAAGCTTTAGCAAAATCCAATTTTAAATATAGAAGATTTTGACTGAACATTGAGCCCAATGAACTCCTTCATATCTTCGCCACTATATTATGAAAAATTTGCGGACTGGAAGAAAGCTGGTGACCGAAAGCAAAGATCGATTCTCAATCCCAAAACTGTTTTAAGTCTTTACGCATAGGCTTTTGCAATAATTTTATAGATAGTAGATAGAAGAGTTATTGGGCGCCAATCATGAATGCTCACAGGTTCTTTCACTTTAGGAATAAGAGAAATCAAACCCGTATTCAAAATCCTATCAAATTGATGTGAAGTACACAAATCTTTGTATGCCTCCATAATGCTCACCGACGTCCATTCCCAATACCTTTTAAAAACTTCTACAGGGATACCATCCATACCTGGACATTTATCTGAAGCCAACTCAAATGTTGCTGCTCGCAATTCAGACATGGACAGTGGGGCCTCTAACAATTGAGATTCCTCTTGTGAAAGAATTGCATGGACAGTGGGGCCTCTAACAATTGAGATTCCTCTTGTGAAAGAATTGCATGGAACAATTGAGATTCCTCTTGTTGATGTATTATTATATCGATGTATCAGGTGTAATGGATGGATGGCTTGCAGTACTTTTCGTGGTAGTTGATTGTTATTATTATTGCTGGTGATGATATAAATGTGTTGCTTCTGTTGTTATAGGAACCCATAGGGGACAGGCCAGAATGACACCTCTGTGTCCTCTTTTCGTGTCCTGGCCATCCCAGGAGCAGGATAGACAGAGGACCCATATGACAGACACTATTGGATGGGGATTTCCCACGAGATATACGATGGGGCATCATATGCTACGTCGGAAATGTCACAATGGTATCAGAGCAATGATGTTGATTGACCAAGATCAAGCACTGGCTATGACCCTAGATAGGTAGCTAACTGGCCTTAAAAAACAAGAAAAAGAAATCCATTAATAGGATCATAAAATAGACTAAGTTATAGACTTGGATTGGGGATGAAAGTAATTTAATTGGTTGAACCTCAGGAGGATCTTTGCAGGACCGAAATCCTGGGTTTCCTTCTTCCTCGGAGAGACAAGAAGACCAGCCCGAGCAGCAATATCAAGAACACATTATACATGTGTACATACGTACATAAGTACATATACTAGCCCATCAAGTGCCCAGGTCTGTTACACTTCCCTTGATACTGGTGGGTTGTTGGCATCGTACTTGCCTGCTTTGGGGTGTAACATACTTGCCTGCTTTGGGGTGTAACACCTCATGGCTTTGCTTTTATTGTAGAAAGACTGCTTCTATGACGGCGTTGGGGGTGCCTCTTCCAAGCCCAGTGCCTTGTCTTCTTCCTTCCATATGGATTTGGGATTAATGGCGCCGACTGGCCTCTTGATGTTACTGTTCAACCCTTCAATATATCCATCCATTGCCCACCTTTCTATAATCCTTGGCACATTTAATTGCAACCTCATGAACTCCTCCGTATATTTGGCCACTGACAAGTTCTCCTGTCTAGGCGGTAAAATTGTTTTATCTGCCTATTTGTGTGCGAGATTGGAATATAATTCTTGTAGAAAGCCTTATTGAAAGTCTTAAATACGTAGTTGTTTCTCGTGAGCTTATTGGATTTTGCATAACCTTTCTACCATATGCGAGCCAGTCCAATGAGATTAACAGTTACCTGACAATGTCTTTGTCCTTCATCCCATATGAGTTACCAAGCTCTGCCATTTCATCTAACCATGATTCAACTTCTATACATGATCGATTCTTTCCTAAAAACTAACACAACTTATGGGTTTCCTAAACATTTCTCATGGTACTACCTATCTTTTTCTGATAATCCTCAACCTCACGACTCCTATGTCTGCCATGGGAGCTGTCTGAGCTACTACCTGAGCTGTTGCCTGAGCTGGCATCTAGACTGCTATCTGAGCCAGAGCTCAAAGGGCTATGTCTTTTCCTATTTCTTCTCTTCCTCTTCCTATTCCCAGGGAGGTGGTGGTAGACGCAGCATTAGTCTATACTTCTCTGCTCGCATGATTGGAGTTATCCATTGCACGAAGCTACACTATTTGATTGTGCAATTTGCACTAGTCGTCTGTTGATCGCTGCCAGAGTCATCTTTTTTTCTTGCCAGTTGTGTGGTTGGCCTTGATTCTATAGGACTTGTGAAGCTGAACCGAAGTTTCTAACTGCAAATATTAATCACACATGCTTATTATTTAATGTACATATTATTATGTTGTTGTTAAGTTGAGTTATTTATCATGAAAAAAATCAAAGCAAAGAATTGTTATTTAGATACAATCTTAATTCTATTCATCATATAATAATTATATAAGTTAAAATCAAATATTTATCGCAATTACATTCATAATTTTATATTCATATTCACACTAGAGGAACTAATCCTGATGTCGCCGTCTAGACTTGAAGAATTGCTTTGAGCTTGAGGTCTTTGCCGACATTTCAGAGGATATTTTGGAAAGTTCCTCCTTCTAGTGCCCGAGCCATCTGAGACACTGGGAGTTTCTGTGTTGTAGCTACAACTACTGCATGGTGCATCGCATAGATGCCCTCGTGCGAACTTCAAGCAGTATACTGCCACTGACCTCTTAAGGAGAATGATGTGGTCTGTATTTTCTCTTATCTTGGCATGCTTGTCGAAGCACATAAGTGCAATGAGGAGGGTGACAACCTCTTTCCCCCTTGGGCTCAAATCCCTATGGAATACCACTATCGGCCCTTGGGTTAGAGCTAGGAGGTAATAGCAAAGTGCTTCTCCTCTTTTGTGCTCTGCCTTTGCTTTTTCTACCTATGTTCCTTTCCTTCCTGCTGAGCTGCCATAGATATCAATTGCTAATAGATTATCGTGATCCCTTTGCATCGAAGGAGCACTCTCAAGGTCGACATATGTTTTTTCTCTTTCTCTTCTCGATTGGGAAGGAAGTGTTTGGAACTCCTCTTGTGCGGTCATAGGTTGCTGCTAAAAACTGTTCCTGATGAACTTAAAAGCTGCAACATCTGACATTGTTTCCTTCACGTATAAGTGCCACTTTGCTAGTTCTCGAGGAAACTCTTGGTATGAAAGGTCAATGAAGTCGTCCTGTTGGCCCTCTTAAATTAGACCTTGGAGTTCGACTATCCTTAGCTCTTCCTCCAGACAATAAGGTATCTGGAGGATGTTGTTGGCAAAAAGATATTCTTTTCCTTCAATGACCATAGGTGACAAGGCTGTGATTCCCACTGGTAACTCTGTAGCTCTTCTTAGAACTTCCTCATGACTAGGTTGTTAACACTTATCTACATTTTTTCTTTCATTTTTATGTCAATTACACCTAAATTTGGGTTGACTTGGGTTAGTTCACGCGTCCGAGACTCTCGAAAACCTCTTTGGTGCGGAGTGACCCGAGAGGGTCAATTTTCATGTACTTGATCATTTTAAGATGATAAAATTTAGTGTTTTATTAATACAACTAGAAAAAGTGCCCAGCGTTGCTGGGCTTCTGTTGGGATTAAATAATAGAAATATTGTTCAAGCAATGTTGAGCTTTGTCCTACTACAAACCCTTGAAATTATACCTTGAGATTATGGCATTGATTTTCTGAAAAGTATAGTTGTTTCTAAACTTGTCAGTATATTCTTCAACCAATGGTCTCCTCGATTTTTAGTTCAATCGTACCAGCACACCTCATGTGTCAATATGAAGTTAAAGCAATAATATCATTGAATTCACCTCATTCATACTCGCATCTATCTATCTATCTATCTATCTATCTATCTATCTATCTATCTATCTATCTATCTATCTATCTATCTATCTATCTATCTATCTATCTATCTATCTATCTATCTATCTATCTATCTATCTATCTATCTATCTATAAGGTCAGCGTTGCCATATTTTGTTTTTTGAGATGTCTATGTCCGATATTTTATATTAAGTAAAGCAATCTTTGTTGAGAATTTTACAATATCCTCAACTATAATGGAATGATATACATGATTCTATTCAAGTATTTTCGACCTTCAATTTTAGAAGATTTATGTACTTAGATTATGGCTTTACCATTCGAATTTATTGCTAATTTGAATACATTAACAGCGTGCTAGTTCGGAGGATGCGTATAATAGACCGAGGTAGAGAATATATGTACCTTCAAATGGCACTTGAATATGACGCGAAATGTCAAAAAAACAAAAAAACTGTCGAGCTCCTTTCGTTGTTCTCAATGGTGAATGTGAAAACGTGTTTGTAAGATTTCTTGGATGGATGTTAATCCAATCATATTATTAACTGTGTCGTATTTTATACGTTTAATATTTTACAATTAGGGTTTTCAACTCGATGGCAAAGGTTATGTCATTTAACAAAGGTGGAAGGGCCCCTGGTTGGAAATATTTTCTACTCCATGTTGGTTGCATCCTTTAACCCTGCATGGTGAAATAAATGTGATTAATTTCTGTTTACACTTTCTGTCCAACTTGTGGGCCAATGCTGATCGAAAACAAGCCATCCCTGAACCCCATGTAAGGCTATGCCTACACCAAATTACCTGCATCATGTTCTGATGCGATAGATTATAATTACAATCTGGGTCTGTAATAAGGCCAAATCAGCACCCTCTCATTTGGTAATGTATGTTAGCAATTTGGTAATGTATGTTAGCCGTTCGCGTCTATGCATTGGCCGAGGACATGTGGATAACTCTTTTAATATTCAGTATTTAAGGTCTTACACTCCATGGAGCAAAAATATGGCCATATTGATACAATAGGAAAATTGGGCAGGTGTGGGTACTCCAGTTTAGAGGATTGACATCAATTCTCTACAAATCTAAAAAATGCAATACGATGCTTTGCGCACACCAACCAAAAAAAAAAAAAAACTCTGTTGCCATCTCCCCACACATGGCATCATCACAAATTTCGGAGAGTCCTAGTATGTGACCGCTATTGCGGGAAACTTTAGCAGTTATGTTTTTATTTTTAAATTTGTAGCCTGCAACTTCAAAATCACTTACATTCCCATAACCAGCCTGCAAATTTGCAATATACCAAAGGTAAGCAAACTTAACTACATCTAGGCAAACAATGTTAGAGCAAGATCTTGAAATTCCAAATTAAATAAAAAAACAGATCTATTATCTATGTGGTTGGCAGCAAAGGCAAATCTCTATCGGTTTACATCATGGTATACCTTTGCTTGTGTGATTGCAAGATCCCCTGTTCCCGTATCTACCACAAAGAACTTGGCGAAAGAAGGTTTATGCGGTAACTTTTGTATAGGAAAGCATTAAATGAACACCTGAGGCTCTAAATCAAATCCAGGCATTTCTACATGAAGAATCACAGCCTTGTGCTCCCTATGAGGAATTCGATAGCCTGCTCCATATTCTTAAATAGCCTGCTCCATATTATTCTAATGTATTTACTCTGCAAAACAAATTTATATTGTTGCAAGTGGCTATCAGTGGTGCCACACTGCTTGGTGGCCTGAGTTGGTAATTTCCCTGCCCGTTTGCATAGTACAAAATAAACAAAGAAGGAAGGTGAAATTCTTGTTTTTGATGGCTATAGTGATTGCCCCTCGCCCGGAGCCGCATTCTCCAATCGATTCTGCATCTGGAGCTTCTCTCATGCGTCAGACAAAGGAAATACAGTGGTCGAATGAAGGTCCAATGGTAGGCCGAAATAAGGAAAAAAATTGGCAGATAATGGTTTTCTGGCGGAGGAAGGTTGCCCTCCCAGACAACAGCTAAACTGAAAGTAATAAGATTCCCATTTTATTAAAAGTTTGAGTTAAATACATCTCGACCCTGAAAGTAATAAGATTCCCATATTATTAAAAGTTTGAGTTAAATACATCTCGACCTTGATATTGTACATTGTGATCTTCGGCTAGAAAGACTCCCGGATGAACCCTAAACCCTAACATTCAGCATTCCAGACCACAGAATTTGCAAGCTGGTTGAAAATTCACTCCATGTCACTGCATTCACATCATGTTCAACTTCCCGTTGCCATAGCCATGTATGTCAAAGTAAGTTATCCTTCTTGCAGCCAGCCACTTGGTTTTCAATTCAATAAATTCTGCAGTTTTTATGACACCAGCAAAGACAAGAAATTGAGAATCCTTATTCCATTTTCATTTTCAAAACACAAGCTGGTAATTACAACTTGGTGTTTACAATCTGGGCTCAATTTTCCCAATATACTGAATAGAGTTCATAATGGTGCAGTAACGTTCTGTAACATTTGGTTATAATTCTTTGTTAATGGTAAACGCCTTCAGTGGTCCATTTCTTCCTGCAACCCTGCTTCATCATCTAACGTAACTGTACAGAACTTTCATGACTTCAGAAAGTGACCTCTTATTGACTGGACACATCAGCTAATGGCGAGAGATAATTCCATCAAAAATTAGCACAATCTTCTGTTTTTGCACCGCACAGTGAAGCAGGTTGTTCACCCTTTTGGTAATGTCCTTCCCCTTTTCCAAGGTTTGTGCCTCCCATTAAAATGAAGAATCTTAGCTTGGTCTGCTTCTGGGGAGAGGAAAGGTCTTTTCCTGGCCGTTTATGTATTCTCTTTCAGCTTCACTAAATTCTTTTCGCCCAAGACCCCGAACATTCCACAGTATGTCCAGTTTCAAATACTTCTTGTAAAGTGCTAACAAGAAAGGAGGCTGTGAAACACCGTACCTACAACGACAAGGAAAAAAATACTATTAGGGTAACATTTATAACACCACTACTATAAACTACGAAAAAATGGAACTCTGTATTATGGTGGTCAATCCAATCATGAATATAGCTCTTATCATGCCGTGGACAAAAAATATGTGCACTCTAACACCATGCTTACTTGTAGAGAGGCAAATCTGCACTACTAAACTCATCCAACCACCGTTCAATAGTTTCAGTCAGGTTTTCCTGTAGCCACTTCTTCACATCAATGACCAAGACACCTCGATTAAAAACACAGGCATCTGGATCGAAACCTTCATTTGGTAACCACGACCATTGCGCTTTCTCTATCTTGTGAAGCAAATCAAAATTGAAATACATATAGAACTTTTGCGAACAATCCTCCACTGCAGCTACTGCATGACCTTCAAGATCAACATCATAAATTTCTTCTATGGCAGCCTGCATATCCAAGTATGAAACAAGAAGAGAGCCAAGAGAAAGAAAGTAAATAAAATGATAGTTTCAGTTACATAAACAGGTTCGAGACTTGGCAATCCAGGACCTGCCCAGACACATGAAATGAGCTAGCTGACAAACCCATTATATGAACAAAGATACAAAAAGCTGTAGTTCTCATTAGTCCCTTCTCTTCCATACGTCATGCGTGTGATACCATTAAAAGCACAGATGCTAGTAAGAACCTTCAGATGTCAGCAAAAAATTGCGCTACTGATTCTTACACGGGGTTGCATGTCCACATTTTATCCAGAAATAAAACATGCACATTAGGCTTAACATGCGGATATCCATCATTGAGACATACTATAGGATAAACTTGCTGACCACATGGGCAGTCTATAGGCTACAAGTTAAAAAATAATGTTGCTAGGCAGAGCCACAGGGCTGTATGCATTAAATCTAATGTATTGAACCTAACATCTGCATAGGCTAGATGATGGAAGCAGTAATAGTATTAGGGGGATTCTTGACTCACAATGCAGAGGGAAAAAAAAAACATGGGAATTCAGTAGGGAGATATAATGCTAGGGAATCTTAGTTGTGGTGATTTGGCAATAGCACATGGGCAGTCTATAGGCTGCAGGTTAAAAAATCATGTTGCTAGGCACAGCCACAAGGTTGTAGCGCGCACATGACTCTGCCAATGCATAAGTTAGACCAATAAATGATTCAAGCAATCGGTTGCATTCTCTGAATAGATATTTGGGTGGCTACGGCTCCTTCTTTCCTTATTCTTCGCAACTGGGTGCAGCGCATGAGTGGCATTTTAGTGGACAATATGCATCTGCTGGCAACCTCAAGAGTCTGCCCATATCTTCTACCTAAAGAAAAACTGTTATGCCATAGCATCATGTGAAACTATTGTAGGGCGGTTTGTCTTATTGTGTTTCCAGATCTTGGTTTTCAAAAACTGCTATGTCCGAAATCTTGGGTCCCTGATGCTTTTTTTGAAAGCATGGTATTTGCAAAACATGTTCAATACGTCATCTATTAGCCTGCTTGAACAAAATATACGAATAGCATGGCCTTGGCTCCAGGTCATTTGGGCTTTGCCAATTGCATAAGACTTGGGGAATAAGTCCCGCCTCTGGATATCTTTCAAGTATGAAGACTTGGGGAATAAGTCCCTGATGCTTTTTTAGAAAGCATGGTATTTGCAAGGCATGTTCAATAACGCAGATCTAATAATAACATAACAACACATCTGCACACACCTTAAATCGCTAACGTCTTGCTTCATACGAACAACGTACCCACCACAGATCAATCAGTACCAGCTTCACAAGCCTACAACAACGACAGATCCATCAGCCAGCATCAAGAATTGATAATCCAGCAATCTATGTGAAAGAAGAAAATATACCTCATATTTGCTCGTTTCCAAATTTGCTGGAGACGACCTGTTGCAACTCAACCTTATTCATCTGTTGAATGAAAGGCATGCACAATCGTCTTTTGCAATCGTCCTTTGCACAAACGTCTGCAATAATGGATAACATCTTGCCCCATATAATGCAGTCTCGGTATTTGTGCATATATCTGAATTTCAGACAATGTAGTATGCTGTAGAAACTCTAACTAAAAATTTATCATATGTCAAACAAAATTGCCAAGTTCGTTTTGATTGAGAAAATAATAAAGAGAAAAGATCCAGAAAAGAGAAAAACTTGGGATCAAGTAGACTAACCTGAAGGAAAAGTCATTCTTAGCCCAGCCATGTTGTCCAAGGAGTGAGAATGTTACCCCAGCGGCTGCAAAGGCTGCTACCACTGCTGGGCTGAAAAAAGCAGTGGAATGCACGACCTTGGAAATAGAGGAAGGCAACCATGAAGACCCACCAGCCGGACCAATAGCCAGATCCAATATAAAGGTTAGTCCTGCCATAGCCACTCTCTCACAAAACTGGTTCGATTTGCTTCACTGCCACAATTTGCCAGAAAAAAAAAAACCGAACAGAAACACATGGCCGAAATGCCTGTTCGTTCTTTTTGCAGAAATCCTGAAAGCGAAATGGCACTATAGCCTAAGAAGCCAACATACCGCACAAGCAAGGGCAAGTAAATACCTCAATACAACAGCTAACAAGGGATCGATTAGGAATCGACTCTTTGCAACGCCTAACAACGGGTCGTCATAGAGGTTACAATAGGAATAGTCATGAACGGTCCAGAATGAAAGTTGTGGGAAAAGAAATTGACGGCCGAGATGCTCTGCACACACTACATTTTTATTACTATATATAGATAAGGTTTTGTATAACATCACTTAAACAAAGTCAACTAGAAATATCCTATGGTCTTTATCTTTCCTGGGCTAAGTTCCCGGGCAAATTCACCTATATGTATATCAGATATGCCATCTGTGAAGATGCTCCGCTTCGATCATTTCCTGGCAACACCTCATCATCATAGGTGTGACCTGATAGTCCATCTTATAATATTGCATGACCTCCCAATGTAACTGTTTGAAGGGGGCTTTCCGGATCAGCAAGTTCGTGCATTGTTGGAAGTGCCGGATCTCCCAAAAAGTTTACCTGTACTTGAAATTCGGCTTGTGACTGGCCCTCTTTGGCGACACTGGTCTAGGCGGTGGAGGCTTGATGTTGGATTGGTTGCTTGCAATATTAATAATTGTACTTTATCCAACGGCAGAGATTTATCTTACACAATGCTTTCTTCTTCGCATACTCAATATCGGCTTCAGTTTGAAGGGTTTTTTGCCCACCTTATACTTTTTGGTTGTCTTCTTGGCTGGTTTGGGCCATACTGGGTATGGTGGGTCGCCGACTTTCTTGCTCTATCTGCTCCTCGACTTCCTCTTCTTCGGCCTCGTCCTTCTCCAGTTCCTCCTCCTCTTGTTCTTCCGACTCATCCTCTTCAGATTCATCCGGCTCTGGTTCCCAGATTACTAAATTTCCTTCTCGTTGGTCTTCGAGCTTCTTTGTGCGTTTCCTTGCTTGCTTTTCCTCCTTCCATTGCGTCATCTTCTCCTTATCTTTTCTCTTTTTCTGGGTCACTTGCCAACTGATCGGAGGAGGCGATGCCCTCAGAAAGTTGCTCCTGATGTGTGTTTCTTCTTGCAGTAGGCAAGTACTGATTGTCTTTCATGTTGGTTAGAAAGCACTTACAACCAGATGATTATATGTTGGGGTCAAACTAGATAGAAACAATGTTCTTGCTCCAAATAGGACTGAGAACAGCTGGTACACGAGTTTTATTGACTGATCCAAATCTCACTTGAGCAATATTAGGCAAACCTTCTTCCAGCTTGCAGCTGAATAGATGCCATCGAAGGAGAATCTAAGCAAAAAGAGTCTTGTCCATATATAACATTCATGTCTTGTTTGAGATACTTGGAGGTGTACACAAATGGAATTATGGATAAAGCTCAGTAAAATTGCATGAGCTCTGGAGTCACACTGTAGCCAGGTGTGTATGCCATCAGTATATCTGGCTTGGTTCAATCATCGACACATAATCTAGTGGCCACAAAATATGTGCAGATTCAATATTTCCACACCTCCTTCTCCTGCAATAACATCCATCTTGTTCTGTAATGGGGATCTATTGCAAGTTAAATAATCTGCTACGATACTATAAAGAGAACATAATGTAAAGAGGAAGCTTAAAAAGAGAGGCTCTATTCATATCAGAAAGGGATACAATGCTTGAAATCAGCAGATGAATAATCCTTCAAATTAAACATAACAAAGTACTACATGATGACCGAAATAGAAAAAAATGTGACTTCAGGCTTTGATTATGGAACTAAGTAAGCCCACTGATCTTTAGATTTAGATTATGGAACTGAGTAAGCCCACCGTTTTTGCATGCATGCATGCTTTCATCTAACGTGATAACTTACTCTCAACTTGAATAATGAAGACCACTCTTGCAATAAGAAATAGTCCTATAAAAACATGACACAACAAAGTTTTTCATAAGTCTACAACCCTAGCTGGAGAGATTGACCCGAATAAGAGAAAAGAAAAAAGTCACATGGTTCTAGAATGTAGTCTTCTTGTGCACAAATCAAGATTTTGAGAAAACTAGTAACAGGTGCCCAGCATTACAAAGTGAACTAGTATGGTTCTATGTGGCAACCATGAAGTTCTAGACACACTTATAATACCTAGCTATATTTGAAATGGAGGAAGAGAGAAATTGGAGAAGGGAGTTAGTAATGGTTGCGTGGCATTGCTAGGCTTGTCAACGAATGTTGTGTTCGATATGTAGATGTTGGTTTGTTGGTTTGTTTGTTTGTTTGTTTTTTTTTTTTTTTTTTTGGGGGTCCTTAGGCGTCTATGATATGAGTTACATTTAATGGTTGCACACATGAATTGAATGATACATAAAGCCAACGCAGTGGTAGGTTACCTAATGAAATGCCAAGTGGTTGTTGACATGTTGAACCCCTTCATGAGATGTCAAATAATGTCATCATGTTGGAATTTTAGAAAAATGGAATTAATGGTGTGACATCGTAAAGTAGGTGAATGCGTGTTTCAATATGTGGTGTGAATTGGTTCCTGTAAATTCTAGAAATATATAATGCTATAGTAATATTTTAAGGACTTTAGAAGATAATTTCCATGGAATTAAACTACCGTATATCTTCAGAAGATGATTTCCATAGTATTGAAGTACCATTTAGGATTGTATGATATTGGTGCAAGGAAGCTCTCGTAAGCAAATTGGCATAAAAGTTGGATCATTAATGGGCTATAGTGGTATTTAAGTACCATGCAGAGTTGTGTGATATCAATTTAAAGCTCTCATAAGCAAATTGACATGAAAGGTGGATCGATAATGAGTTATTGTCGATAACAATAATTGCAAAAAATGTAGATTCTCTTGGTTTTTTCACATGAAAATAGATCATATATCTCATGTTCGAGATAGGCCTTTTAAATTACATATAATTTTTAGTAATTGCTAGACTTTTAAGGGTCCCCTTCAACAGCCACTAAAATGTCAAAGCTTATAAAAGAAAATTGAAATCCAACTTTCAAAAGCATCCCATATAATATATTGAGCAAGCTTGCAAATCCTTAGTTGAACTCTAATGATTGATTTTCTATCTTCAGTTTCATTTTCATGGCGCTCTATCGCCTTTAGTGTGTTTAACTGCTGGCTGTGTATTTTGAAGTGCTAGATAACAGCCTCTACAGGTTGTTATGGGCCAGCCTATAATGGCATGTGTAGAGCTGTTATGGTCATAACAAACCTGTTATGGTGAAAATAATATTTCAGCTAACCTGTTACGATCCATACATATCCTCTTCCACCTTGAATCAACGCTTGAGATTCATTCCTAGAATGAAAATCTCGGGACATGCTATTAAGGTGAGACGACTTGATTTTGTTGATTGAATTTTACGTACTCTGGATTTGGTGGTTTTGTAGCAAGCGCAAAAATCCTGCAGAATTTTCTGACTGTCACCGGCGCCATAGCTGGGCTTATTTGAGTTTCCAAATGACTGCATTTTGGACCTTCTGAGACAGAGCTTGCAAATGGGTCGAAAGAGAAAAATGCGAAAGTAAAATGTGATGCAACAACTGTTCTTATTTGTTGCTTAAGAAATATATAGTTGCAGCGGATTGAAGTAGAAAATTTTTTTTTCTTCTATTAATATTACAAGAAGATGAAGGTTTCGTACTTGAGAGAGATGTTGATGAGCAGCTTCTTATATACATGCCATTTAACCAAGCTGTTAAATTGCATTCTTTGGTAGTTACTGGTCCCATGGAAGAAGGTCCATCTCTTAATCATCAATCACTAATTGAGCTAATCAGAATATGGCCTAGTTGTTTGTCCTTACTTATAAGATTGCATAGTAAATTCCCTTATTTATCTTTGCATAAACACGCATGAATCACATTTCTACAGTGTAGGCTTATCACAAATGAATCCGAAGATTAGACTGGAGTAGCATGTCCAGTTAAGAAAGGTCACATATTGGACTAGATAATATTTTGTTCAATAAGATGTTATGCCATTTATTATGAATCTAAAGGTATTTTTTATTGCCTTGCTATTAAAATGCAAGGCAGAAACTTTTTACCAATTAGAAGAGCATGTACTCTTGAAGCATTTCAAGTTTTGAAATGTCCGCAAGGAAATGATTTTCAGCTATTAATAATAATTAAAAAAAAATTCTTAGTTTATAAGGCAATTCTATGAGCTGTATTTAATTTATTATACTCTCTTCTCAGCTGACAGAGTTCATAGAGGATTACGACTAAGGCTCAGATCTGAAAAAATTTAAAAAGATTTCATTTTTTAGAAGCACGTAAGTGTTTTAACCATGGTTACCCGGAACCGGAACGGGAGCCGGAACGGCACCCCAAATTCCGGAACCGGAACCGGAACACTTCGGAACGGGAACATCCAACTTTGGAAAAAATAAATTTTGAAAATGGATTTGGTGTTCCCATGAGCTAATTAACCTATTGAACTAGTTTTCAAGTTTAAAATGTCAAAGGGTGATGTATAATAATGGCCAAATGAAAATAAGGCTTACTGTATTACATATTCTTATAAATATAAACATAAAAACATCACTTTCTTGCAATATCTTCAACACCACTTCCTGGCACCACCAGTTGTAGGTGGAACACCAACAAGATCCACTCCATCCCACCATTTAGATGCATCACGCTTAAACTTGGGCTTGGCATGGGATTCTTCTTCCATTTAACTAAAGAGCAATAAACAAAACAAATGCACGAAAATCAATCAAATACTAGTTTTGCTTCAGCTCTATGAGTATGAATAAAATAAATAAATGCAGAAGAACATACCTTAAGAATGATTCAATCAATGTATTGTTATGTGGCAGCAAATGGAACTTGATTCTCCCCAATGGGGCCGGGCTAGTTTTCAACAATGATACAGACATTTACTACCTATTCTAATGAAGAAGAAGGAAAAGAAGGGGCGTTTTGCTTGCTCTCTACCTAATCTCTGGAATTTGACTGAATCGAAGGGTCAGCGTTGTTTTGCTTCTCCTCCTCTCTGGCCGAGCCGAATTTGAAATCGAATCCGTTTCTTACGTGTATGGCGGCCACTCAGGTGGAAACAAAAAGAGAGGAGAAGGGCTTTCTGCCCTGTTACGAATGAATATCAGAGGACCCAACCTACCAAAATCGAAATTTGCAAAAGTAAAAGTGAAAAATAAGAAAAAAAGATGAAGAAAATGGTCAAAACAAATTTTATAATTGGGAACAACGTTCCCAACTTACCGGAACGTTGTCGGAACGGCGTTCCGGGTAACATGCACATTTGGAACGGGAACAAAAGTTCTCGGAACGTGGCATGCCCCGGAACGTGTTCGGAACTGGAACGGCGTTCGGAACGCCGTTCCCGGTAACCATGGTTTTAACTTCCCACTGCTCTCTGTCTCATCCTTAGCATGTCTGATTGCCAGGAATCTAAAGTTGAACCTGGCCCTTAGGTCAATATATACTTGAAAAGGGCATTTGTTTTTCTAGTGTTGAGACCACAAACATGAACAGGCTTGAATACGAGGCTAAACATCAATATAAGTGGCCCAACGGAATTTACTCTCATCTAGTATGAAGGATTGCTCGCTTTACAATTATATGGGTTTGTTTTATGATGGCTTAATGTATTTATTCCTCAAGAAATTCGTTGGCTTCATTTGGCAATTCATTATTCAAAAAAGATTATATTGGAAATATCCACGCTTCACTAGCTTGTGATTAATCTGTAAAGAATATTTGCTTCGATTTAAAGCAAGTGCAGTTGCATGAATGCAACAACTACACAACTTTATGAGTACGATAATTATTTTTTTGGCATGATGCCTACCTTGTAGGACTCAATGACATCTTGTGTATAATTTATTGTCTATGACAATGAAAATTATTGAATGGAACAGATTCTTAATAAGACTGCAACAACCTCAAAGCCGTTTGACATGTAGATCAGATGGTGCATTTATCATATTAAAACTATGGGAATAAAATCTTGTAGATGAATTGGATTCATCACTCAATATGTCTAGATAAGCTGGAAAAGACGGTATGGAATGATAGTCACATGTTTGACTCTCAATTCAAGTAATAGAGGTTACATATTCTATTAGTACTTCTGTTGCAACATACTTTTGCCATGTGGGCAATGTGAAAACCTTGGATTGATGAGGTTTCCATGCCAGAATAGGGCTTAGAAATCATGACACCTTAATACAGATTAGAGCAAAAGCACGAAATTGGAAAAAATGAACAAAGCTATTTATTAAATTGGCAAAGATGAACAAAGCTATTTATTTTCCTGTTACGTGAAGTCAAGTGATATTGCACCATGCCCATCTCGTTCTTCTTGCTGGGAAGGTCAGTACCACTTTGCTTTCTCCGCAACTGGATATCCTTTTGCACTTTGCTAAGGGCAAAGGTCCTCACTTAGGACGATTGAAATTGTGGATTCATTGATCTGATAGAATAGAATAGAATAAATTCTACAGTATATTCTGAGTAGGTCATGATGGGATCCTTGTCTCTCTTCTTGGATGATAAAAATCCTTCAATTTGATTCAATTCAATTCAATTCAATTATCCAACTCTTGTTGCAAGCCCAAACCCTATGATGTTATTGATTCTTATTGCAAGCCTTATGTTCTTAATGATGTGATAGCACAACCCTCCTTAAAGAGGGCCACACGGTGTAATCCGTTTAAGATAAATACCTTTCACAATCATGAATTTGATTTGCATTTGAGATATGCATTGATATACTTGTACATGTGAGTGCACTTGAGATGGTCCGATTTGCATAGTGCTCTAGTGCTTTATTGCTTCTTGCGCTGGGTGGTTATTCTTATTGGCTTTAGTATGGATATGTCATACTTTTATCTTGCTCATGCCATGTCCTCGCATCCACTTCATGTGAACTTAGTTGGAATACTTTATGTATGTTGGTTGATGCACGACTCTTTTCCAATACTGTTAGGCCTCCCTTTACATCTTTTCCAATAAGATACTACAAGAGGGAAAGCCTGTTAAGCCCCATATCTATTAGACGGAGGCAAGATTTAAGGTTACAGAAGCAATTTATACACAGAAGAAATAAAGCGCTGCCTTGATACCCTGATGGCAATCCCGTATAGTTACTTCAATTTGTGGGCCAGAATCCTGTGGCAACAATGCATCAATACGAGTCCAAATTACTCTATCCCATCTATACAACAAGAATTTTGTTCTAAATGCTTCCCATGACATGAAATGACCAGACTCATACCAAGTTGCAATAGTGCTTATACTAACTGCTATCCATCGTCATTGTGTCTTTGGATGAACAATAACACTTAGAGGCACATTCTCAGGAGTGTCCTGTAAAGGAATCCACTAGCATGGAGTAGACAACTGGACATGGACAGTGTCCCGGGCAACAAACAATCCTTTTAGAAAGGGAGAAGCATTAGGATACAGATGTATATGATAAAAGCAAAGCCCAGGGAAGGAGAGGCTTAATGGTGGCCTTAGGAAATGGAAGACAATTCTGAATTGACTGCATCGCAACCTCAGGCCAGAAGAATCATCTTTACTAA
This sequence comes from Isoetes taiwanensis, assembly GCA_021234155.1. NCBI lineage: Eukaryota > Viridiplantae > Streptophyta > Lycopodiopsida > Isoetales > Isoetaceae > Isoetes > Isoetes taiwanensis. The sequence continues at coordinate 3,040,779 of JAJEKV010000001.1, read as the reverse complement.
TGAGAATCCTCCAAATAAACTTTGATATCATCAACTTACTTTGGAGGTGAAAATCTAACATTCTAAGACCAGCAACTGCTTAGGTTTAATGCACTTCACCCAAACTACCTTGACCACAGCTCCTAAATCCCTGACGATACGCACAATCTCCTCCATCTTACGCTAAGGACCTAATAAAATTCCTGATGATGCATACTAACATTGCCATTTTATTATTTTTATTTGTCAATTCACATGGACCTGTTCAAAATTATAGTTTTTTTAGTGTTAAGTTCTATATCTTAAAAAATGTCCACAAAAAAAATGTTCACTTGGAATAATATAAATGGTATGGTCACTTCACAACTCTGAAGTTAAAAACGAGAAAAACGACAAAAGGTTAAAACGGTATTTAAATTGAATACTAGATGGTTGCCTAATGAGGAGTTTGAAGCAGGATGTCAGGAGGCTTGGCAAAAGGCTTCATCTCAACAACATGGTATGCGAAGAATTGTTGAGGCTTTGGCAAATGTCAAGATTTTTGCGAAAAGGTGGGGAGCGCAACGAGTTCGTGAAGAAAAAGAGACATTAAGTAAGTTATATGCTGAATTAGAGGAGCTTAAGAAAGTGGGTACGGACTCTTTTAGATTGCAACAGGTTATTGATGCTATTCGTGGTCTTGAAGTGGCCCAAATTCAATCAGCACGAGTTAAATCTGGATTAACCTGGCTGAAAGATGGAGATCGTTGTAATAAGCTATTTTTTAGAGCTTCAAAGCAGAAGAGGTATGCAGCTACTATGCACTCTTTATCTCTGCCGGATGGGAGGGTAATGACAGAGCTAAATGAGATTAAGCAGTCCCTTACTCAATACTTTGAAACTTTTTTTAAGGTCAAACACTTGCCTCATGAAGATGTAATGCAGGATATTGTGCTTTCTAAGGTTCATGCAATTCTTTCACAAGAGGAATCTCAATTGTTAGAGGCTCCACTTTCCATGTCTGAATTGCGAGCAACAACATTTGAGTTGGCTTCAGATAAATGTCTAGGTATGGATGGTATCCCTGTAGAATTTTTTAAAAGGTATTGGGAATGGACGTCGGTAAGCATTATGGAGGCCTACAAAGATTTGTGTACTTCACATCAATTTGATAGGATTTTGAATACGGGTTTGATTTCTCTTATTCCTAAAGTGAAAGAACCTGTGAGCATTCATGATTGGCGCCCAATAACTCTTCTATCTACTATTTATAAAATTATTGCAAAAGCCTATGCAGAAAGACTTAAACAGGTTTTGGGATTGAGAATAGATGCGGTTCAGTCAGGCTTTCTTCCAGGTCGGCAAATTTTTCATAATATAGTGGCAGCATATGAAGGAGTTCATTGGGCCCAATGTTCAGGTCAAAATCTTCTATATTTAAAATTGGATTTTGCTAAAGCTTATGATAGTGTGAAGTGAACTTTCTTGGATGCCATGCTTTTGAAATTGGGATTTGGGTCTGGTTTCCGATCTACGATGCAAAAAATGTTGATTTCTGCTAAGGGGGTAGTACTGTATCATGGAGAACCATTGGTGCTTTTTCCAATTGAACGTTAAATAAGGCAAGGTTGCCCTTTAGCTCCTTTTTTGTTTACTATAGTGGCAAAAAGACTTTCGCAACTATTGCATGAGGCTGAAAAGGATGGTTTGGTAAAGGGATTATTATTGGAGGAAGGTGAACAGGTTTTGGTTAATCAGTTTGCAGACGATACCTTCTTGCTAGTGGATGGTGAAGAGAATAATGTGCAGATAATCAAAAATATTTTGGATATATTTTCAATTGCATCTGGTTGTCTCCTTAATTGGGTTGTGTAGTGCTTTATGGGTGGGGAAGGCAGCAGTTCCGCATTTTTTATATGAGTATGCCTGGAAGGTTGTTGTACCATCTGCAAAGACAAAGCTTCTAGGAGTCCCCTTTGGTTTAGATATTGACATGAATGAAGCATGGGATGAAATTATCTTAAATTTACAAAGGCAACTGATTTGGTGGAGAGGTTCAAAGTTATCCTTGGCAGGTAGAATTCAAGTAGCTAAGTCAGTATTAAACACTAAGTTTGTAGAGATAAAAAAGATTGTAAGAGATTTTGTCTGGTGTACCGATCAAGGAGGCACTGTGAAGGTGGCATGGAAGAAATGTATCAAGGAGGACTTGGTATGTTGGATCTTTCTTTACAGGGTAAGGTCTTAGCTTCTAAGCTATTGTTTAGTTTGTTGAAAGATGATTGTGCATCACCAGGTATGAAGTTACTTAAACAATCAGTAAAGAAGTGTATGGTTTTTCATAAGCGAGGTGTGAGAATTGAGCTCCCTTGGGCATTGTTATATCCATTGAAAGCTTCTTCACATGCCTCTTCAGTACTGAAAGGCTTGCTTCGGGCCTGGAAGGTAGTCCAACAGGTGATTACATTTGATTGGGAAGCTTGTCTCCAGGCATCTTCCCCCTTTCTGTGGTTGCCTCTGTATACTCATGGACAACTACACCCAGTTGTAGAATTTATGCATGCGCATTCCCAAGCGAGGTGGAGGAGAGCAGGTATTATTTCTATTGAACAATGGTATTTTGGTATTGACATTGCTCCTTGGCAATGGTTTCAGGAGACATATGGGTTGTTGGATAAAGATATCAGTATATGGGCTTATCTAGCAAGTGCTCTTCCTCTAATTAAGAAGATGGGTAACAAGCGATGCTGGAACTTTGTTCAAGGTATTAAAGAAGGCAAGAAGCTAGTAAGTTCATGCTACAGGTTGCTTACCTCCTCAAATACTTTATCACCTTCTCGAAAATGGCACTTACAGACTTTGCCTTCTCAATGGCAATCCATCTGGAACCTTGTTTGGTCTAAATATAATCTTCTAAAGGTAAATGTTCTACTTTGGCAGGTGATTCATCGCTCTTTGAGAGTTAATGAGATGGTTCATCGCTTTAAGCCGGGAGTAAGCCCACTTTGCTCAATGTGTGAGCGGTGCATTGAAACATTGGAGCACTGTTTATATTTGTGTGCAGAGCTGAGTAGTCTTAGGTCCTGGCTGCATTCTCTTTTTGGAGTATCTTTGGATAGTCAGCACTTTCTTTTGGGTATTTATCCAAATCAGTGGACTGCTTCTAAAAGGATTGCATTTCACATGGCAAAGTCTTGGCTAATATGGAGTGTATGGAAGCGAAGGCGAAGAAAGGTCTTTTATGATAAGCGTATTTCTTCTCAGGTGGTGCTTCAAGAAATTCGTAAGAAGTTGTATAATTGCTTTCAGATCTCCAATTGGCCTGATCGTATTAAAATTCCAATATGGAGTGATCATCTAAAAGTGATTGATGCTTCAGGGACATTTCTTACTTCTGGAAGTACTTTGTAATATTTTGAGTGTATAACATGAAGTAAAACACGTTCTTCAAAAAAAAAAAAAAACTCTGAAGTTATAAAATCTTGCCACCATATAACACATGTCATAGATCAAAACACCAAAGGCCACATAAACAACGAACATGAAAAAAATGGTTGGATCATATGGATGTTTTACCCCTATACTATCCTTCCAATATGCTTATGAGATTTGAATGATGGGCCAACAAAGAAATCCAAACTTTATAGAATTTCAAATACATAAGGATGTTGCACAGATCAAGGACTAATCCTTACATAGTTAGAGATTCAACAAACATAAAAAAAGTCATATTCAAAAAGTCTCTCAGAGCACAAACCTGCAAAACATAGACCCATTACAACGCAGTGCAAGATATACAAAAGTATCAAAGTATGTTTGGCCATCAGAACCCTACACATGCCATTATTATATTGAAAGCTAGGAAAGGAAAAAGAAAATACCATCAAATTCTACTTTGCAAAAGCCAAAGCCACCAAGCAAAGGCCGCTGGTTGGAGCTCCAAAAGGTAGAAAAAGATTCCACTGTCATGATCGAATTGGGTATTGAACTTTCCATACTTATAGTCAAATGACTCAAATGCAAGGTCTCTATCATAATCAGAGGGTTAGACAAAGGTTCAAAGAGATATAATGTCATATATATCATATATATTAGAATCCCTCTTTTGTAAGCAAGCTTTGCTTTGTGATGGATTAGAAGCATAGGCAAGATGATTGGCACAATGGTGAAGTGTTAGTATTAAAACTCTGAATCCAAAGACACATGAACTGAATCTGTAAGAATGAAAATAAAAACATAAACAACTCTCAAGCAGTATTGAAACCCTATGAAGAGCAGAAGAGACAAAAAATAGAATGCACACAGAGAATATGTTCTAAGCGAGAAACCTCATGTCCTTCCATGATTAGGAAGATCTGCCGACATAATTCAAGACAAAATCTTGGATAAAAACCTGTGGAATACTTGAAATATGTCAGACAAGTAGAACCATTAAGAAGCCCTGCGGATGTTTAGGCCCCTTTTTTTTTTGAAGAACTGTGTCGTCAATATATTAAAAGAATGGTAATGTTACAAAGCAAGTGAGGAGGAAGGAGAACTGCCTCAAAGAGACAGCGATACCTCGACACTCCACAACAAACTCACAGAAAAATTGCAACTCTACTGCTGTACAAACCGACCATCACCATCTACAATACCCAAGAAGTCCTGCCAAATGGCAAACTTCCGCTCTACCAATCCTGGGAACACCAGAAAGCTTTGAAATAGCTTGTACCTGAGTCGAGGAATCAGAGAGGCTGCAGGCTGCAGGCTGCTGAATCCCCTGAAAGATCCACAACCGCCGCCGCTTCCAAATCAGCCACGCCAACCAAGCCACACAGATGCAAGGCTTGCTTCCGCAAGAGCGGCCAAGCACCAGGATACACATGAAGCAGCAACTGCTGGCTAGTCAATCTCACCTGAAACCGAGCCCTAACCCAATCCCAGGCAGCCTGCAAGTGAGGGCATAAAACCAGACAATGCTCCACAGTCTCAGGATGAAGGTCATAACAGGGGCAGAGAGGGCGGATGTTTAAGCCTTGAATGCTTATTTTTTGTGATTCAAAATTCCACGGATGCCACAAATCTATTCATCAGACTAACCATATTGTCCGATAAACATTTGGAAGCCTCTGGACGTGGCTTTCACCCAACATGCATGCCTCGATCGCCAGAAAAAGAAACAAGAAAAGCTTTGCCTAAATCATATGGAAGCAAATGCTTGATTCTTGGTTGTCAGACATATTTGCCGGCTTTAAAAATCCCCACAACGTTAGGCAAAGAAGCTTGAAGAAAAAAATCCAACACTTGCCGAAGAAATCAAATTTAAAAAATAGATACAAGAGCTATGTCCGCCATAGCCAGGGCTAGAAAACCTTGCTAACACATGTCTAACAGTATGTCAACCTCATCACAATAGGTCATACATGACATTAACTACCTATTAAATACCTGCAGATGACTTGAGAATCAAAGGAATATACTCAACCCCCATCAAAGCAAGAGTTTGCCAAGGGAATATTCTTAATCCTTCATCAAATAAGATTTGCCTCTTCGGACAATTTAAAAAGCCCTTCCGGGCTTTTATCGAGCCGATGTAAGACATATGATAGCATGAGAAATATGACTTGATTGCACCTAGGCCTCAAAAACTCACAAGTTGTTTATAAATTGTAAAATGGATTTGTGTTTGAATTATGCCTATGTTGTAGTGTTCTTATTTTTACATGATTTAAAATTGTGTAATCTCCTTGTTCTGGAATAGAGTTTTGGTGACGCCATCTGGGGGTTGGCAATACTCCAAAATAGAACTTGGGCAAACGATTCCGCCCATTCAGTGATCAACAGGTCAATTCAAGCACCACATAGGTAAATTTCTTTGCTCCTGCAAAATGGGAGCCTTTGTTGCCCTTATCGTATCAATCTTGTTAATTTGGGATTTTCAGGTTTGGCCAAAAACTTTTTTGGAATTTTTTTTAGCATGATTTCCTAAGATTTCAAGGTTTTTAGTAGCCGGAAAATATTCCGATTATCCAAAAATTGCAGAAAATTAATTCGTTATGATTTTTGGAGCTTTGGGATTTCGTGGCTTGGTATCCGTCCCCAAGATTTCTTTTCCTGCTTATGCTGTATCTCCCATGTTCGAATACAGGTAAAGAAGATCGTCTCCATTTAGAAAGTAATCCAGGCAGATGCCAGAGAAAGTCAGTCACAGCAGCAGATCCTTCGAGGTAGAGTCAGTGCGGTGACAGCCTCAACGACGGTAGATACGATGTTTACCTCTCGGCTACAAAGGCTAGAGCAACGTTCTGTAGCTCAGAAGCTGAGTGTACAGGAGCTACGACCATCTGTATCCAAAATTCGTGATGGTATGCAGATGCAGGGTTTTTGTTTGAAGCGATGTAACTCTGTATGTTTTATTTCTAAGTATTGCAGAGGTTTGGAGGTTCGATTTTGTTTTTAATCTTGATCTTCCTCAGGGTATATGCATCGGGATTTGCTGCATCAAGAAACCCTAAGGTGAGCATTTGTTCCTTATCTTCACATGCATATTCTTATATTTGTGAACCCCAGCTTAGGAAAATCTGTACTTGCTTTGTTTGTACAGCCTAGAAGTGCAACCTCATTAAGCTTTTGAATCTACTGCAAAACATGAGGGAACTTGAGTTTAACACCCTAAAGCTTCCATATGGCCATCATAATTTCTAATTGTGCTAGCACCAAACCATACACAATCTTCGTTTGTGCAATTTATGGAGGCAAACTAGCATACACAATGCATTTCCTTTCGCGAGCTAACTAATATAATCTGCTTTTTGTTTATTCAAGCTTCTTTTGTGCAATTTGTAGAGGCAAACTTGCACAATGCATTTCCTTTGATGAGTTGCTATTGCTTTATTATTGTTCATCTAAGTCTAGAGAATCTATTACACAATGGCACTAAGTATTTAAACAGGAATAAAAGGCTAGAAATGTGAGGCCAAAATTCAGAGATGTCTGGCTTTCAGGGGCAATGATACCTTTGTACAGAGCACTACATTTTGGTAATTAGTACCTCTCAAATTGTAAGTCCTTGATGCTTCTGCTTTATGTTAAGAAGCCCCATGACATTTTGGTCATTCAAGTTGTATCCTTGATACATCTACGTGCTTGAAGAAACGTTTGCATCAGTAGCTAATTGTTTGCTGCTTGATTTATCCTTCATCAGGTGTGCTGCAAGCTGATATCTTCAGAGCATATGGGTTAGCAGGAAGCGTACAAGTTCTGCTTGCTCCAAACCATGAGGTGGGCATTTTCTGTTCCTTATCTTCTATAAGTTACCCAGAAAGTGACATGTAGCTAAAGCTCAGCAAGACCATCTTCATCAAAGTAGATCTTTCGAGCTTCATATCTTTACCCCATATGCTTTGTGATGCCTTTCTACACAATTGACATGATAGATGCACATCCTTGCTAAGGTAGAAAATCCAAATCTCTTTTGTGCACGACTGTCTATCTATTTATAGCAGTTTAAACTAGAGTAAACAAGCGACATTTTGATGTACCATTTGATGCATTGTTAGTCTGCTTAGCATTGCTATATCTTGCCTAACATGAGGATACCTTGCACTATCTGCTCTTGCATGCATGTCAAGTTCAAGAGAAGGTAAAGCATTTTCAAGCTGTGGTACACATTTGAATCATGCCATTAACAGGTTCAAGTTGTACATGCCTGACTTCTTTGGTTAAGCCCTATGACATGATAAAAGTTGATGCTATCTTTTACTATCTTTTACTTACTTCCTGCACTAAATTTATGCCTATTTTCAAAAGATGGCATATTGTCATCTCGCCAAATATTCTTATTCTCAGTTTGTAATGTTTTTTTTTTTTGCCTCATTTATTAAGTTTTAACTTCTCTACAACTTTTCCTTGAGCTTTCAGGGATTCCTTGATAAGTAACGAATATGTGAAATATCAAATTTACGTTTGCTCTATCATTGTGCCATGTACAATTTTGATTTGAATTTGTCTGTTGTAGGTGATAGCTTGGTCTATCAAGTGGCCTGAAGTGCAATATGTTCAGGTATATGCAGTATGGTGATGGCTAGCTATGACCAGCATGATGAAGTCTCACTCTTCCCATACAATAAGATTGCAATCTTGCATTCTGACCAATGATGTGAAATGATGAATTTGTCTATTTTCAAGAAGCATTCTCAAAAGATCATAGTGAATATAGAGTTATGCTTGGATGTTCGCAAGGTTCTGCCAGAACATTCTGTCGGCTACTAAGAAGTGTACAGGTTGGTTTTTTTCCTTCTCCTTTAATTGAGACTTGGGCACTGAATGTTTAGCGTTTTCTTTGAAGGAATTTTGTATCTTGGAAGGGGATTGCCATCTCCTTTCTTAGCTTGTGCAAAATATGGGAGCAAAAGGAGTTCCTTTTTCGAGCAGGTAGCCTGTCATTATCTCTGATTGTTTGTTCCTTTTTCAAGCAAGTAGCCTGTCACTATCTCTGATTGTCTTTATATTTACTTACGTCTTCCGCATTAATTTAAACCATCTTTTCTCTTAGTCTCTCTTCAACGCTTAAGTAGAATGATTGTTTTCTAAGGCACTTTTTATCAGGATAGTCCTCTCCGTTTTAACATGCTATATTTTATTTTGCCAGGGAAGCACACTATGTAGGAGTTCGGTATGAGCTTTGGAATATCAAGAAGTAGATGCATCTTTTCCTACCAATAATATTCAAGTTAAGCATAGGTGGTTGGTCTTGCAGGCTTGAGACTGCCATGAAAGACTGCTCTTTTTTGCTAACAACGAATCATGCAAGCCTGGGGACTGCCATGAAAGACTGCTCTTTTTTGCTTACAACGAAGAAGGAAAGGCCATCCTTAGAGTTGCCAACATGAACCCCGATCCTTAGAGTTGCCAGGGTAAAAGCATGTTAGGGTGTACCACTTTTGGAACCTGCAAAAGTACATACACTAGGTACTTCTGAACTGGGTACTTTCTCATTTTTCTTTTCATTAAAACTAATACAAAAATCCAAAATAAAAGTCAAGGACATGGTAATATTCAAAGTTAAGGTAAAGATAATGCTATCGGAGACCAATATATATAAAAAAAGTTCTAAAACATACCTTATATTGAGATATTATACAGGTACCCAGTACCCATTCCTGGCTACCTTTTTAGGTACCTTTTTAGTCACTAAATAATACTTTTTAAGGGACACCCTAACATGCTTTTACCCGCCAACATGAACCCTGCTAATCTCACTTGCTTCAGTGTGTGTGGATTTGTAGGCACACCACTTCATGCTAGCCGGCATAAAGGGATCCTCGCCTCTGTATCTTCTCATTTATTTATAGGACCACTAAGAATGACAACAAATGGAAAGATTCCACCTAAACATGGTCAGGCACAAATACTTGACGCCATTCCAATCATTCTGACAGAACTTAATGCAATTTGACATGTTATTCCAGGTCATCTCCCTCATAGGATGTAGCAGATATGAATTCAAACAAACTTAATGGTTGTCCATTTAATACTGCAAGACATTGGCAGAAACATATTAGCCATGAGATGTTTGCATGCACCTTGCATATTCCAAAGAACGTCCATCCAGATTTCACCTTTGCATGGTGCACAATGTTTTATGCCACAATGTGTAGTACACAGACAAATCTTAGAAAAATCTTAGAAAATGTTCAAACTGATAAAACACATTCTTTTATAACGTAGGTCCTTGCCAGTCAATTAAATTTTCTAATTTAAAACTGTTGTGCTAGCTAGGTTAACCACTTCAATTTAAGTAGTCTGAAAAGTGTTGTGCTAGCTGGGTTAACCACTTCAATTTAAGCAATCTTAACTAAGTTGATTCATATTTATGTGTTGTGCTAGCTAGGTTAACCATTTCAATTGAAGCAATATGAACTAACTTGCACACGAATAGTTTCTTTTGTAGATTCATATTTAGGTCAATGATCCTATTTTTATATGAAGCTAAGCAATGCTACCTTTCACAAAGAGCAAGCCAACAATAAATCTTCACCTACTACCAATAACCACGCATATTTAACTATAACAAATGTATGTTTTTACTTACTGGCATAGAAAATATGATTGCAACATTTATCATCTTAGGTATGTTTGCTAAATAGTACCTAGCAAATTCCTCCTGCATTCGTCATTTTAGTTGTGCTTTTACTAGATTGTTGAAAACAAGATGTAATGTAATGTAATGTATTAGTCAAGCTCACTTTGGGCCTTGAAAGACCATGGAGCTTCCAAGTACAAGTTTAAGCAATTTACAACTGCACTAATAAAGAGCGGTGTGAATCTACCGCCTTAAAATATGAACCTAATGTTAGAGGTGACAACTGAAATAAAGATTTAAAATCAGATGCTTGAATGCCGAACTTGTCTCTTATCTCCTTGTAAGCGGGGCAGCCTGTAAAAACATGATGCTCATCCTCAATGCTATCAGACTCACAAACTTTACATAACCTCTCCTCAACCGCGATTTTATACCAACGTCCTGTCTCCATTGCAAGTCTGTGTGAGCTCGTCCTGTATCTGGCTATGACCTGCTTGAAATATTTTGACATGTTAGCATTTATATAATCTTGACTCTTATACTCACTGATTGAATTTACACATGATATGTAATGTGTTAGCCGGCTGCCCTGAACTGCCCATAAACGTTCAATGGAAAGCTGCTCAAGCAGTGTCCTTGTGTCTTCCTTATTTTCTGCCAATTCGTATCAGTTACCCCCCATTTACTTGCCCAATTCTTCAGATCATGTAACCATCCCTGCTGATCTGTGGACACAAATGCTTGATATGATATGCGATCCGATGCTTGATTCTTAACCCTGTTGACAAAATTGATTGCCTGAAATAATGCTTCAAGCTCAAGTGGGAACATCCTGTTTTTTGCAAGCATTATTGCATATGGTGTCTGTGCCTTAATGCCTAACTCCTCTCGTATGAATACTTTTCGCGCATGATTCAATCTGGTCCCCAAAGCTTAGATGAGATACTTGGCCCCCAAATTGGTGCTCCATAAAGCAAAAAACGGTTGCACTAAGGTCTTATATAAGATCTTTTTGAGCCCCTAACTGAAAGTGATGCCTTTGAGCATTTTACAAGCATACTATATAGAGCAGATTTTCCTCCAGTCACTCTTCTCTTAATACATTCCTTCCAATTATATTTTGCCGAGAAATCTAGCCCCAAGTATTTATAGCTCTCCACTGTTTCTAGTTCTTGTCCCTGATAGACAAATGCTGGCCTGTCCCTTGTTCCAAAGACCATTATCTTTGATTTTGATGTATTTACTCGCATTGCCTTCTCCTCACAAAAGGACTCCAAGATGTCCAAGAGATCCTGCAATGCTTTCTTCTTGTTTGCTAACAAGACCACATCATCAGCATACAATAACAATTGTATTAAATGCATACCCAATTTTGTTCCTGCCAAAGAGCGATCACGCATCCATTCTTCCAATTCTTCTATGAAGAGGCCAAACAAAGTTGGAGACAATGGGCACCCCTGACGCACTCCTATGGTATTCTTGACTACCGTATCCAAATCACCTGATAATTTGATAAGCACTTTGTGCCATTCTTTCACCTAGTTCTCTTCGTGGGACAGTATCAAATGCCTTGGCGAAATCTATAAATGCAACATATAATACCTTATTTGGCTTTTTAGCTCTCTCAACGAGCACACGCAATGTCAGAGCATGGTCAAGTGTATTATGCCCTCTTCTAAAACCTGCTTGACAAAAGGAACGCTTGTTATTTGCCTCTGCCCATGTGCTCAATTTGCATTCCAATAAGCTGCCCAATATTTTGGCACACACCTTAAAACCCTTAAACCCCTTTTTGTTTGGGTGTATATTCACACGGGGGGTGACTCCGGGCAACGAGAGCTGTTAAACAGGCATATTCACCCATTATTCCTTAATCTACACCGTCCACAAAATTCCTCGTTTATGGGGTATGGATGTATAGAAATTATGATACTGTATAACAAGATTTGAAAAATACTATAGGATTTCAGGTAACATACTATATGGTGTTGATTTTGTACGTACAAAACATAATTATAGGGGCTCTCGCTGCCCGAAGTCACCCCCGTGTGAATATACACCCAAACAAAAAGGGGTTTAAGGGTTTTAAGGTGTGTAATGTAATGGTTTGTATTATAACTTTAAAAATTTTGCCCTTGGGCAAAAAAAACAAACATTATATCATACTTGGAAGAAGAGCACTTAAACCATGTGCTTTGCCATGGCACATATGTTGTCGTATATTTAAAAAATGCCATCTTGGATACATATGTTATGGGGAATAATCAAACATCTCCACAAGTAAATAGAGTTAAGATTTGCCTTGCATAGGGTGTTATAGAATTGCAAGGCAACTTAAATGGATGGGCATAAACTCTGAAATGAACATAAATACTTGAGCACTTCAACTTCAGAATAAGCACAACTTTTACAAGAACTGGGGTATTCTATGTTCCAATAAGGCCCCATTGCAAAAAAAATCACTTGTATTTCTTGCTTCATAGCCTTGGGCCCATATGTATCTCAACGATTGTAACGATCTAACCGTGGGTGCAATTCCACCTCGCAATAGGACAATCCCTGAGTTCAAGCTTCCTAAGCCTGAACCCCTCATTATTCTCTCCAACACAGCCCAAAAGAAGCCACCTAATCTTTCCACCATATCTGCCAATGTGGGCTAAACTTCATTTGTAAGTCCACCATGGCGATATAAATAGCCAAACGAACCATATTTGAACATCCCTCTAGCAAATTCTTCACGCCATCATCAAATGAAGGTGTGGTTCTCATGTCATAGAATGCGATAATGCTGAACTGGTGATATTTGATGCATAAATTGCAACGGACTGTAAACATCTGCAGTTTTGAGCCAGACAAAGTAGCCCCCAATTGATACAAAACCATGCTGGTGCTCTAAATTTTCAATCTGAAGACTCTAAGCTTTTTACAATGGTTGCCAAGCACTTCAAGTCTGATCTCCAATGATGTTTCGCACCTATATAGAAACATGAAATGAGAAACAGAATTAACTGAGGTATCTCATGCGTTGAAATAATCGCTATATGAAGCATATCATTAGACCCTGTAATTAGATGAAATCCAGTCTTCTTGAAGCAAATGTTGATTTTTCACGAGATTCTACCACATAATATGAGAAATAAAGAGTACAGATGCGATGATGCCCAAGACCGAGAAAGCCGCCCCGAAAGCACAATACCACAAATTTCAAGGTACAAATTTTGGAAAGACGATAATGTAGCACAAATCCAAGGGAAGGTCGGAAGGGAATGGTGAAGCTTCTTGGAAGGCACTAAATAAGTGCTCTCTCATTTGCTTGCTGTTATATCGCCAAATAGGCTAAAATCCATTTTAAGGGTTTTACGCCAAGCTGTGCTTTTGAGCTAGAAACCTATAGGCGTCCTTTTCGTTGTGCTACCATTCTTTGCGAGCTTTCCTTTTTCAGTAGTTCCGAGGCATTTACTTCTTAAAATTGCAATCATGGCCACGAGGTCTCCCGACATAACACGGAATCTAAGAGCTCTGAGGGTTCTTCCAGTATTTGTGCTTCCTGCATTTTCTGATCTTTTCCTCTCCCATGCGAAAAAATCTTGCACAACTGGAGTAGAGAAATGCACCGGATGCTCTGAAGCCGTTTTTTCCTAGTTCTTCCATCTGCCATTTGCCTGACCCATTTTCATATCCATATCCATAGTTCTATCTCGCTTTCATCGTGATCCGCAAGAGGGAGAAACTTATTAAATCTTTCTTCATGAACAATGGAAGCAAAGGAGCAGATTCCAAGATGCAGCCAGAAGGGAGCAGTGGCAAAATCCAATCCGGCAGGAAATACAATGTCATTATTTCTGATCTTGATTCCATTCCATACCCTAACAGCCGCCGTTCTTACCTTCGCTCCACCATACCCTAACTGCCGGTCGTGCGCCAATAGTGAAGTGGAGAAGGAAAAAATAAACTAGCAAAGTCGAATGCTAGATCTTCAAACCCAATGTTAAATCTTATTCTTGAAGCCGAATGCTGAATCTTGAAGCATGTTCGAACCCTCCAGCATTTGTATTGCTTTCGATTCTTGTCTTCTTTCGTCTAACCCTAAAATAACCCTAAAACATGATGGCAGGATGCTTGCATGCAAAACTCTGAAAATGGCAACTGAAATAAAAAGAGGGCTTTTGTTGTGAGCCCTTGGATGTTGGACCATTGAAAAAAAAAAAGCTAAATAAACAACTAAAAAATGGTGCACTCTAGATGTACGCATTAGTACATCTATTCGAATACGCCATGAAATCTTAGGAAAACCTTTGTGAAAAGTGTACAAAAACACAAAGCAAACCCCCTGTTATTATGCTACATATTTGCTTGCATCTTTCTTGTCCCCTGATTTATGGATTGGGTGGACACGGTTCATCTTCCAGTTTTCAGGTAATCCTTGTCTGATGCAACCATTTAGCAATCTTGTAAGAGAAGATAACGTCCTCTGCCCTCCCCATTTGAACAATTCTACACAAATCCCTTCTAGATCCTGTGCTTTGTTATTTTCCATATCAGCAATAATATCTCCTACCTCTATCTCTGTAAACAAATCCGTTTGTGTGGCTGAAACTTGCATGCAACCTGCGCCCTCTTTATTATAGATATCATGTACCAATTTTAGCAATGCCTCTATTTTTAAAGTATGCTTTTCTGATCTTCCCTTCAGCGATGTCCAAAAGGTTTTTGGGCTCTTTTTGAGCCGCTCACTAAGCTCTATTTGCTTTTAATGCGTAAAAATGCGCGCTTTTTATTCCTCAGCAAATTCTTGTACCATGCAGGTTTGTGAATACAATTCCACGGCAATTTCGTTCTTGCAACATGACATTCTGCATCCCACCAAGCATTACATGGTCTATTCTTTACAAGTTTCTTCGTGTATCCAAATACCTCTCCTGCAGCTTGGTGAATGAGATGAGAGAAAGAGCTTGCATCAGTATTCAGATTTCCCGTCCAATTGACATGTTCGAGGAGTGCTTCAATCCTCTTTTTATAATTTTTACTTGCTTTATAGTCTATCTTCAATCTCGGGTGAAAAATAGGCTGTTGGATTTCAGATTTTTGCACTTGCTTCAGCACTAGATGCAGGGGCTTATGGTCGGATTCTGGTAGCTTCTCTCCAATGTAAAAGTCTTGAACAATGTCAAGATTCCTTGCCATGCAATAGTCAATCACACTGGCTCCAGAATGATTAATATATGTGAACCCTTTTGATTCTGGAAAGCATGTTATGCCATTGAGGATCTTCAAGTTGCAAATCGTGTTAAACTCCAAAAGAAACTCTCCCATACTGTTGCAAGCTTTGTCTTCAGACTGTCTTTGGAAATTCGGATCTTCTCTCTCATGTAGTTGGACATCTGTGATGTCTTCATACATAGTGGACTGCTGGCAACTTGTGCGGGCATTAAAATCGCCCAATATAAGCACTTCACCCTGCGAAATATACTTCAATGTGTATGTACAAAGATTATGAAATGGATCTTCCTTGTCCATATCTCTTCTATTATAGATTTTAGCATCGCTGGGCGCAAAATAGCATATAGCTATAAATATATCATGTCTTAAACCCTCTACTTTTAACCACATATACTGTTTGTTGATATCTGCTTTCAGGACTTGAAGCTTCTGTGTACAACCTTCTCTACTGTAAATCACGATTCCTCCAAAACCACGTCCTACCCCTGCTTTCTTCTCATTCCATATGTGATCTACTACCGTAAAACCAGGGATGTCCGGTAATGGGCGGGTTTGATGTTCCCATGTCTCAATGAAAAACAACAGATCCTGTTGCTTCCAGATTTCATAAGAGGCTGCTACCTTAGCCTGGCTTAGTCCATGAGAATTCCACATGCTGATCCTCAAGGCCCCAAGTCCCTAACTGCGCTTTCTGTTTGTAATAATTGCCTTGCCGCTGTGATCCAAATAAGCCACATATCCTGCCTCCCGTGCTTCTTTAATTCTTGCCCATTCTTTCTTTCTAACTTCTAATTGCGCAGGGGTCAGGTCTGGATCTAACCAAATTTTCTCTCCTTTAAGAGCACTTCGGTTTTGAAGGACTCTATCTCTTGCTTCCCTGATGAGAAATTTTACCATGATAGATCTGTTATGGAATCCTGGCTTACCTAATCTTCTCCCAGATATAAACTGAGGCTCGTGAAGGTGCATAATATCATTGAAAAACTTAGTAAGCACTTCGTTTAAATTCTCACCTTCATCTTCTGGAATGCCTGAGATCTTCAAATTACGTGCTCTGGCCTCCTGGTCTGCCTGTTCAGCTGTGACATGGGCCTGATGTAAAATCATCTGCTCTTTTGTTGTTTCCGCTACCAACGAAGCCAGCTTAGACTCTAATTCTAGAATCTGCGTGGAGTAATCAAGAGAAGGCCTCTGGAGAGATGCGGCCATTTCAGAATTTTGAATCTTCAATGTTGCATTCTGTTCCACCACATCTTCCAGTCGTTTTTTCATTCCCTGAACTTCCGCTTTTAGGCCAAGAACTTCAAATTTAAGTTCATTGATCAGGGATATGAGATGTGCGGAATCCCCCTCATACTCAATCAGGTCTCCCTGGCTGGGAGACCCTCCTTTCTTCTTCGGTGGCATGCACCTACGAAAAGATTTCCGGAAATTCTAGGCGCCAATGCCACTTTGCCAACTAGAATTTTGAAAAACTACATGACACTTTAATAATGTTGCTAAGACCGGAAACGCTAGGCACCTCTAGATATAAGATATGTGACCAGGCCTCCAAGTGAGAATAGATTTACTCAAGGTTTGGACCAGTGACAGAAAAGGTGAAAAATGTGTACAATTGGCAAAGTCATTAGCCATTTCAAGTTTCCTAGGTTTTAAGACATTTGTTTCGTTCTTTTGTCGCCATTGGTTGTAGATGTTTCATATTGTAATGTCTAGAGATAATATTTATTTTGCAGTATACTAGCCGACATTGTGCAATAGGAGTTGATGTAAGTTAGAATTTGTTGGTTCAAATGGCCAAACTTTTAGAGGACGTTGATGTGTGTTCTAGAGACATATGCTTTATTTGGGTACATTGTAACAGATGGGGTTCTATAGTCAAATCTTATCTCAGCGGCATGCATGACATATACATGGCAATGCCAAATTCTAGGTGGAATGTTAACTATTTTTTAGTCTTCTCTTGAATGTGTTATGAAAAAGATCATTATGGAAAAGATTACAACATATTGCGTGACGATAATGAGCCCTATCATTCACATCAATCCTAGGCATTACCACCATCTACAGATCCATGCCTCCCACCCTTCAGTTAAACTTCTAATGGTATCTCAATTCCTTTCAATTCCTCTAGCTGCCTTCCCACATTTTCCACTAAACTCATACGAGATTCTTCATGACCATCACATTATTCTCTCATAGACACACTTTCAAACTATAGCAAATGTAGATGAATCTAAAAACTAGATTGGATTTTAAATGCTTACATTGAAATTTAACAGCATAACAATATATGTAAATAACACGTTTCCACATAATTCACGAGGCAAACTATTCTCATTGGACCCCTTGACTTCTTAACACAAACGAAAAGTTTATTACAATCTTCAAGCAAATATCATTTCACCTCAAACACAAGTGTGCTTATCATAGAACAATGACATATTATTTCATATCATAATTCTTAAGGCTTCCACGCTAACACTATATCCTCATTAAATAACATGTATCCTTCTTTATCTTTTAATGAAGGTACGTCATATAGGGCATGAAATTGTGATACAAGAGCTATATTAAAAACTATTTATATGGAAATCTGCAAAACATATACCACAATCCTACACATATGGTCACTAAAGCCCGACCTAACCATAAAACGATTTCGGTAAAAGTATCGTATAAACTAAAGTAACGTATATAATTCTACAGTTCAATAATCGAGATCAAATCTATAATTTTCTACTCATGGTTCTTCATCTTTGTCAATGTGGTTCTACCAAACCATCCCTTCAAATTATTACTAAAGCCCGGCAACGCCGGGCACCATAACTAGTACATAATAGAATAGGAAAGAACGTACGAGACTTTTTCTTAGATTGATCATGTGTAAAGATCTAGACATTAGACCAAATGTGGCATGTGAGATAAGTATTATATAAGTGCATTGAAAATGTCATACATGGAGACCACCAAAGTGGTGACGTGCTATGCATGGCCATTCGAACATCATATCATTAGCTATAAGTTATCAACATGGACACAAAGTTTAGAAGGACGGGAGGCAAGGAAGGTTAATAGCCAATGTTATGCCGTATGTACATAAATGACTACCTAAAGCTTCATGCATGACGTAAGGAAGAGATAATTTTCACGGACGAAAAATTTCGCCGTGAAGTTTCCTGGCGGCCGCCAGGCTCGCGGGCCCCACCGCTCGCGGCTCACCCGCTCGCCTGGCGGTCGCCAGGAAATTTCACGGCAAAATTTTTCGTCGGTGAAAATTACCTGATGAAAAAACAGGGGGCTTGAAATTTGCCCCCTTATAATTTTTTTCCGGCGTCTTCTGGGGGTTTTCCTTCGGCGGCGCCGCTTCTGAGGGGAGGGTGAGGCAGCTCCAACGGCAAGGCAGATCGACAGACGATCGACTACAAATTTCGATCTGAAGAAACAAGGCATTTGGGGCCGAAATTTCAAGGCCCCTGTTTTTTCATAGGACAAAATTTACACGGTGCTAATTTAGAATACATTTTTCTTGGGTTGTTTGAAGGGCAAATCCTTGAGAGGTGGGCTGGTAGAATATTTCGTTTTATGCCGTTGGACGGTGCAAATGGGGAAACCCCTCAGCATTACATTAATGGTTGGTCAGCTTGCCATCGATTCCTGTGATGCATCGTTAGGGCACTATTCAGCCATCCATTCTCGCTCCTGGCTTTCCTCCATCCTCTCCACATGTGTACATCTTTATGTTCCCACATTCCTGCCTCCGCATCCTGGCCATCCATCCACTTCGTTTGTTTTTTGCTCTCCTTGTATGCACCCTGCTTCATTGCCATTGCCAAGTTCAGTGGGGTATTAAGCCTGCACTAGGAATTTTGTAGCAGAGTTCGATTTGCACCATTGGAAGCTCCATGTCAAGGATAGCCTTGCTCGATTTGGTGGAGTTTCAGATGATCTTTTAGGTGTGCTTATTTATCTTGGCCGTTCTTTATGATTTCTTGTTGTAGGATCTCTTCAGATTTATTTCAAACTTTAAGTTCCTCGTAGGGATATTCTTCGGCCGTTTCATTGAGTCTCATGTTGACTCTCTGTATTTTTCTTCTTATTTCATTGCCTTGCTTGTGCCTCGACTTTATTCCTTCGGGTTTTTGTGGTTTGGGTCGTTTCAACAGTAAGTCTGGTCTGGTGGTCCGTGTTGTTATTTATCTTCTTACTAGTTGGTTATTGAGTTCTCTGCTTTCTCGTTTTCTTTTCTGGCCCCCAAGTTCCTCAAGGAGCTTTGGCCCTTTAACCTTGATGCTCATCATTTCTTGGGAAGGTAAAGGCCTTTTTGATTGGTATCATGTGAAGACTTTTTGTTGCCAGTTTCATCTTTCCTGGTACAATGTTTGTCTCAACATCATGTAATTTTCGGGCAACTTACAATGCGACATCGCATTTTTGTTTTCTTTTATCATATTCAACTTCTCAATGTGTCTTTCTTAACCCCCAGTTCCTCGAGTTTATAGTGATCCGATGGCTGAGATGCAATCTCGCGCAGTGCCCTACTAGAGCCATAGCGTGCTGTAAGTAGACCCTACTTCATAAAACCCTAAAGTTTTATCAAATGGATGGCCCATATCAATTTCAATGGTGATCAGATGGCCCAAAACTCTCAGGGCAGTGTGTTAGAGACGATAACACTCTGGCATGAGAGTGTTCTAGCTCCAGTGAAACACGAGCCGCCTCGTGTTTTAATGGAGCTACAACGGTCTCGGGCCAGGGTGTTATCTACCCCTTAACAAACTCACATTTGCATGATCATAACAAACTCACACTTGCATGATCAATCCTCTGATGTATTGTCCCCTGGTTTTTAGACCGCATGTGATTAGTTTCTGGGATACAATTGGCCATTTGAGAAGTGGAAATAGGGGCAAGAGCAAGCCATTTCACAATGTAAGGCATGTTAGCATTTCACAATGTAAGGCATGTTGTTGGTCATTTTGCATACATAACACAAATACTCTCCTATAAACCCATGAAAAACTATAGCCGAACCTTCTCCTAGCAAGGAAAATGATGCAAGAAAAATAAAATGTTCATGAGCTCTATTTCCATGGTTAGAGAAGTCGGCTTCTTTCTATTTTCATGGCACAAATGGCCCATTATGGGCCACATATTTGGACATGGCCCATTTTTTAGAGTGGCATGATCACAGAATGGAAGAGGAAACATCGTGTTTATGGCGTCGATGGAGACGGCGAGCCTCCATGCTCTCAAGTACATAAAAAACGGTGTGAACCCAGAATCTGTGGGTCCATTGGTTCCTCTATCTTATTCATTTCTTCACAACTGGCGGCCTCTGTATCAGATTAATCCTTGCAGGTCCGTCCTCTTCTGCTAAGCTTTTTCCAGTCGTTGTTTATACTAATTTAGCATTTCTTTGCATAGTTTCTAGCTGCAAAATTTGATTCCGGAAGTGTCGCTTAGTTGGAAATGGTGTTGGGTTCCTTTAGTACGTTAATATCAACTTAGGTTTTGCAGTCCTAATCAGAGAATTATTAAATTAATCGAGAACCCTTTTGTTTCTTCACGGATTTTCAAAGCAGGTACTGCGCTATATTGGGATTGTTTAAATCTTTTCCGTTCTGGCATCGCGTAGCTAAGCGCTATTTCCACGACCATAGGGGAACTGGAAGATCTGAAAATCTGCTGCCTGGCCACAGATTAGGCCGGGATTGCATTGCATTCTTGCAAGCCAGTCTGGTTTTGTAAGTCCGGCTTGCAAGGTATAGTTGCGGCACTACTGCGCAATTTCGGTTGAATCTAAGTTCTTATTTTGGAATCACTTCGTATCAGATTGAGTCTGAGTTCTTTTCCTGTAACCATTTTTATATCAGAACGCGACTGTAATGCGTGTTTCAGAAGCCTAAGTCCTGCAGTCAAAATATCCAGGTAATATCGCATAAGTGTTATTGTTTTTCTAAAATCCATCAAACAAATAATAGAATGTTGCAAAAATCTAATATGCCCGAACAGCATCATGATAATTCATTTATCTTTCAGATCCAATAGAGATCTACAAAACTAGGTGCCTACTGAGCATTATCATCATAGACAACAAGAGATCACTTGACAGATCTATCTAATACAACTAAAATGTTCAAATTTATGTACTTCTGTTTCCGTTCATAAGTTGGTCTTATAGATAGTTTATCATCTTTACAGGAAAAATGGGCAAGGATTCCCCAAAAGCACACCAGCTTGATTCAAAGAAGAGGAATTATACCCGCATTTTAATTACTGCATTATGCTGCTTCTTCTTCTATATTCTTGGGGCCTGGCAGAATGGCCCTAAAGACCATGCCAATAGTTCTATAGCACTTGAAACCGACTGCAATACCGCTCTTGATTTTACCGCCCATCACGCTTCAACAGGCAAGGATACTGGTTCAGGCCTGGAAGTTGTTAAACCATGTGATATGTCATTCAGTGAACATACCCCATGTGAAGATGCAAAACGATCCCTCCAATTTGATCGGGACAGACTTATCTACAGAGAACGGCATTGCCCACCAGAAAAGGAAAAACTTCATTGTCTCATCCCTGCTCCACCTGGGTATAAGAATCCATTTTCTTGGCCTAAGAGCAGGGATGTTGCTTGGTTTGCAAATGTGCCTCACAAAGAGCTTACTGTAGAAAAAGCTATTCAGAACTGGATACAATATGAAGGGGACAAATTCATTTTCCCAGGGGGAGGTACTATGTTTCCTCGTGGTGCTGATGCTTACATTGACGAAATTGATGCTATTTTGCCGCTCTCTGGTGGAAATATTAGAACTGCGCTTGACACAGGATGTGGGGTAATGTTTCTTCCTGGACAACTTTTTGAGAAACTTTAAAACTATGACCATCTAAAATTCTTCTTTGTTTCTTGTTCTTGTCATGTGTTTTAATTTAGACAATTTCTGGTTTTGTCTTGTCAATATTTTTCCTCTAAGTAGCTGCCATGCATGGGTTTTTCTAGGTGGCAAGCTGGGGTGCCTATCTATTGAAGAGGAATATCTTGACAATGTCATTTGCTCCTAGAGACACACATGAAGGTCAGGTACAGTTTGCTTTGGAGCGTGGCGTCCCTGCCATGATTGGTATCATGGCCTCACAGCGCCTGCCTTACCCAGCTAGAGCATTTGACATGGCTCACTGTTCTCGCTGTCTAATTCCATGGAATAAATACGGTGAGGTCTTAAATTGGTGGTTCGAATGATATGGTATACTGAATCCAGTTTTACTTACAAAATATTTGCTGCAGATGGTGTGTATTTGATAGAAGTTGACCGAGTCCTTAGACCTGGTGGTTATTGGATCTTGTCTGGACCCCCAGTGAACTGGGAAGTACGCTGGAAGGGATGGGAAAGAACTAAAGAAGACTTGAAGGCAGAGATGGATTCTATTGAGGATCTTGCACGCCGATTGTGCTGGAAAAAACTGGTTCAAAGGGGAAACCTTGCGGTCTGGCAAAAACCATGGAATCATTTTGAGTGTACAGAGAATCGGAACAGTCTTGGAAAGCCACATATTTGCAAAGGGGAAGATCCTGATTTTGCCTGGTATGCAGCATCTATTTTTTTTTACGTTCTTAACAATTATCCGAGGCCTTCTAGTTGGCATGCTATTATGTATCTGTGAAAATTATACTATATATGCTTTTACTGGGGTACTTTGAGCATTATACTTCTCAAATCTTATAATTCTCGTGTTTTATTAGGTACCAAAAAATGGAGACATGCATAACACCTCTTCCAACAGTTACAAAATCTAGTGATGTAGCTGGAGGGAAGATTGCAAACTGGCCGGAACGTTCTAGTGCTGTGCCACCCAGGATCACAGCTGGAGAAATTCCTGAAGTTACTCCACAGACCTATAATGAAGACACTAAGCTTTGGACAACACGTTTGAGTTATTACAAAAAACATGTGACTCCCTTGCTGGCAACAGGGAGATACCGTAATATTATGGATATGAATGCTGGGCTTGGTGGATTTGCAGCTGCTTTAGTAAAGGAGAAAGTATGGGTTATGAATGTGGTACCTCATGATGCCAAGCTTAAAACCTTGGGTGTCATATATGAGAGAGGCTTCATTGGTGTCTATCATGATTGGTGTGAGGCCTTTTCAACATACCCTCGAACATATGATTTCCTTCATGCAGATGGCCTCTTTAGCATGTATCAAGACAGGTATTTTCCCACCCCTTTCTTTGATTTTGGTCTTAGAATTGATCATAATATTTGGCTTCCATCTAAATTTGTTTAGATCTGGCCTTCCATGTTTATAGGTTTCTCCAACATTAGTTAATTATCATGCTCTTTGCGGTAGTATATATTACTAATCTTAGAGCTTGGAATTAAATTATGCAGGTGTGATGTTACCGACATCCTTATTGAGATGGACAGGATCTTACGCCCTGAGGGTGCTATTGTGATTCGTGATGATGTAGATGTACTAAACAAACTTAGGAAGATCATGAGTGGCATAAGGTGGGAAAGTAAACTAGTGGATCATGAGAGCGGACCATTCAACAAGGAGAAGATATTAGTTGCTGTTAAGACCTACTGGGTAGGAGGGCCATCTTCCTCAAATTCTACAACAGATGCTTGACGCAAGGTCATATTTCAGTTATAATGACTAATTCAATCATCCTTTGGAGCATGCCCGTTCCAGGCGGATATACAAATAGGTGACATGAGTTTTTGAAGTGCGATATTGCAATAATCTTGTGTGCTTAAAGCATGCACTAGGAAATGCTGGAGAGTACTTGTAATTATACAATTCCATTGCTACCTGAGCCAGATTTTACAGGCTGGGCCTGTGTATGACATTTCTGATAATATATGAGCCGACTTTGTAACCTTCTCAGAACCTTGTGTCGGGTCAAGGATTACAGTAATGTACTTTGGTGGTCACTAGTATCTGACAGGGTGTAGAATTTTGTTTTGGCCAAAATATTATTTAAAAGGGTCAAAACGGAGGGACCACAACGTAGGAAATATAGACAAGCTTTTAAGGACATCTATTTTCTGGCAACGCGTTAACGTCGGTGCAGCTCATAGTGGAATCCATTGAGTGTGTCGGCTACCTAAAAAAGTGTAGAACCTATTTAAATATTTAAATTGTAAACCCTTGTATTTGAATCTCTTGATCTTACTTTTTGATAAATATTTAAATTGTAGAAAGGCCACGAGTATCCTAGAGGCATAATGAAACAGACCTCCTTTGCATTCCTTTGCATTGGAGCCACAAGCTGCATCAATCACACCTTCCGCCTCTATCCTCGGAATCTTGGATTCCCCCACGGCGTGATAGAGTCCCTGACTCTTTGATTGATGATGGGATCTGTTGAGGAAAAGTCTTCAAGGCAATCTGCACAAAAAGTTCTAGCCCCTCATGGGAAAGGCCCAATCTTTATATACTGCTCCAAATCACAGACCGATGGTCTTCCCCAGCAGCCCAAGGGCTGAAATCAGGATTCGGCCTATTTGCAGCTCTTGGGATCCCTCCTGGGATGCTGGCAGCCCAATCGGCCGCCTGGCCTGCGCCATGCCTCAGCCTTCGATGGCTTGAGGCCGCCCACCCAATCGGGTGTTGACACCTCATTATTTTTTAAGGGTGTTGACACCTCTTTATTTTTTATATAAGGGTTTATTTCTTTTCTCTTAGCTAATGATTTTTATTTTATGTCCCATTTGCTATGCCCCATTTGCATGTTTATAGCTTTCAAATCCTTAGTCCCCAAGGATCATAGGAGTATTGTAACATTCCTAACCGACATGTCCTTAGCCAACTGGGCAAAATCATCTAGACGTTTATGAGTTATCGCTTCTACCCATTTATGCCGGTGTCTCAGGAACGCCCCATAGACACATTCAAGGTTCGAATACTCGAGCGGTCTACCATGGGCCCGTTACAGTCTCTCCCACTAGAATTATGCGCGTCCTCGAGCATCCAAGGCTATACCATGTCACAATGATTACCAAGTCTTTGCAAATTACCCATGCATATAGGCACCCATGGAGATTCGAACTCGAGACCTGCTCTGATATCAACTATGACTCCTAATCGACATGCCCTTAGCCAACTAGGCAAAACCGTCTAGACGTTTATGAGTAGTCGCTTCTACCCATTTATGCCGATGTCTCAGGAACGCCCCACAGGCACATTCAAAGTTCGAATACTCGAGCGGTCTACCATGGGCCCGTTACAAGTATTTTGAAACTCATTCTCGGGGCCACCCTGTGACCATGGTTTCGTTACTTAGTCCCTTCTGAAACCCATTCCTAGGACCACCCTGTGGCCATGGTTTCATAGCTCATCATTCTATGGACATTCTACTTGCCATCCGGGATGCAAGACTCTACTCATGTTGGGTAACAGACCTCATTGACTCCATTAATCCTTCCGTGCTCTCCACGAGTTTTGGGTCAGATGAGGATTTTGCTGCACGTATTCTTCACTCTCCCATGTGGCCTCACAAGGTCAAGTACTCTGCAATGTTCCTATTGCACAGCTTCCGAATGCGAGTGTCTAGAATCGCCTCAGGGGTTACCTCAAAGCTAAGGGCTGAGGGAATCGTTGTCAGGGCTATCACATTGTCCGTAGACAATATAGCTTTCTTGAGTTGGCTTACATGGAAAACGGGATGCATGCCGATCCCATCCGGAAGCTCTAACTCATATGCTGCCTCATTGGTCCTTCTCAACACCTTGAAGGGTCCAGCATATCGGGGTGTCAGTTTGGGAACCTTCCCTTTAACCAATGGTTTTAAGGTGCCAACCTTGAGTGCCGAAGGGTAAACAATTTGTAGAAATGCATACTCATCTTCCTTGAAGATTACTTCTCTACGATGTTTATTGGCACTTACCCTGGCTCGATCTTGAGCTTTCTTTAAGTTTGCCCTGCACTGATATAATATGACTTGCATGTCTTTCAACATATGGATAGCCAAATCAATTTTAAGGCTTGGTTCGTCCAGGTATATGTTCTCGGGTTCCTACCCATCATTACCATAAAGGAACTCATTTTGGTACCTGTGTGGTACGCATTGTTATAAGCGAATTCCACAGGCAAATACTCTTCCCACTTGGACTGTTTTTCAAACAGAAAACTTCTTAACATATCCTCCAGGATTCTGTTAATCCGTTCTGTTTGTCCATCAGTTTGTGGGTGATTTCCACTACTCATACTACGGCTTACCCCTAGCCCTTTCATGAAATCTTTCCAGAAATGCCCTGTGAATTTAGAGTCTCGAACGCTTACAATTCTTCGTGGCAGACCGAAAGTAGGTACTCTTTTGCCACATCCTGTCTAGTAGCATCACCTCGTAATGCTAAGAACTTTGCGTATTTTGTCAGACAATCGACTATTACGAGTACTTGTGTATGTTGTTGATTGGATCGAGAAAGCGCAACTATGAAGTCTATGCTTATGCATTCCCACCTTTCCAAAGGTATTGGTAAAGGTTGTAACAATCCTGACATCTTGCCATGATCTGTTTTAACGGCTTGACATACTTGGCATTGTGATACATAGGTTTTTACCTCTTGTTTCATACTGGGTAAAAAGAATTTTCTTTTAATCAATTCATATGTCTTCCATTCTCCCTCGTGCCTTGCTTGCGAGGTATTATGAAATTCGTAAAGAATTTCCTTTCTAAGATTTTGTACTAAGGGTACGTAAATACGCCCTTTATAGAATCATAAACCCTCGTTTTGTACCCAAAGAGATACCTTCTCTTTCGATTGGATCTTGATTCTTCTCATACAAATCCCTGATCTGTTAGAAACAATCCCATTCTAAAGATGGCATCCCATTGACATATTTTATTCTTGAAAGGGCATTTGCAACCGGATTATGCTTTCCTGGGGTGTGTTGAATTTCGAAATGAAATTCATGTAAGAAATCCAGCTAACGCACTTGTCTAAAACTTATTTCTGCTTGGCTTTGCAGAAGTTTTAATGGCTTATGGTCTGTGACGTTCTCGAAAAATATACGCCATAAATACGTATATTTTCAGGCCCATCACCATATAAGTCTATCACCATAGCCTTGTATACCTTAGATTAGTGGCAAAAGGGGGCATGACTAAGTTATTCATATAACTTAGCCAACCTTAGGTTAAGACCATTTTCCACATGGCCTTAACCTATTAGGCACCCGCCACACGGAAACACCCTATTGGAGCCACGTGGCAGGTGAGAGCAACCCTAATCTATAAATGGCCAAACCCTAACCTTAGGCCATTTTTCTGGCTCCAACAGTCTGGAAACCCTTTTTGTGCTCGAAACTCCGTTTTGAGAACCGTCTGTTGTAGCACAGCATAGCATAGCAGCCCCCAGAGCATGTGCGCATCAGTAGGAGTGGAGCTACTTCGACCACCTTGAAGGCCATGGAGACGCCGGGAGTAGGAGGGAGTTCCTCAGGAGCAGATTTTTGGATTAGAGTTCTTAGTAGATCATCTGGAAGTTAGGACTCTAGATGAGCTAGTATTTCGTATCTCTGGTAGAGCCTTCCTAGAACCCTTAGTCTAGATCTTAAACCCTTGCTTAAACCCTAATCAATGAACTCTAACTGTAAGTTAGATGTATATGATTAAGTTTAGATGTTACTCTCCTTATTATCATGTTATATAGATATGTGATGTTGGTTGATCATGTTTGCTCCTCTTGTATTGGGAAGGGGGGGTAGAGACCTAGTAGCCATTACTTAGTGATGCTCCTAGTTTAGACCCCTTAGTTCCTATTATATGCGGCCTGTGCAAAGGAACCCACTGGGCTACGGGGGCTATGATGTGACTTAGCACCACATAACGTGGCTAGAGGCGAAGTGGAGGGAGGTCCCTGCTGAGCGCGGCTACTGGAGACCCATAGCGGGCTAAGCCTATAGCCGGTCACTTTGAGTGGACCGGGTATGGGTCAGACACCTCCTGGGGCAATGGTGTCGCCCTGCCTCTCAAGAGTTGTAGGTGTCGGCTTGGCTCTTGTTTTGGGGGGTTCAGTCGGATAAGAATCGTGTGTCGCCACGATTCTCTAGCCGCTCGTGGAGCCTCTAGACCCCGGAAAGGGAGATGCAACCTTTCCTGCCTCATCGGACCGGGGAGATGCAACCCGAAGTAGTCTCGATGGGTGATACCATGAGATTGCGTATCCGGTAGGCTATAGTCTCGCCAGAGCCCGATCTAGCCTATCTGTAAAGTATGCACGGCAGGGGCCTTTTCCCCGTTCACTTTTTTCCTTTTACCCGTGCTTTTTTGCCCTTCACATTCCCCTTTCCTCCTCCCCCTTTATTTTCTCCCTTTTTCCTTTTCCTTTCCGCATAAGAGATGAAAGCATGACTAATCACGGTAGTGGGTAGTCGTGCGATAAATCTCGACCTTCAGATGCAATCAAATGATCTCAGCCATTCAAATTAGGGCTTGATCCAATCCAATACAGTATAACATCTATATAGTACTAAAGCCAAAATAAGATGATAGTTTGTGCGCAATCTTGGTCGTTGACTTTTTTAATCTTATTTTCATCCCTTGATTATGCGGTTGTTTTCGGCTATTTCGTTCTGGTTCTTAGTTGATGCCATTGAGCGAAACTCGAATGGGAGAGCTGGCAGTATAGCTTTGAACCTGATGCAAGGCCTTGTCCTTGTAAGTTTTTCTTCTCTTCCGTTTGTTGCTAGGGTTATTTTTTCTAAATATAAGCAAACTTTTCTTATTGTCTATTCATTTCGGCTATTCATTTCACTATCTACCTTGCCGTTGCTATTCTCTCATTTTTTTTGTTTTTATGTGCAAATTGGCTTGGTGGACACACATTGTGATCGTACATTGTTGCCTAGGTATTGTTGATTGATTTGGCTTTGGCAAGAGGTCGCTTGAATGCAAGGATCTAAAAAGTTTTTTCTTTTCATTTTTCCATGATCTATGCTGACTATAAGCTTTCGGCATATTTTTTACTGGATGTCTTGCTTAGATTTCTTAGTTTACTTGTATTTGGACATGGCATTTTAAACTATTTTTTAGACTAAATGGCATTGAGCGAAACTCGAATGGGAGAGCTGGCGGTGTAGCTTTGACCCTGATGCAAGGCCTTGTCCTTGTAAGTTTTTCTCTTGTTCCGTTTGTTGCTAAGGTTATGTTTTGTAAACACAAGCAAACATTTCTTATTGTCTATTCATTTTGGCTATTCATTTCACTATCCGTTCATTTCCTTGCCGTTGTTCTTCTCTATTTTCTCTCATTTTTTTGTTTATTGTTGCCTAAGTATTGTTGATTGATTTGGCTTCGGCATGAGGTCGATTGAATGCAAGGATCTAAAAAGTTTTTTCTTTCCATTTTCCATGATCTATGTCGACTATAAGCTTTCGACATATTTCTTACTGGATATCTTGCTTAGATTTCTTAGTTTACTTGTATTTCCTTGCCTGGACATGGCATTTTAAACGATTACATAGACTGAATGGCAGATTGGAGTTGGAACCAATTTGCAACGTGTCACATTCAATCCATGGAGCACCGTTTTGGAGGTATTTTGATCTTCGAAAGGCATGTGTAGTTGGAAAAGCTCGGCTTCAGACAGATAATGTGTTCTACTACATTATCTAGGGGTTACTTTTGCCGAATTATGCATGCGACAAGGTACTTTTGTTTCAAGTCAGTCTTATTAGACCATAACCAATAAATATACACTAGCTTCATAGTATCCTGAGATTACATACTAGCTTTATAAAGCTAGCAGGGAGGCATTGAAGTGGCCCTTAAATGAGTGAGATTGTGCAAATTGTTATCATCATTTGGTGCTTCATATCTGCCTTCAGATCTTGGTTCTCCTAAGATATTGTATATGTTTTTCAAAAGAGCAATATGCAATTAATGATGGTTCTCATATACTATAAGTCAATTCATATCTCTACCATCAAAACTAATTTTGTTAAGCTAAAGAGCATTCTTGGTTCTTACAAAATGAAGAACTTAATCTGCAAGATGCTCATCCTTCTTAAATGCTTTTCATCTATACATATAGGAAAAGACTCTCAAAACTGGATTTAATGGATGCTACTCATTGTGTATTAATGCAAAGTAACATGATCGCTCACTATGAATTCTGTTGCATACTCAGCTGATCAGAACGATATTGAAGAAGTCTATGATGAAAAGCATGTTGGCATTGAGCACATGCCCAATCTTGCCTCCTTGATGGATCCTTTTTGCCATAGTGAGGTGAGAATTTGATGTATTGTTTAAACTGGCCAATAGCAGGTCTCACTTCATGTCTGGATGAAACAAGTTATAGGTGGCAAATGAGCAGACTTAAAGCTCTCCATTGCGCTTGAGAAAGGCATTCTTCCGATGCCTGGTGATACACTAGATACATGATAGCTGAAGTTAAGTTGTCTTCAAATTATGTATCCAATGTTGACATCTCTTTGAGAACTTTTACATGACTGAATCTGCAATTGCTTTACTTGTAACATTATCTTCTTCCATGATTTTTGTCCAGTTCATGTAGCATCAATCAATGGTTGCAGCCATGTGTAGAACGATGCATCTTTGGAAACCAAAGTATTGTCTATTGGGTATAGTTTGAAAGAGCTGGTATGGGTGACAATATCTGGGTTTTTGTAAGGGGTAGTACAATGGACAGATTTTAATGCCTGCTGAGGCTAGTGTTTTATCCAGCATCAAGTGCATTTTGAACCACCAAATTTCTCCTTCCTGATTTATTAGACCTTACGTGATTCACCCAAGAATGATGTATGTAGCATATATATATCAACGTGGATACTGCCTACAATGGTATCTACAATAGTATCTAAGTCAAGTTCAAATTTAGGCCAGTGCCCATGGAGTATTCTCTCATGCTTTATGCATGACCAAATAATAGTCCCTTCCAACCTTGTGAAGATGCACAACTATCTAACTGCATGTGGATAGGCATTATTGAAACCAACATAATGATATGTGTATCATGGGTCTTGTAGAAAATGTCCTGGATTTGGACATATTGTGTGCCGTTTGAATGTGATGTATGCGGCCAAGCTTATCTATGCTTCTCTGCATATAAATTTTGCTTATTTTGCAATGTAAATCTAATTTTTATCTTCAACAACAAAGACGTGTTTGACTGCAAATTGACTGTTCCTGTTCTTTCTTTGTTCCTCTTTGTGCAGGCCATTAATAGAATATCCCAGCAAGTCCATTTTAATTACTACAGAAGTACTTCTAAGGGAGGATTTCCAATCTCACGTTTTTTCTCTCTCTATTTTGCAGGCTTAGAGAAGGGCACCCAAGAATATGTAGAAAAAGGCATTGACATGCATGCCAAGGGTGGGATTATATCTTTAGTTTATGCCGTAGCAATTTCTACATCCAATGTCACATCATAAATCCAGTTCAATTAAGGGACAAAAGCCACAAAACTGCAGGATTGGACAGAAATTCGATGGGAACCTGGATATAGATAGATAGATAGATAGATAGATAGATAGATAGATAGATAGATAGATAGATAGATAGATAGATAGATAGATAGATAGTATTGCTTCTTTGCTGCAGAAATGTGGCAATGCAAAGTCAATAACATAAGGTAAGCATATTCATGATTACATCATTGAAAGAGGCCTAAATGGAGATAAGTTCTTAGGGAACCATCTTATTCAGATGTATGGACAATGCAGAGCTTTGGAAGATGCCAGGCAAGTCTTTGACAATATGCCAAACATGAATAGTTATTCATGGAATATGATGCTGTGGCTTATACTCAATATGGGCATACGATGGAGGCATGCCCAATCTTTAGTGAAATGGCTTAGCCTGATATGGTTTCGTAGACGTCAATGCTTTCTGGTTTCATACAACAAAGAGGAATTGACACAGCCCTGGAATGCAATACTTACTGCATATGCCCGGCATGGACAGCTTGAAAATGCTTTTAGAGAAATGCCACATTGGGATGTGGTTTCTTAGAATGCCATGCTTGCAGCTTGTACTTAGTATGGAGACCTTGAAAGAGCTCAGAATCTCTTTAATCAAATGCCAGCATATGGCATGGTGTCATTGAATACAGTGATAATGGCACGTTCACAAGACGGAGATATCGGCCAGGTTTGGAAGTGTTTAGGGTTAAATGCCAACACGAGATGTTATTTCATGGAACACATTAATTGGCATTTATTCTAGCTATGGACATCTAGAGAAAGTATTAGAACTATATAAGAAGTTGTGT
This sequence comes from Isoetes taiwanensis, assembly GCA_021234155.1. NCBI lineage: Eukaryota > Viridiplantae > Streptophyta > Lycopodiopsida > Isoetales > Isoetaceae > Isoetes > Isoetes taiwanensis. The sequence continues at coordinate 3,008,287 of JAJEKV010000001.1, read as the reverse complement.
AATCAAGGACTAAAGCCAGATGAGGTCACATTTGTTAAAATTGTTGAGGCATGCACTAAAACTGGAGCGCTAACTCAAGGTTTTCTAAAGGATGCAAAATGTTCTTGCAACATAGTGCCACGTGCATAATCTTAAAAAATGCTTGATGATTACGATTGCATGTGTAAGGGGGCCGCCTCCTGGTCACGCTCACTGTGCATGCTCATGGGAAATAGCATTGAGATCTATTTTGGGGAGGTTGTCCATTATATTTCCATTGCAATTATGTATCAAATGATTGCAGTACATGCCTTAATGATTTAAATCTAACTTTGTTGAATATTGCATCATGCAGGGATGCTTCAAACTGTCTATTCCATTTTTTTTGCCTATGAAATATGTGGAGTACCATCTGCTGGTATTTGCTGAAAACTGCTAATAATGGTAATGGAACTGGGGCTCAAGCATCAAGGCTCCTCAACTTAAAAGGGAAGATCCTTCCATCATAAAGAATGGGCATCCCAACTTCATCTCAGCCTATTAGAGGTATTAATTTGCTTGAGCATTTATGTTTATTTAAAAGCAAGATGGAAGGTCAACTGTCTTCATAAAAAGGCAAAATAGAATGCAAATTCTATACTTAAGCACACAACTGGCCCACAGGTGGTCAATAATAGTAGATGGCTTGCTCTTTACAAATGTGTTACAACATTCAACAATGTAACATTTTGACGTATTTTGTCCTCCACTGTGTTATGCCATTATGGTAGTATGTGGATAACTCACAAGGGTAACATTATCATGAAACTTGTTGAGGGAAGGAGCTTTCTGCAGTGCAATATACATTTATCCTCTATTGTATTGTGCTTCTATAGGTGCTTAAACTATATATAATGCATATAAACACAAATACATCCGTAAACGAAAAATGAAACACTTCCATGTTTTCTAACGTAAGAATGGTTCGCCATCTTCAATGTAACAAGAGCCCTTTAGGACATATTAGCAGGAGAACCTCCAGAAGTTCTTCCTTTTACACTAAAACTAGATGAATCAAGTAAAAATATTTACTAGCTCATGAATCTACTATAAAGGGTGCTCTATGCAAGATAATTACTATGTAGAAATATGTAATGGGATATGCATGTAGAGGAATAAGTAAGCATATGGAAAAGGGTTTTCATTGTCAACTGTGGAAGATAAAGGACTTATATATGAACCCAAAAATGCAAATGCAATATGCAAAATAGGTATAGATGAATCGCCTGGGCAAATAGAATGATAAAATATAAGCTCTTCTTTAGGATCAATTGAACATGGCAAGCATCTTTGTGTGCCTTCATTATGTAATTGAAGGTTGAAAATACACTTGTTTAGAACGCTAATGTTCCATTTCAGCATCATCGCTTGAAACAAAGACCTACCTAGGATTATTTTGGAAGCAAAACAAGGATGTTTCTATGAGGAGATTTTGTGCCTGGACATGCAAAAAAAATGTTATATTGAGCACATGCTGTGCCATGTGGCACAAACAAAAAAGATACTTCACAATCTCATTCAATTTGGTCGGTATTGAGTTGGTTCGTCACTTCTATGTTAAACATTTTATGACATTTATTTGGTGCAACAAGATTTGGAGAATCATCCCATGGATTGTTAACTGTATAAGATCATTTTTCAAGTAGTTGGTCAAGGCACAATTGAAGGCATTTGGCTAAATATTTTTTGCAGGTCTTTGTGGCCCAACCTCATATGCTTAATGTGTAGAAGAATTTTTTTGAAACATTAAAAAGAACTGTTGGACATTGAAGTTCGATATTATCAGCCAAATCATTTTGAACATGTGAAAAATGATGACCATAGAACTGATGATGCAGTCGTTGGCAATCACATTTCAGTATGCTCTTATCATTTGAAAAATGGCAAAAAATGTAGATGGCAAGCCTAAGACAATGGAGGGATTATGGAATTCCCTGGTGAGGGCTGCGAGCTGCAACAGAGAAGGATGATTGCACACATGTTCTAAGTGGAAACAAATCATAAAGCAGCCTGATTCGTAACACATGTATAGCAATGCAAACTGTAGATTTATATAGCATGATTTATGTTGTGATTTATGTTATTGCACTTGAGAAAAAAGCAACACATAATAACATGGCATGAAAGCTTAAATTCAGATTGCTCTTTGATGTTGTTGGAATTGAGGTAAACACATCACAAAACAACATCGCATGAAAGCTTAAATTCAGAAGGTTGTTTCTGATTTTTTAGTTGGATTAAGAATGCATGAAAGAGTGCATGCATATGTCGCAGAAGACATACTAATACCTATTAGTGCATGAAGGGTATCAGATGTTCCTTCGTATGCATTATGATCCATTACACATGAGATTGTAGTATTGTCCCTTAGTATCTGTTATGATCTATTACACATGGATGATGTTGTACTCAAAATTCCAACCCTGGATTAGTAACAATACTAATACAACGATCTGATTGCTATGTCTATACTTTCATGTGCTTCACTAGCTTGTGTATTCAATATACGATATTTCCTTATGCCATATATTTTCCAAGGAAAGTCCAGCAACGTTGGGCACTTTTTCTAGTTATAATATAAGATGCAAATACATTTTCCTGTAGCATATATGGAATTATAATATCACTAGAATCAAAATGAGATAGCCTACCCAGTGTACCTATACATTAGGAACCTTGGGGCATATTTTGAATGTGGGCAGCCAGGCAGAACTTGGTACAATTATTTGGGCACTTGCAAGGATTTGTTATTACTTGTGTAGGTGAGTTATGAGTCTTTCAGAGGAATATGACAACTAGCACTAAGACATCCTGTTGCACAGAATTCTGAAACATGTATTTAAGTTGTTGTCATTGGCCCCATTGTCGCAGGTTAGTATACTTTAATCTGTTATTTATGAGAAATAGTTATAAGACATGCACAGATCATTGTTTTAATTTAAGGTGCTCAATTTATTCCAATTTGGGGGCATTATTATTAATGCTCCTATTAATTCATTTCATTAAACAATCAATTAAATTTCTTGCTAACCTTGTGAAAGCTTCCTGTTGCGCCTCCTTGTTAGTTCTTTTTCTTTAGGACATGGATGCCCAAGCAGTATTTTATAGTCCCTTTGTCCTTTTTTAGCAAATTCATCCACCTATAGACCTTTTTTCTTTTTTTAGCAAATTCATCCAGCAAGGGCTATAGAATACTTGAAAGCAAGCTAGAACATGGATGCCAAGTACTATTTTATGGACCTTCTTTTTTTAGCAAATTCGTCCAACGATGTAGCACTTGGGTCTAAACCTTTTTTAGTTTTTTAGCAAATTCATCTAGCGATTTAGCACTTGAGTCAGAATGCATCCAGGGTTGTCTGACTTGGTCAAACCATGCTTTGGTGCGGTCTAGCGCGAGTTTGCTCCTTTAAAGTACCCAAGTATTTTCCCTTGTGATTTAATTTAGCTACACGCATACTAACCCTAGTGGAGTCCTTTAAAGTGCCCAAGTATTTTTCCTTTATGATTTGATTTAGCTACATGCATACTAACATGCAAAAATTTACACTGCAATCCTGTGCCGAAGACCCATTTGACCCAGTCCGACACGCATTTGGCGTGGTCTAACCCGAATGGTCCTTTTTTTTTGTTCAATTTTAAACATAGAATTAATTCAAATATACTTATATTATGAAATGGAATTAATATATAGCTGAATTACATCTATAGTCATCGCAATCGCCTGAGCATCGCAAATCGTCTGAGCATCTAGGCGTGACATAGTGTCTCTGACTTTTCGAGCTGCCTGTTTGGTCCTCCCAACAACTTGGCTTCTTTGGTCGTGGCCTCTGCGAGAGTTCTCACCTCCATTGATGGGCAACTTATCTATTCAAGGCGCATTTGGGTCGATCTCACTGACTGTTTGTTCGGTGCGCTCCATGACAACTTCTGAGATTTACTTCTTACAAAACAAGAAAAGGTTCGGGCTACAAATTTTTAACTTCAAAAGAATAGGAGTGCTTCCATAGATTTTTAACAGCCACTTTTCTTAGTGTTAATGTATTATATCTATGGGTTATTTATAAAGTACCTTTTTTAATCACTTAACTATTTTTCAAAATTTTCCTATTTCTTTTGGGCCAAATAGTGGTCATTTCGTGCTATTTTTTTTTTCAAGCTTCTTCTCGAGTGACTTCTCATTCAATTTTCACTTGTGAAATGAGGTTCAATTTTCACTTGTGAAATGAGGTTCATGAACAACTTGATCTCAAAACTACTAGGTGGTTTGTTTTGACTCTATCTTCAAACTTAGCTTACCCTAGTAACTGGATCTACTTGCTAACTACCTTCTAACGGTGGAAACAAAATTCTCCACTTTTTGAGGTTCATATAGCTACTTAGGATAATGGTTAATGCTTGATTCTGGTCAACCAAGATCATTCTATTAGAATAGAATAGAATAGAATAGAATAGAATAGAATAGAATAGAATAGAATACATTAATGTCCCTTGTGCCGTGAGGCCCCTGGACTTGTGTAGCATGGGCGAGCTCCCTAAAAGGGTGCTACTAGCACTTCACGCTGTTATGATGTAGCCTTTTCGGAAGGCTGACTTTTTTCTTTTATTACCAGCATCCCGCTTTACCTCGGCTTCGTGGCCGTGCAGTGATGCGTCGTTATCAATCAGCTTTTAGCTGAGCAATTTGTGTGGGGCTTTATGACCCGTTTTGTACAGGTCATATTACGAACCCTCTTTCACATGCACTTTCTCGTGGTGCAGTTTGTCATTCTTTGGATCGCGTCGCCAAAATCCGTAGTGATTCGTCGCTATCATCGGCGTGGATTTGGTTCCCCCACGATATTTACGTATTCGCCCACGATGTCTCCGTAGATCGGGCAGTCGTTAATCATATGATTCTCATCCTCTATTCTCCCCCCGTCACAGATTCTACATATCCTGTCCTCCTTGTCTATCCCTCTCCACCTGTCTTTTTCGATTCTTAGATCATGACTTCCCATCCTGAATCTAGCCAGGATGTCTCTTCTGTTTTTCCCCAATATGTTATCTCGGTACATCTGGTGTCCTATTTGATGATTTGGATTAAAAACTTGCGTGAGCCAATCTGTTTTGGGACCTGTGTGTCTTTGCAGCCATGCTCTTGTCGCTCTGTCTGCCCACTCCTCGTTCCACTGCCCTTCTTTTATTAGGTCACTCAAGTTTAATCCCATCTGTCTGGTCCATGTTGCCACCTCTTTAAACCATCCACTGCTTTCGAGGATGTGTGATTTTGCTGATTCGGTGATTGCGATGCTAGACAGTTTCCCTTGTATTTCTCCTGCATTGTCTCTGAGCAGGTACCTTATGGTTCTCTCCCATGCTCTCACCTCCATCGGTTTTTGCCCTGTCTCGAGGATCATGATTGTCAGTGGCGTGTCATGATTATGACGCTCCCCGTGTGTAACATAAGATGATCCATCGTATATCCCATAGAAATTCCCCCATTCAACGTATGTCGTATGGGCCTTCCATCTATCCCGCTCCTGGATGGCCAGGGCACGAGAAGAGGATACGAACCACGAAGGGTATTGAAATCCACATTTGATACACCAATACATTAGCACATCAAAATAGCTCCTATCTAGGCTGAGACTCATGGGGAAGTAGACTGACAGCTGGGGTCTCAAGATAGAACAGACCGAGTTATGACAATGATTTGGGTTGCCAATAGACAATGGCTAGGATTGACCACTCCATCCGCCCCTCCTGTGCATACTGCAGATGGGCTGAATCAAGCTCTGCCATGACTGTAACCTGCCAAGGACGGAATCTCTTAGTATCAACCAATGAGACTTACTCCGGATTGCATCTCCTCCATCTGATGAGGTAGGAAATGTTTGCATCTCCCCTTCTCAAAGTGCAATGGCTCCATAGGCGGCTAAAGGATCATGGCGACACACGTCCTTCCCTGACCCAACCCTGATCAAACTCCCCAAATCAAGAGCCTGGCCAACACCTGCAACTTTTGGGAGTCAGGGCAACACCATTGACCCAGAAAGTGTCAGCCTCATTCCCGGCCGTCTCAAAGTGACTGACTATAAGCCTAGCTCGCTACGGGTTCCCAGTAGCCGAGTCACTCATGACCTCCATAGCCGGGTGGGCTCTATGCACAAGCCGCATAAGGGGTCTAAACTACGAGCATCATCTAAATAATGGCTACTAAGTCTCTATCTCCCTTCCCAATACAGGAGGTGCACTGGTTAGTTTAATAGAACCACAAGAGCAAAAAAGAAATGTACATCATCCACCTATCAAACATTTTCCAATCTACTAAATGCCATGCAGCCTTGCTTAATTCTTTAGTACACATAGATAACTTAGATGGGCCACAAATAGTGTCGTTTAGCAACATGCATTTATGATTATACCACTCATCTGCAATGTCCTTAGAACATACAATTGACCTCCAAAAATCATTTGAAGATTTGTGAATCCAACTTAATCTTATTTAGTGCTGGTCTAACATAATCTAGTCTCATATGATACACATATCGTGACATGCTGAATTGTACACCACCAATAAAAAAGACCCATCTTCACCCCCAATTCTGTTAACATCAACCAACATCATATATCTACAGAACATGATAAATGACAAGAATAACATCTAATCCTAATCACGTGCATTTAATTTACAGTTAGGGTTCATTGATTAGGGTTCATGCTCCTGACCGAGGGTTCTAGAATGGCTCTACTAGAGACACAAGATGCTAACTCATCAGGAATTCTAACTTCAGATGATCTACTCAAGAATCTACTCAAAATACTTACTCTGGAGGAATTTCTGCCAGCTCCAGATGTCTCTATCACCCTCTGCCTTTTTACTCAGTATACAGCTGATAGCATATAGTCGAGAAAGGGTTGTTTAGAATAGCTGGAGGATTTTGTATAGTTCTATTCGATGCTAAGATTGGGGAAAACCAGCTCAGATGTTTTGAAAGCCTGGATTTTCCTAAAATTACATTTTTGCTTTTTTCCTAAAAGCACCCTTTTGCCAATTATTTATGTTGAACAAGGCTTTGCAGGAGGATCATCAACATCTAATAGAAGAAGCCTTGACTACACACTAATCCAGAATCGTTTTCTTACTTCACTTATTTCCTTAAAGATTGGATTTTACTTCTTCTACTTGCTTTCCTTGTTCTAGAGATGAGATTATTTGTATAAAGTGGCTATTAGTTTTAGATGTGAATAAGCTATTCAACAATATGGAGGAGTTGTTCCATATACAGTTGTAATGCTCACCACTTTTGAAACTTTTTTGAGCCATCTATAGTTCTTTATAAAATCCATATAGTTCTTCTTAAGATTTATTAGCAGGGTTTCCTAACCCGAGCTGCCCACTTTCTTGCGATTCTAGCTATGCCACGTGTCCTGCCACGTTAGCTTAATTCCATCTCAACCGTGGATCTTCTAAATTTTGAATCTAACAGCCAAGGAAATTAGAAAAAGCCCAAGAAAATCATTGAAAGCAGGTGCGACCTCTGCGACTGCCTCCGGTGTGCACCCGACGTGGGTTTTTCGCCCTGTATGACGATAATCTTGTGGTGCAGATGCTGGCCTTTGAAACTAGGGGTATTTTTTTTTTACCTTTTGTTGTCCTTTTGTTGTTTGATGTTGTTAAGGCAACGATGATGTCTATCCCCTTGCTACTATAACTTTTCTGAGAATCTTTTGCAGCTCTGTCAAATTCCCAGTGGGGAAGCACTTCTTTCAAGAATGATTAAATGCTTAAGTTTTTTTGTTTATTGGTTGTAGTTCTACTGTCTGTTTGCTTGGAAATCCTTGTCAACCAAACGCATTGCTATGCTAGACTGGCTGGACATTTTTTAACACTTTAAATGAGATGTAGATGAGCTGTAACTGGATAGGGGCTTGTAGATAAGATGGTAATTTTTTGGAGTTAGAACAAATTAAAGAAAACTAGAGAACATAACTCTTTATGAGTATATCTTGCTATGAACAATAGACAGACACGGTGCCAGCTTAAATGTCATTTTCAGATTTGAAATACCAATTGGCTTCTCAGTTTTATTATCCAGTTATCCTATTTGACTCGGTTGTAGTTATTTGATTCATTTCTTATGTTGGAACTCATTTCCCTATTCATTGCATAAGTTGTCCATTAGATCTATCTCTACATTTGGACATCTGCTACTATTTCTAGTCTATAGTTATGAATAGATGTTAAACTTTTCTATATTGCTAGAATGCACTTAAACTCCCTATAGGATATGATCTACCTCTGAATGCTTATACATATTATAAATTACTCATCATCATCAGTTTTGTTTGCATGCTATGTGCTGTAATACACTTGAGTTCATTTAAATTTAGTTTATCTAACCTCTTTATTATGCACTATAATTGCAATACCCGTGTGATTTGGACTATTGACATTTTATTGCGCCACATTGCAATTTACAGTACAAGCCTTGTACTAGTGTCAATATTTTTTTGTTGCTTGTTGCATAGTTTATTCTTGCACTTTACAAGACTGGAATTGAGAATGTGTGCAGTATAATACCATGTTGAGCTTTAGATTGGACAATAGCTGTGACATATCTTTCTTTTCGTGGGGCTCCCTTGTAAACATTGAGTTTTTGATTCTAATCATCTGAAATTAAAGAAATTGGATGTGTATCCTTAGGAAGATCACTACCATGGGAAGATGCTAAACCATGCCACATATCATCTACCCCATATAGGTTTTGAAGGTTTCTAATGACAACATTTTCTATGAATAATGAACAATTGTCTTTGCTCAGGAAAGTTATGCAAGGACATGCAATCTGTATGTTTTTCTTCTCTAGGTAACTTGATCTAGCAATATTTTATCATGATGTACATAGAAACATTGAAACAAGTGATTTTCAAGAAGTACCTAATTTCGAAGTAGCCAATGCAGTAAACTAAACTTTGAACTGAATGAAAACTTGGGCAGGATCGATGGCGGCGGGACGGCACCGTTTGGCCGCCTAGGGCTCTGCCCTGGGCTGGCCGTTTATGTTCATATGCCCTTAGGCAGCCCATCGGCATCTGGGGAAGGCTGCAATCCGGTTTGTTTCTGCAGATTTTCTGGATGGAGAAGGGACTGGCTTAGGGCAAGGATTTTAATTTGTGGCCAGGCGAAGGAACTTCTTCTGCTTTGATTCACAGGCAAGGATCCATGGCTTTCACCCAGGTGATCCAATTTAAATCTTTCGAAATATAATCTGGCAGAAAAGTTCTTTCTTTTTTCTCATTTCCTACTGGCAGAAGTACATAGAGCAGGTAGATGGAAGCAGTAGGGTTTGTTTCTTTCTGTAGCCATGGCAGTGTGATTATTCAGTTTTTGAAAATTATGGCAGAATGTTTCGGTGTCTTATTACAGTTGATAATTTAAGACTGGGCTCTGAGAGTAGTCTGGTGGGTTGGGCTTGTTCTAAGCCTAACTAGCTTCAAGATAACTGTTTCAGCCTTAGTAACCTTCTGCTATTATCTAGATTGTTGATTGGTTAGGCTGCTTGGAGGCAGAGAATCAGATTCATAAAAGAAGGTGGCAGCTTCAGGAATAGTGTGGCAGCCTATTCCATTTATTATTGCTTTCTTTTTAATGTTCTATGTATATATGGGAATTTCCATGTGTCTCTGCAGATGTGGTCAGGTAAATTGGATTAAAAATCTTGAAATTCAAGTTTCGGGAGACCTTGGATTTCACTTTGTGATGAAGGGTTATGTAGACTGCTAGTTCTTGAATCTTCACCTGTATGGAAGCATGATGACCTAGAGGTTTCTCCAACAATGCACCATCTTTTGGATCATCTTCTAGGGCTGGGCTTAGAGGTCTAGTTGGATTTTAATGGATTTAGAAGCATGGGGAGCTAGGAGCTCTGTTACCTCTACAATGGGAATGCGTTCTCTTCAGGCATAGTTTGGGCAATTACTTGGCTACATGTCCTTCTTTTCTATTCAGGTTTTGGTCCAATTTATCCTACTAGTCTGCAAAGGATACTGGGAATTATTACTTGCGCTTAATCCAAATCTGGCCAATAAGGGTAACAGAAGCTGTTGCAGTTGAGCAAGTAAGTGGATTAGTGGTGGAAATTTATGGAGAAGGTCCTATAGTATTTGGTTCAGCAGAAGAAGGTTGTCCCTATAGTAAGTTGACCCAAAGAAGATGTTGAACAACTCCATGATGAGTACTCTACTTTTTTCATTTACTGTATATTCTGAGAACAGTTTCTTATCTTTTTCCCTGAATCTTCAGGGTTTTTTTGTGCTATAAAGTTATATCATATGAATACAAAAACTGCCGTTTCTTCAAAAAAAAAAAAAAAAAAAAAAAACTTTGAACTTAAAGCTCGTCTCAACAGATATATATGATATATTGCATTTATCTTCTGCAATTGTTGAAAGGAGCAGGTCTTACTTAAGGTTTATATAGCCGCATGCCACTGAAATTCACATTACTACAATTAAAAATCCAACTCAAATCCATCTAAATCCATCTACCTAGCCTTCTTCCCAACCCTGCAGTTTTGCTAGTTTTTGGGTTGCCCGTAGGGCAACCCCTGGGGAGTATGGGGCAAGACGCATAGATGGCCGCGATTTAAGAATATTGTGGCATATTCTTAGAATTTTGGGATTTGAGGGGTCCATCAAGACGTTTATACGGTGTGGATTTCATTGGAGCCGGGCGGAAGGTGGGGATGCGACCTCCGCTTCCTGGCATCGCCGAGAGGTAGCGAAGCAAAGGGGAGCTTCGTGGGATCTCCTCTTTGTTGGGGCAAATTTTGCTCAGAAACTGACGAATTTGAAGAGCCGGAACAAACCAAAGCGCATGCAGTTTAACTCTGGAACCAAATTTATTGCACTTGATTATTAAAGCTTGAAACCACAGAGGAAGGCAGGGCACACAAGAAAGAAATGATGGACAGAGATTTGAAACAGAGATTTGGATCAAATTCGGCAGTAAACAAAGATTTGTATCAAGCAGAGCTCGGATTCATGCAGAATGAAGGGGGAAAGCAGAGTGATTTGAGGAGAAGATGGAAGAGAAGATCCGATGCCAATACCGATGCCTGTGGTCTTCTCTATAACGGTGAAAGAGAGTATTTTCAAAAAAGTCTCAGCCTTCCGGAACTCTCTGTTCCGACATATAACAGAGCCGAGTCGTGCCTTCCTTGAGCTGGATGATCTATTTGCATTGCGAAGTCCGGGACAAAATACATCTGTGTGGATAATTATATTGTCACCTACTATCATATTGTGCCTTGTTAAGCCTCGATGGGACTTAACAGGATTTTGTATGTTTTTCCTTAATTAATGAAAAAATCATCTCGTTCCTTCAAAAAAAAAAAAAAAAAAAAAAAATGCATCTCAGGGATATGGCAAAGGAAAAGCAAAAAACATAGGACAACCGGCAGAGGATGATTTGTCGTTTCTGAGGCCATCGGGCCTCTGGATTGATGGAGCCATCAGAATACTCTTGGGTCTTGAATACTTAAGCAAAAGAGGTTAAAAAAACTTTGTTGTCGAATGCTTGAACGCCCAGAATACTCTGTTTCCTAAGCAAAAGAGGTTTTGGGGGGGCAATATTGCGAGAAATATGTCTACCAAAAAGCCAGACCAGAGAAAACTAGCCAAAACAACAAGTAGGGTTTCTTCTAGGGATGCTCTACAACGAGACTACGAGGCTGATGCCAAAATTTCAGTGTGGTGGGATTTGGGTCAATGTGATGTGCCCACAGTGTGTGGAGCCTGAGAATAAGCTATAACATCGTCTCTAGTTTGAGGTCCCGGGATTCAAGGGACTGTTTGATGGTGGCTTATGCGGATGTATATCAAGTGCCCAAGGTCGTAAACGACTTCGGAGGCATTAATTTTCAACTGGGATTACCCTAAATCATGTCCCTTCCGGTAATGTTTTGGTTGTTGTAATGATCTATTTTTTTCTCTTTTTTTTCAGAAGTCGCAATACATCCCTAAACAGAGTTGTGATCTTCCGGCCACTCAATGTGACATGATCTTTATGCAAGGGTTTTCCATTAGTATGTCACCATAAGATTTTTATCCAATTCTCGCATTCTAGCAATTTAGGATGGCACTTAAAATTATGTAGTGACCTTTTGGCAACAGTTGCCATCTCTCTTCTAGTGTATCAAATGCCCTGTTTGTTTAAGTACATTGTGAATTTGTGAGCCATGAACTTTTTTGATCGCCACTTCATAGTTACTATGCTTCTTTTCCTTCAACTTCTATCACTTCTTTTATCCGGATTTTCACGCCCTTCAAAAGCAAATATTAGAACTCCAAGTGATATTCTATATCCATCATATGCAAACATTGTTGTTTTCTTGGTCATGAGCTAGTACCCAGTTATGTAACGCGCTAGATGCATGGTGTGCACCTTATATTGAGGACATGCCGGAAGAATTCTTCTTTTCATTTTTACGAATCTACAAGGCTCGATAATCACAACAAAGCTGCGATGAGTATTTACATTTATGCTATATTGTTTATTTGCGGGAGGGAAGGGGGTCTGTGAAAGAGCATTAATGATGGATCTTGTAATTGTGGACACAAGAGAATCCACCTCTAGCTCATTTGCTTTTGATCTCGGAGATGATGACCTCTCGAAAGTACCATGCACTTGCTCCGGATGAAAAATTACAATATTCTTCTTGCTTGTCCATCGGTTGCCTTGGTATCTCGTGGCCTCGGCTTCTGCAGCCTACCGTATGGCGTTGGAATAAACTTGCTCGAGGTGAGGCAATAATGGTGGAGAATGGTATATCCGGTGAGTTGTGAGTGAATCATGCATGTTCTTATCCTCAATTTTCAAGATTGGTCCAAAACAATGACCAACTCCGTGAAGGATAGTCATATTAACAAATATGATATTTGCTCAAGCGATTGCCAATTTGGACTAGTCTTGTTGTTGCCAATGCAAGTTGTCTATGTTGCCTAGAGGAAGCTAATGCCATTTTGATCCAAATTTGGTGACATCAACCTCCTCAACCTTGAGTATCCACGAGCCGGTGACTGATTTTAACATTATATAATCTTTGGATCATGGACCAAGGTGATGAATCTTACAAAACAGTTTGATTTTGCCGACATCCACCTTGACATGAAGTCGGGTTGGAACAAATGAAACCGGTTGCAAGGTAATGAGTTGTATTACATTATGCCCGAATTATTTTTCGTACATGAAGGTTATGAGGTCGCCACAATGCAAACATGCGAGACTCTAATTAACATGATACTCTTCCAAGACAATTTATAAGCCCTGTCAAGGTGTTTTCCTGCTCAAGCCCGAACAATCAAGAAAGAACACTAAGGCACAATGCAAATTTTGCATTAACAAACATTTCATGGTGAATGTAATCAAGGTTTTCTTAGTATGTACTTCTAGGTTGCAAACTTTAGTATGGTTAGCAAGTTGGATGTACCCATGTCATGTCTTCTAACTCCTTACAATAACCATGTTCTTTCTTCTTCCCCTTCGTGTTTTTTCTTCTTTCTTCTTAGCGTGCTTACCTTCTTGAATCAGGATCTTCGCAAAGGTCTAAATAAGTCAGAAAGGCTGAATGCCAATGCTTGTTCATTTGGAGGACATGATATTTTTGCAAAGTATTCATAAACCAACCAATGCATTCGCACATAGAATAACGACGACTAAAATGGGCAATCTTATCGTTAAAGGCCAACAAACGTTGAGCTCCTACTTGGGAGTATCACTTTCTAAAAAACTATTAGCAAAAGAATGACCACGGGCAGGGCATCTGCACAATGCTGATACTTCAAGAGTTTTTTGCTTTAGATTTTCAAGTTCACATGGGAATATCACAGAGCTAAAATGAATTATCATAGATGTCGAATTTTCTGGCGACATTTCCTAACATTGAATTCATGTAATTATCGTCAATTAGCAGAAAGGAAGAATAGTACCACCTTCTTAGGCGCAACTGAAGAGCCAATTGTGGTGCACGTTGTACAAATTGCAATCCAGCACTTAGGTTATGAGCATAAGCTAGAACCACTCACATAAATGGTAAAGATTATATTTTCCATCTGCAGCCTGCAAGACCTGCATTAGTTCATCTTCAAGTGTCCTTCCAGAGCACAGTTCTGCTTGCAATTTCTTCATGGGCTCAAATGGTTGATACTCAAGAAATGGATCAAGGTTCTGGAGTGCCAACGATGCAGAATAAGAGCAAGATCCAAAACAGTAACATTGTATGTTGTTTAATACCTGTATGTAAGGATGAAGTAATGGATGGTCTCCAACTGTGATGTTATGAAGCAAAGACAAGACTGCTGAAGATGGTCTCTTCATGTGCTGCAGTTGAGATTTCCTAATCTTGCCTGCTATAGGACGATCCACAACAATTGACATCCCACAATCAGAATCACAAATTAAATAGTTTTGTAATCACCATAGCACGGATGTAAACACAACCTTTCCCTTGAAGAGACGTGCAAGTCCAGGAAGCCAAATGAATACCTAAACCCAATCCCATAACGTTGCACAAGGTAGAGAGTGCTTCACCCTTGGCATATAAATTGCCTCCATACACCTCCATACATCTGCATGCTTTTGTTTTCTTTGCAACATATCCATTGCTCGACCTTCTCCATCAGCTCCATTAAGATATGATGCCGTTCTCAGGTATACACGGGAATCCTCATCTTCACAGCTCATATGGTATCAGATCCCTTAAATTTGAGCTTAACTTTTTTTTTTAATTAAGCCACATTCAAGAAAAATTTAGAAGTCTGCCACAGGTGTACATGTATTGCGCCAAACTGCCGGATCTCCTATAGGCCAGTTTGCCAGTTTGAACAGAGGTGACTAGGCTGGACCACCAACATAGGCTACCGCCAGTTTACAGGCAACACCCAGTTTGGAGCAGTTGCCAGCATATTTTAGGCATATTCTAGCATATGCTGGAAACCCACATCAACAAGGGTTTGCCCCCCTAGAGGCAACCCAAAAATCAACCCCTTTGTCCAAATCATAAGGCCCGCAAAAGACCCTGTGGAGTAGCTTTTAATGGCGTAATGTGGTTTTGATTGTTGTTGTTGTTTTTTTTTTTTTTTTATTATTGATAATTATATCTTTTTTCTAGAATGTGCTCTGAGGCATGGGATACGGATTCTAGAACAATATGTTGGCAACAATTTTTGGCCAACCCAGTAATACATGTGGTATGCCCAACCCAGTAATTATATGGCTAAATAGACAGCAAGGTCTAGTCTTAATTTTGCCTTGTAGCTGATTTAATTCAATTTGGGATTTCTACCTTGTATTGTGGTCCACATATGAAATAACATCTTTTTCTAGAATGTGCTCTAGGCATGGGCACCGGATATGGATATAATTATTCTAGAACAATATATTGGCAACAATTTTTGGCCTTGAGTTTATTAAGGGCCTAATACAATGAATTGTATTAACTTTTGGAATCCAAAAAGTGGTAAATCGCATGCTGGGTTTCTTTAAGGTTTATCACCAAAGAAGATTAGGGCTTTTGCACACAGGGCTCATGCATGACATGGCGGCGCTTCCAGCGGCAGTGTGTGCCTTGCTTAGAGCAAAATGACCACCAAAAGATGGCTATTTTCGTGGCCGTTGGACTCTTAGAATAGTCTCTATGCACTTCCAGCATTATGTGTTCTTTCTGGGCAAACAAAAGCCACATAAACAGATGGGCATTTTCGTGGCTTACAAAAGGAACTAGCGCCATTTGATCTGATCGATTTATCTCCGTGTGTGATATTTCATAATGCCTTCTTCAGCTATAATACCATTTCGGATTTTGGTATTCCAAGGACGATTTCAGCCTTGGTATCAGCAACCAGCAGTTTGCCATTTGATCTTGAACGAAGATGTCAAAGATTTTGATGTATTTCGAAGCCTGTTCATCTCTAAATTATGTCTTGAGATGATTTCGGATTTTAGGTTCTACAAGAACAATTTCGGCTCTATAGCCTTATGATTTGCAGTTGTTTGCCTCATTTTTCAAGCAGAGCAGTCCTGTGATATGCATATATTTTGCATGCTTTTACAATCCGAAGGTATTCTCCGCAAGCTATTTCCATGGCTTAAACATAGACCTGGAAAAATTTCCTTAATCGTTAGCATATTTTGAAGCAAGTTCAGAAAGTATATGATGTCCTTTGCAACATCTGTCTGCTCAGAAGATATGTTGAATATTTTGGCAAACTGGTACAAGCGTGATGCATTTTTGCAAGCAGACATTCATATATGCTGATCAAGAAGATCAGAGATACGAGGCCAACTCTAATCAAGACAAACTGCAGGTAACTCAATCTTGTTTCTACATTTTTTTTCCTTTAAAGAAGCTTGCAGTACATTAAAACTGCAATATAGTATTGGCTATGCAATAGCTATGATCTGTCATTAAAAATGGCATTCTATACAGTTGAGGTATCATGCACCTTGAGAAAGTGCCACAACTTGTAAAAATATGGTCTTTTGAAGCATTAAATTGGTTGGGCAAGGCCAACTCATAATTCAGGAAGTATTTGCTGAATTTGTTCTTCTATTTTTGCATTCCATTTTTCTATTTGCTTACACTAACAAAGGGCAAGAGGCTACATTGGGTGAAGGGCGAAGAGCCGAGAATACCCAATGTACCTTTTGGCCCCTGCATCATTACCACTTAGTGCTAATGTTTGCTTGTTTGGCTGCAGGTACGGATATTCTCCTCTCAATGTGGTTCTCTTGTCATAGGATTAGGTGGTTTGCATGGATGATGGAATCGAAATGATGGAATCGGGATGCCAAGTTCAACTGGCTGCACATCTTGGCTTACAGTAACTTCTATAGTGGCAGCAACAAACTAAGGTTTATTTGTTTTTTTGAAAAAAAGTGGCGTCATGCCAGGCAATATCTCGTTTGCTTTAAGCAAGATAACTTAAGTTATTCTGTTAACTGATTTCATGCATAAGTTAATGCTTGTGTATGTAGTTTAACACTTGGATATCTAAATCTGGCTGGCATTTTACCATGGCTTATGTATATTGCCTTGTATTTAATTGAAAAAAAGCATCTTGCTCTTGAATTCTATAGTGCTAAAATTGGTATGACCAGATATATTAACCTTGAATGGTTTAGCAAATGATCATGTAATTAGTAATGCTGAAATTTTTAGTTCTAAAAGGTGTAAGTACACAGCTGAACTGAGGCATGAACATGTATCGTTTAAAGATCATGGAGAAGGTATGCCATCTTGGATTAGCTCGGTCCATGTATGGAATGATAAGACTATGGAGGGATTGACCGAAGTAGTCTGATCTGCTAGTAAGTTGTTGCTTGGACTAGCTGTTTCTGGGTTTTTTTTTTTTTTTAAAGTCAATGGCCCTTCTTTAGCAAAGCGTGAGCGTACGCCCATCCAGAGCCAAAGTTAGGGTGTTGCTTTTTCCTGGACGATGAGGAAGATTTCTTGTTCTTATATGAAGCTACGGTAGATTTCTTGTTCTTATATGAAGCTACGGTATAGAACGATGGCGGCCAAACCAGAACCAATTGCAAGCTACGGGTATTGCGTGATTTTAATTTGTTCCTCGCACCATATGTAGCCACCTTCACTACTAGGTTACAATGGGTACAAACCCCAAAAAATGCGCTACTACTACTATGATAGAATACCCATTAATGATTCAAATCCCATTATTGACACATGTTTTTTACTCCACAAATTTCAAGATCTACTTATCAATGTTGGCAATGGTGCTTTATGCCCTTGTACCTATCACATGGAGACGCCCCAAGGGAGCAAAATGTCCATCAACATGTGTTTATAACAAGTCTATAAGCTGTAGATATGCTCGTTGCTTGTTCCATATTGTGAGCCCTACTAGGTATTTATGATTGTTGCCTTACACATGCTTCTCTAACCATGCAAACCTTATTTCAATATGATTAAAGCAAGTTGAAGTTGAAGAATAGGAACATTGTTGCCATCCCCAATATCTCAAAGGGTCCAACACCAACGGGCAACCCCTTGATGCGTTAGCATCTTGTTTTTTACTATTCATTAGGGCAACCCTTTGTGCCACACCACCTTGTTTAGTAAGCCACTACCTTATGAGATACACACACGATGCTCTTTTGCTCCTATAGTAGAGTGGCTGCCTTGAACTTCATAAACTAATGGACATGAACAAGCGAAGGGATGGATTGAGCATATTCTTGATATCATACATCTGCCAAACATAATAATTTGATTTGAATCATATGGTACAATACTATTAATTGTTGGTGCTTCTGGTTGTGGCCAGCACGCACAAAAAATTCTATTTGAAAAATAATAAGGTATATATATAGGAGAAATCTTGATTAGGGAACATGCTTGATCGTTTATTGACTATCTGAATCCATTCTGATTCTCCATCTCAATTGCTAGAAAGCACCCATCATAGTTGCTACAGCAAAGGCCAGGAACAAAACTCCACCTATGTATCCAACCTGCAGCAAATAAAATGGCACGTCAGAATAAAAGCATCAAGCTGTACATTTGCAACTGATTTACATAATTTCAATCCTTACCACTTTTTCTGAAATGTACTGAGCCAAAAATGCACCACCTACAACTGCGAGGGAAGTTGCCAAAACGTGGCCTATTATTGCACCAGTTGCAACACCCCAGGGAGACTGAGGTAGAAGATTAGATAAACAAACAATGACTGCATCATATATATATACATATATAAAAACGGACATGGCAACATACCTGAGCCGCAGCTAGTGCTACAGTGGCCAGCATTGACCGATCACCCCACTCCTGAGAGAAATAATACCATGTTAACTTGTTCTCCATTTTATATTAGCCAAACAATGAGGTTGATGCAATAGACATATTCATGTCTACGAAAACCATGACAAATCATGACATTCTGCTTAGACTTCGCAGAACGCCATAAAAATTTCCTGATACTACCTGAACTGAGTCTGTTGTCAATTCTCGTATTACAACTACAAATTAACAGCATCAAATATGCAACCTGCAGCTAGGCATTGTTACTTACCGCTACAAAGACAAGGCTAAAAGACTCCGACAGAATTTCAAATGGCGTGGATAACCTCTTCTCAGCCTACAACAGTGGAAAAAGAATCTTTATTTGTTGTGGTATTCTCTCCGATGCAGAATATCATATAATTTTAAAAGTTGTAAACTCACCACTTTACTCACAAATTCTTCGGCTTCCTTGAGCTCACCAGATTCAGATGAAGAATCTTCTCCAGCAGGTGGAGGCAAATCCCAAGCATTTTTTATTGCCCGAATCCCAAAAATGATAAGCAAAATAATAGCAGCATATTCACCCAATGGCAATGCTGTTTCATCACATAAACCATGGTTAATGCATGCACTGCAACTGAGGATATACATATACTTCCAGTCAGGCCCAGTTATTACTTGTTTGCAGTTGAGCAGGGATCTTCTGGAAGAGTCTTCCAATAATGACTGAAATTACTGTCATGAGAGCAAGTGCAGCCGACGATCCCAGCAACACCTGTTCCATATAAATTACATAAGTCTAACTTGCTAGTCATGCTGCAAAATGGATACATAAAACTAACTTGCTAGTCATCTGCAAAATGGACATATTAAAGAATCCCTTTGCTAGGAAAAACAAACAATTCAAAGAATAATGGATGGTGATAAATGAAATTTTATAGGAACTGGATAAGAATGTTCAGCAAAATAGCCAAAGAAGAATCATTATCCTCAGAACATCATAAGGTCTCACTCTTTCCCAATGTCGAAGTAATAAACTTGATTTTATCTTGAAAAAGACAGCCTTCACTGATTGAACAGGTTGAGCAAATCTTATAACAGCCTCTTAATACATATAGAAACCCGTCATGTCTCCACCTCTTTCAGATGGTGTCCCTGCACATTAACATACCCAAAATGATAGACCTACTCATTCTGTCTATCACAAATGCTGCAGACTATATTGCATAATTCGCAAAGAAGTGGTCATATCCTTTTGTTCGTCCTAAAGCTCACTCGTGAGATCCTGATAATGTAAAAGCTTTCCAAAACAACGATCTTTTAACATACCAACAATGAATGGCCCACCAAACCAGCATTTTAACAACGTGTTGTGGTTCTTTGACTCTCAATTACGATATATTTTTCTGACAAGCCTGGGCCTGAGTTTCTAAAATACCTTGTGCCATGTTAATTGGGATATCCTTTCTTATTGCTATTTGAGCAGGCCACTACCTTATATTCATAATTTGATCTTATTCGCAAAAAATATCCTAATTTTTGTACTTCTTGGAGCCTTTGGACAGCCTATCACGCATCAGATATTATTACACACTAGAACATTGACTTCTGTCATTTCCTTATAAAATGCAATCTGCAACCATTAACAGCTTTTCATCATTCTGTTTCTCTTAGCACATAGTTACATAATTTCCACCTAACCTTTTGAGCTCCATTAAGTTCTGCATATCCAATTGTAAGCCTACGCGTAAAAGTACTGTTCTCTAGAACCTCTTGCTTATAAGCCAAAGCATGTGGACTGATACCACTACAAACAGGAGCATCAGGTATAACATTTTGCTCAAAAGGATTGCCTTCTTAGCAACTTCATTGAAAGACACAGTTTTACGCCTTAAATACCCAGTCAAAGGCTCCAAAACGTCTTTGCAATTTTACATCCAGAGATCCGGGAGAAAAACTTTGTGAGCTTTGCTTAAACTTAAACCCTGAGAATTGGTACCATATTCTTGCTCACAGAAACAACGACAAAAATGAGACATAAAACATTCTAGTACCAAACAATACAAAACTTGATAAATAAAATAAGCTCACCAAGCTCCTAGATTGCCGCATTGCCAACAAAGCCGCAATAAAGAATGTCTGTAGCAACTAATCTGTCAGAACTCACCTAGATAAACATACTTCATTCATTTTGACATACCTTATCGCCAATTTCAGATACAAAGATCAACGCAAAGGCGGCAAAACAGCCTGATTTTGCAACAGCTGCAACAAGTGCACTTGGACCTCCACTTGCCAATGTTAAAGCAATTGCCCCTACTGCACCAGCAGCTATTAAGGCCGCTATCGTTCCAGCCGCTTGTAAATTGGATTTCTCTTTACCCCTAGGGAACCTGCAGTAATACATGCACTATAACACCGTTTATAAATTTTCAGACTCCTGGCTAATATCTGAATAAGCATAGCTTCTCATCGAGGTACATCATGTACATGAACGTAAAAGGTCAAATTTTGGTAACATGATAATTTCTAAACTTTACCATACTATAGATTTAGCTAATCAAGACAATGATATGAATTTTGTTCGTGTTAAACTAATCATATTGTTTCCTTGTTTCTTAAAAGGAGGCTTACCTTTTACTTCGTGTATATTACACTCTGTTCTTCTTTTAATAAAGACATTTCGTTCCTTGACTAATTGGACCATATTACTGCGCTTATTCACGCAAGACATTAAAGGTAATCTGTTGAACTCACTGGTCTTTCTTTTCGACGTCATCTGCATGATGCTCTGAAGGGGAATTGTCAGCACTGAAATCAGTGCTCGAAATTCCAGCTCGTAGCTTCCTTTCTGAGTGGGGTATGGGGCCTTTAGAAGTGACTGCCAAATGAGAAGTGCCTCAGATTGAGCCAACAAAAGATTTGCACAATGAAACAGCCATCATGCAAACAGGTAATAACTTCCAAATTATATGCTTATGTTAGGCATCCAACATTATATTCAATGTGAATAAGAATGATTTAAGATGTTATTGAAGAAGTTGGTAATATAATCTAAACATGTAGATTACTAACGCCAGATTGATAAGATAGCTCAAAGAGGAATGTGCACATCAAGTTTACTGCTATAATCTACGAATAGATGAACTTGCACAAGCAATTATTCCTTACGTAGCAAATGCATCTCAAATAATTACTTTCTTATGACAGAATGCAATTCATAGCTGCAAACTGATAAGAAGAGAAGAAAAATTTACTGACCTAGATTCCAGAAAGGGAAAGCCTTGTCAATTGCAGAAGAGGCCAAATCTGCATCATTAAAACTCGAAAAAAACTCGACAGAACTTTGATGTGAATTAGCAGGGGATGAATTTAGAGAACGGGAAGGGGGACAATGCCTATGTCTATGGAGCTCCGACTGGGGTCTCCGGTAGTCAGCATGAAATGGGGGAAGATGGTGGCCATGCAATGCCCTGTAAAATCCTTGCATTGTCCGGCACTGCAGGCCTATCTATTTCGCTCTCATTTGCCAAGCTTCTCTTTCACTTGGTTCTTACTACGACAAATCAAACAAGAATATTCTGCCACGTAATTGATAGAGGATTTAGATATGCCATGTCATCATACCGTTTTCGGGTTGCCTGGTGGGTGGACGAATATACTCGATTTGAGCAAATTAAATTCGTTATTTTTCAGACGGATGTACAGACGGACGGACGGACGTAGATATGGAAGAAAGGAAGGAAGGAAATCTAACATCTACAGAGATCAACAAAGGGCCGATAGGATGGAAGAACTATGGACACGAAGCCCAAGTAAGAGAACATGGCAAAATTGCCCAAGAATTAAACAAAATATATACAAGGGAAATTTAGCAAAATAACCTTAATTGTTGGCTTAATTCCCAAAACGCCCTTTGTATTTTTGAAATTCCCTAAATGCCCTTAATTCTTAAGTATTTTCCCAAATAGCCCTTTGTATTTTATAATTCACTAAAAAGCACGTATTCACAATAGAGGATCATTTTCTAAGAGGAAGTGTTTCTTACAGATGACAATAATTTGGAATATAAATTTCAAAAATCATTATAAAAATATGCAACAGAAATGTCAAATAGAATTTCTGCAACTGCCTTCATTATGCCCGACATTAACAACGTGTGCACTTATACACACGCTTTTCTCTTCCATATCTTTGCCCTATCCCGTTTGCTTTTAGGCCTGCCAGGACGATGACATGTTGCAGGAGGTAGCAATTCATTATTTTCAAGAAGTTCAATATTTGGAGGATAGATACGGACATCATATAAATAGCAAAATGAGCTCTATAAGTAACACGAATGGGTATAAAGCAGTTTCTCCACAAGATGCCCAAAAGCTTCTCCTTCAATACGATTTTTATAAAAGCATTAAGTTAATTATCTTCGATCATTTCTAGTATTATGATAGGCTTATCTCTAGCTTTTGGCTATTTGGGAAAATACTTAAGAATTAAAGGCATTTTGGGAATTTCACAAATACGAAGGGCTTTTTGAAAATTAAGTCAGCAATTAGGGTTATTTTGGTAAATTTCCCAATTTTTTTTATATTCTAAATTATTGTCATCTGCAAGAAACACTTCCTCTTAGAAAATGATCCTCTATTGTGAATACGTGTTTTTTTGGTGATTTTTAAAATACAAAGGGCTATTGGGAAAATACTTAAGAACTAAGGGCATTTTGAGAATTTCAAAAATACAAAGGGCTTTTTGGAAGTTAAATCAACAATTAAGGTTTTCCCTATATACAATTATATTATTCAGACATATCCAATCTAGGGATTAGAAGGCCAGTGTTCTAAAATAATTGATGATCCTCCTCTATAGAATGCCTATTTCCTTTGTAGGTTGTGCTTCCCCCACTTTACGTAGCTCCTTCTATCTCAAACCTCCAGATTGGCCAGCCTTCGATCCTGATTTTGCCAGACCCTGATTGTCGCCTTGATTTTGCCATAGCCGCAACTCTGTCACGCAACGATTCCGTCAACTTTTCAATCTGCAAACGTCAAGGTAAGTGGATCACCATTCTTGCATCTTCTTGAATCATTCTTGTCAAGAATGACAAATCGCCCTTCCAAAACCTTTAGAATCCGGTCTGCCTTACCTTGACGTATGGGGTCAGCCATTCTTGCTGCCCCCATGACCTGCAGAATCAGGTCACAGGCCCGGGGGATGCACTTAGTAATAAGGGAGTATGTGCTGCCATGCTATGGCAGCATGGAAGAACAAGACATGTTTTGAAGACTAATCCTCACACTTTGATCTGAATTTCAAGGCACAAGAAGAATGCTTCATTGAAGGCTTGAAGAGCAAGGTGAGGACAATTGACTCAGGTCACACAAATGAGGCAAAAGGAGAATCAAGCAAAAGGAAGAAGACCCCTAGAAGATCTCTTGGTATGTGATCATTTGAGTTCTTGGCATTATTGTACACTTTGATTCCCATTCCATATCTCCCATGCCTTCAACCACCATGAAATACCCATGAGATCTTGAATTCCATGCCTACAATTCATTTCCAAGTCAAATTTGGCCTTGAAGATTTTTTCTAGACAAAACTACACTTTCAAAAGTCGTTCACATGCCATGAGCTCACCACACCACCTCTACACATTCAAAGCCCTAAACTTCACTTGACTTGGTCTTACACGTGGTCAAAAGGTCAACACTCCCTCCTTCAAAGTCAAAGAAGAGAGAAAATCATAAAATCCCTAAGGGAAACATTTAAAAGTCAAGCTTGCCTAGAAAATGCCAATGATTTGGATTTATAGCAAAATTGACCCATGGAAACCACATTGGAAATGCCAAGTCATCACACGTCACCCTCCTTGCCATGTCATGTCATGCACTTATCTCCATTATCATACTTCAAAATTTTTGTCAAAAGCCTTCAAGTTACATCTATAAGATGACACATCACCTTGCCACGTCATCATTAGCACCTCCACATCATCATCCACATGTCACACACATCATGTACACATCACTTGAGGTTTTGACTAGAAAAAATATTCTAAGCCAAGTTGTTTGACACGTCACCATCCTTATTTGCCATGTCACCCCCACTTTGCCATCTCATCCTTCTTACATGCCACATCACATCTTTTTGAGCCATTTTTAAGCCAAACTTGAAAATGCCCATTCACAAAAAAGATTCTAGAATCTTTTAGAGCATAAAAAAAGATTCCCATTGCAAAAAAGAAAATTGAAAAATTCATTTGTTTTGGCCATTAAACTTGCTTCATTGGGAAATGTGCCATAGTCCATGGGGCAAAAAAAAAATTCCTATCTACTAAAAAAAAAAAAAAAAAAAGCCTATTTTTTCTTCCCAGCCAATCTCGCCATGCCACGTGGAATATCCGGGCATGTGGGGCGGTAGAGGTACCGAATCCCACGTGGATATTGCACGCAATAATTATAAATAAGGAATTTGTTATTCCTTATATATCTTGGCTCGCCAGACCTAAATCTGCCTGTGGGATAAATCGTCGAAGATTTTCAAGAACCCTAAACTTGTGAATGCCAATATCCGGTCGATTCAGCCACACTAACTGTGCAATCATACTCCAAACCTCCCGAATAACCTTGTTTAATGCCAATAATGCATCTGGGAAACAAAAAGACAGAGAATTGAATGGAATTGATCAAGAGTGCAACAGAACAGGGGATTTACAAAAGGGGCTTTTTGACAGAAGAAAAATTCGAGGGCTTTAAGGTGAAGAAGCGATTGTTTGCTTTAAAGAGGGATCGGCTTGCTTGATTGATGCTCGATTCTGACCTCCACATTTGATTTTCAGCTTGGATTATAGGCTAAATTATCCGAGTTGATTGATTGTCTACCTATTTGATCCTGTGCCCAAGACTCAGAGCTTGGAATTCATGTTATTTTGCTTTTGTGTACCTGATTCAATTGAAAATCCGATCCTTGTTGTTGAGTTCTTAGTGCTCCATATTGATCTATTGTCAAAAAACAATTTGTTGGCATTGTTTGCCTATTGCATTCTATCCCAGTAGTGTGACACCATTTGCTTGACGTTTAGGCATGCTCCACACAAGCATTATTCAACTTCTTTGACTGCCTGAACCATTAACACAAGTTATCGAATTATTTTATCTCAATTTACTATAGCATAGGTCAGCATGTGGCCATGTAGCAATGCATAAAAGTTCCTAGAGCATTCAAGTCATTGCCTTATGCATGGTCCTTGCATAAACAACAAATTTGCATGCATTCTTTCCAGAAGTGGATCTGCTTTCACATCTGTTCATGATTTGTAGCAGTCAGTCCAAGAAAATTCAAAAAAGTAAAAGATCTTGACTTCTATTTGCCAAGAGCACCAAGGCTTGTTGAGTGCAGACTTATTCGGAATAGACAAAAGTTTCCAAGCTCCAAAAACAAGTCCCAGTAACAAGATCAGAAATCAAGCTCTCTGCCAGGGATATTGACCAAAAATTAACTCGGTCAGGAACGCCTTTTTGATCTATCTAGCCTTGTCAAAATCCCTCAGACTTTTGTAGCAAGATATAAATATAGGTTTTGAGCAGTTATGCAAGCAAGAATCACAAGCAAAGCTCAGATGGTGTGCATTTGGCAAGCTTTTCTCTGAGACAGACTTTTTATCCTTTAGGGAAGGCCGTGTCAGATAATTTTTTGAACATCTTCTCTGGAATTTTTGCATTCAGATTGGTTGCCTTAAGCAACCTGGAGGTTCTAAACCACTGAGGTTGAAGGTTTTGCCAGGAACACCTTCAACAGTATGGACATCTGCATTCGTAGGGTGGCCAAAAACATCCCTAGTATACTGATCTTTGAAAGCTAATTTAATTCCTAAAGTATATATGGGTCTAAGTTAGATATTGGGGTACAAAAAAGCGCGAGAAGCGGAAGCGGAGAAAGCACGCTAAGCAGCGCCCGACGCACCTTTTCAATTTCCGCGCGCCTTTTCGGCGAACAATGATTTTGATTGTCAGAGGCGTAATTATTCGCGCCCATTGTTACTAATTAAATTGTACAGGCCAATTTGCTCCCCGATTGCACTTCGATTCCTGCATTTTGCAAATTGAAGCATCCTCTTCAAGGCGCTTGCTCCGACTTCTTTGTTTCTTGCTGTTTTTTTTTTTAAGTATCTTCTTTTCTCAAAGCTGGTGAAGGAATCATCCCACAGCAAAAGCTGAAATGGCTGGCGGAAAATGTCACTGCAGATGACTGGAACAGTGTTTGGTCTGAGCCAATGGTTTCAGGCAAAATCAAAATCTACTTTGTTCGCCCTCATTTGAAGCAGAAATTGGACGGTTTGATCGATTTCTTATATGGAGATGGAGGTGTCCCGAATAATGAATTGAGGAAGCTAGTAGCATTATCATTTGCATGGGAAAACTGTAGTCGGGTAGAGCATAACCCTGAGGCTCATCGGGTTGATTGGGATGCTTACAAGAAACAGGTCAATGTTTGGTCCAGGAGAAAAAGGGATGACATTGATGTTAAAAAAGAAGATGTTAAAAGGATCAAAACTACAGTTCCTTCATGCCAAAGTACACCTCTAGCTTCAGGCAGATCAACACCTCAACTTGAATTTAAGGGGAAAGCAGGTCAGTCTTCTGAGTTTTCTGTTTCCAATTTAAGTTTCAACATTTCTTTGATTGAAGAAGAGGTTAGTAAGTTGGAAACAGATTTAGACAAATGTACAACTGATCTGGTAAAAATAATTGGTACCATTGAGGTAGATAAGAACTCTTTAGCAAGGGAAGAGAGGATGATTGAGCATGGAAGGAACGAGATAGCAAGAATGGCGAATGAGTTGTCTGCTTTGAATGCCAAAGCAGACAAGAATGATGGAGACTTGAAGCAGATGGAAGAGTTAAAGCAAAAAATAAGTGGTTAAATATATTTTTGCTCTAAACTGGAAGCTTGCCTTCCAAAGGTTAGTGTTGAAGCATTACATGATAAGGAAAAGAAAGAAAAATTAAAAACTTCACTGGAATTCAGATTACAGCAAAGCAGGAACTACTTAGAAGCTGGTAGACAATTGATGGACTCAGATATATCAAAAATGTCTATCATAACTATGAAAAGCAGGTTGCCTGGTTTCATGGAAGATGCATGTGCTGCATGTGGATTGGTCTTCAATCCAAAATATAAATTGAGTATGGCATTACCATGTGAACATGTCTATCACTTGCCATGCTGCATGCTTTTGTATGAAAAGAAGACATGCTTCAGGTGTTTGAAGGAAGTTCCCAGGGAAGTTTTTGTGGAACTTGGTCTAAAGTTGCAGGCGAAGAAGACTTGCAGATTCAGGCAGGCAGTGCATTTGAGGTAGGCACTACTAGTGCATGTCCTTCACCGGATAAGTTTTCCAATCTTGTCACTTGTGGCTTCACCTGCTTTATTATTTAATAAAGCACCTGTGGCTTCACCTGCTTCTGAGTCACCAAAAAATGTTGGTTCTACTGCATCAGCTCAAGTGTCACCAAGTCCAGTAAGGAAAGCTGTAGAAGCTTTGCAGAAGGTAAGACTTTGATATTTCTTATTTGTGTTTTAATTAATTTAATCTCATATAAATTGATTTGTGTTCTAAGCAGCAAAGTTCTGTAATTCAGCTTAGTAAGGGGCCAACAAAAAAAAGGATAAAACGTTCACGTGTTGTTGAGAGCAGTTCAGAAGAATATTATGAACAACCTGTACAAAAGGTTTCTGCAATTGGCATAAAGACCAGGTTGAGGAGTGCAACTGCAGGAGAAAGTTCTACTGCTGCAAATGTAGAAGTTCACGTAAGCAGTGATGAAGAACAAGCAAATGAAGATGATGTTGATGCTGAACTTGCTGAAGATGCTGTTGAGAAAGGTAGCAACAACAAAAGTCAAAAAGAAGATTGGGAGACCCTCAAAGAAGCTGCCACCTCAAGCACCAAAGCAAATAGGTGATCAAGTTGATATTATTCTGAAAATGTTAAATGGTAGTTCAGGTTCTGTTTCTCAGTATATCAAGTCATTGAGTTAGTTTCAGAACATAACATATTGCAGTGTATGTTAAATACTGTTTTAATTGTTTTATGTTGTTTGAGAACATTGTTTGAATATTGTAATTCTGTTTTCTTTAATTAATGACTTCTTTTAATTCATGTTTAAGTCATGTTGATGTTTAAGTTTCTTTTCTTATGAATGTTGCAGAGGATTTAGAAAAGAAAAAACTTGTCATCTTAGACATTAATGGAGTTTTGGTCAACACCTTCCAAAAAAGAGCAAGAGTAAAGATTCCACCAGGGCTCAAGAAGTATTACACAGCAGGGAAAATGGTTATTTGCAGACCTTTTTTACAAGAGTTCTTGGATTGGAGTTTTGAAAGATTTGAAGTTGGGATTTGGTCTAGCATGATGAAGCACAACATCATACAAATCCTTAACAGTATTCTGCCAGCACACTACATTGCTAAATTCAAATTCATTTGGGGTCAGAATGAATGTGAGGTGCTGCCTTTTATGTTTCTAGGCAGTGCAACCAAACCAGTATTTATGAAGCCAATTGTCAAAGTTTACACAGCTTTTAATGATGTACAGAATGTTGTGCTTGTAGATGACTCTTTGTACAAGACTTTCTTGTCCCCACCAAACACATGCTTAATAGTTGAGAGCTTTGACAATGAGGAAAATGATAAGGTATTCAACTACATAAAAGCATGTTTGCACACTTGGCTTCATTCAAAGAATCCTCAAAAGTGGTTGCACCAGCAGCTTCATGTTGATTTGGTCAAGGAAGTAGACATCAACATATTCAAGCTTACTGTTGATCACTTGAAAGAACTTGCAAGATGGAAAGTAGCAATTGAGGGAAGCATGCAATTGGTGAAAGATATTGTTGGTGTTGCAGCTGATATTGTTGTAAATGAACAGGATGAACATGCAAGAGAAGACACAACACAGATTCTCCATACTGATCCTGAACACATGGAAGATACTGATCAGACCAACATTGAAGATACTGATAAACAGGAGGAAACTGCAAGAGAAGAAATAACACAAGATCAGACCCACATTGAAGATACTGACTTTGAGATACTGATTTAGAAATTCATGTAACTTAAGATGTAACTTAAGATATAACAGCTGTTTCTTTGTGAAGACTGGATATGAGTACATAGCTGTACACTTTTGTAACAGAACGGATATTAATGTAAATTCAAGGTTTCAGGCATTTACCTACACTTGTGCAGATCATCATTTGTAAACTTTGTTCATTTATAAACTTGCAATCTGTCTGTTTTCCAGAAGTTCATAAAGTCTGTAATAGTTAACTGAAAACAGAAAGCATGTAAGCAGACAAAGCATAAGTATGAAAAGCAGACCTAGTAGCTTTTCTTTTAAAGCTGTGAGGACAAGGAACATTTGTGCAGCAAAGAATTTGTTAGTTTTCATTGATAACGAATTATAAAGAGTATAAGAAAGAATATGGCAGGAAAGAGCCAGTGTACATCTAAAAACTCAACTTCTGCTTCTTCGAAGCAAAAGCAGAAAAAACGGGCAGCAGAATTAGCACTCTACTGGAAGGGATGCCATAACTTTTTGGCGTGTCTCTTCACTCATCTTGAAACTGTTGTTACCAAGATTCTCCATATCAAACTTCACCTGTCTGACAAGATGGCTATACAAACTAGCAACTGGCTTGTCCAATAGCAACTCAAATTGGAGTGCATCTGTTTGCTTGTAGTAATGGCCAGAAACTATAACTTCTCCTACACCAAATGCAGTACCCCAAGCATCTTCATATGTATCTAACAATGTGTGTTTAGTCTCTGTACACCTAAGAACATAAAAGTCAACTCCATCATCATCTTCTGGATGTGCATTTACAGCAAAGTTATTTCCAACTTCTAGAAGAGAACTAAGGTAATCTACTTCTTCATCTTCTTCTTCTTCATCTTCTTCTTCTTCCCCCTGACTAATTGCTGTGGATGTTTCTCCAGCAACAGAATTCATCTTTGGTTTCAGTTCTGCTGTGAGCCATGCTCCCAAACGTGCTTTGTTCGTGCAATCATCCCTTTTACAATAGGAACAATAGCAAGAGAGGCACCTGTAAGCAACTTTTGCAGGGTTCTTTTTGTCACATGGTCTGATGCAATGAAGTTTAGAGCTCCCACATAGTGTTCTCCACTCCTTCCTTTCAGATTTGTCTACACTTTGGGGATCAATATGCCAAAAGAACCTGCAATATAAAACAGATTCATGCAACTTCAAATCTAAGAAAAATCTAAGAAAAAACAAGAATTTACCTTCTTATATGAGGGTCTGGTGGATTGTTCATCATGTACCAGTTCATGAAATCCACAATGTCTTTGGCACGCTCCAATTTCCAGGCCTCATACTTCAATTGCTCTCTTGCCAAAATCCTTTTCAATATTGCACCTTGTCCATCATGTTCTCCTTTGCCATGAGAACTGGCAAAGAAATTCCACTCATACTCAATTCCTTCACTACACACATAGTTCCTTCCTAAATACCAGAAAGGCCTTGCTCCTTTAAACTGGGATGTGCAACCATCACTCCAAAAAATATGTTTCTTGTACTCAATGTTCTGTACTCTAAGCCATTCAGCATGTACTTTCAAGCAATGTTGTACAAACTCAGTGCTATGCTCCCTGTCATCTGAAATATAAAAGTGCACGTCCTTTATAATTCTCCTCTGATTAGTGCTGATGGTCTCCTGACTTGTCTTCTTCTTTCTTTTCAGCTTATCCCGCTCTGCTTCTCTTTGCTCTGCCTCTTTAACTTCCATCTCCTCTATCTCAGCTTGGGTTGCATGTCTATATGTGATATGAACCAGAATTGAGGCCTGGTCCTTGTGCCAGTGGCAAGATTATGCCTCCCTCTGAATTTTAAAACTGTAATTTTCAGCAAAGTCAATTACAGAGACAATTGCATCTTCAGGAAAGATATCCAAACACGTCCTGAATTGCTTTGCCTGCCAGTGTGCCACATAATTGTGTGTGACAAATTGTACCATTGTCTTGGAGGCATGCTTCATGAACTGGGGCAGACTCTCGTTCTTGTATGCAAGTCTTGTTACTTTTGCTGGTTTCCTCCCTCCCATTTTTTTCTTGGTAGTCTCCTTCATGTATCCAACTTCTTGCTGATTTCAGACCATGAACATTTCTGTCAGTTTGCAGTTTGTTTAAAAAGCATGTTACACGAGCACAATTTAATTAAGCCAAACAGAATACCTTTTCAAACTGTTTCCACTCCACCTTGTAATCAGTTTCCATCTTTTCCTTAGGACAAAAAGCAAACCTGTTTATAACACCACAATTAAAGTTACTGAGCAGTAATATCTTTAAACATCATAACATTGAAGAGACAAACTTAAGAGTACATTTTCAACCCACAATCTTTGCATGCCAACTGCAGACATTGATGTTTGTGCCATTCTTCATTTTCTTCTTTAGAGCAGACCATTTGCCTCCAAAAATCACTAGTGGATTTATAAACATGGTTCTTGGCACTACAGAAGTTACCATTACCACAAACAGCACAATTACAATTGCATTCTTTGTGCACCCCATTTGGATCTGTTCTGATTTAGTTGAGTGCTTGCATCACATACTCAAAGTGCATGTGATATTGGCAGCAACAGGTCTCTCTTTCTTTTAAACGCCTCACAAAAGATGACTTCAGCAATTCAAATGTGTGCTGTGAAATTTTCATTTCATTGAATTCCTTTTTGAAGGCCATGTAAAATTGCAACTATAAACAAAGCAGAAATACAGAGTTCCAAAACAAATTAAAAGCAGCAATCTAGTAAAGCAGAACAAGCGGTAAAACATATAAAGTATAATAATTACCTGAGAAATTTCAAGCAGTTGTATTGGATGATCAATTCTTTCACCATCTTTTGTAACAAACTTTCTCACATGCTTCCTGTATGGTGAGACTCTTGTGTTTTCTGTCCAGAACTTGTAAAAGTCGTATTTAATTAAAGTGGGACAAATCTTGAATTTTGGGACTCGGACTGAAAATGGGACTCACACCCCATAAATTTTTTTTTTGAATTGATTGCTTGAATAGAATTACAGATCACACACAAAGAATTGGGTTACTTGTTTTCATCATAAATTTTACAAACCACTAGTTGAGAAAGTTTTCAAGCTTCTCAATATTATCTACCCTCATACAATGATATAGCATGGAGGTTGCTCATGGCTTTGTCCATCTCCCTTTTTGGGATCTTGTGTGTGTTGTCCTTTGCAGTGTGAGAACCTGGATATGACCATACCACACACTCCACCAATTCCCTCCTTTGAGGATCAGCATAATTTGCCCTCCACTTCTTCTCCCAGCAGTCGGTGTATTGCTCCTTCAAGTTGCCCTTCTTGTGTCTCCCAATGGGCTCCCAATATTGAATTTGGAATCCAGGACGCAACTCCTCTCCATCAGGCATAGTGGTGGTTACATCAGAGAGTGCCACCCCTAACCATATGGACAGTCCTCATCATCAGGCCTTACTAGCACAAAGTATCCTTCCTTGATGTCCTCAAAGGGATCCCACTCAGGAAGATCAAACCACTTCGGCTTTGAGGCCTTACTTCCCACAAACCACTTGGAACCCTTGTTAGGACCCAAGTGACCATTCTTAGACGTGCTTGCTCCTTGAGAACCCTCCCATCTTGACTCTGGCAAGAACCCGTCTCTTAGCTTCCTCCCACTTGGTTGTTCGGGTTTCTAAGCATGTCACAACTTTCTCCCAAGACTTGATTAGGGAGTCCATTTGATTTTTCTTAAGAGTGGAGGTGTGCTTTCCATTTGAACATCATCCCGGTCGTTATGTAATCCTTGATGCCCTTCACTAGTTGGCTAGAGTCTTTGGCGATCTTGAAGGGAGGTAGTGGTTTTGGCTGCCCTTTAGGAATGAGAACTTCACCAAAGACACACCCTTTGCCATAACTTCGATTCCTTGTACGGGCATCCACAACTTGTCACCTGGTCTCCACTTATATTGCATGATTGGTATTCCATCCCTAACCCAAAACTTGAATTGAAGTGGCTTTGTGTGTGTCTGTCATAACCTGGTCCTTACCATCTAGCAAGTATCCCTCTACAAATGATTTCCAATCGCAACCTCATCCATCAAGAAAGCCATTGGGTTGGGGTCAATGCAGCTCTCAAACACATCCATTAGTTCGGGGAGACTAGTCACGTTTTTCTCTCTTGAGCTTGGTGGAGAAAGTTCCAAAGAATCCATCTATATCATCATCGCGTATGCCCAACTATCATGAATCCCACTTTCACAACTTTGAATACTCCCCACTTCTTTGTCAAGTATGACATTGCCCCAAACATCCATCTATTCTTGTTTTCTTTCCAACAGTTGTCCAATTGAACACATAGCTCCTCAGGCAGTGGTTTCTCAAGTAAGGGGAAATCATCCCAAGTCCTCCTTGATTCACTAGACACCTTGGATGTGAGCTTTTTATCGCCTTTTTGGTAACAAAGCGGTTGATCATCCATCAAAGCCTCAAAAATGGGTTTGAAGGGGAATACCTCCTCCCTTCTATTGATCCTTTCTCTAGTGTTCTCAAGCACTTGAAAATAGAGCTCACATGGAAGTTTGGATCATCCCTCCATAGATCAAGCACAAAATGACCATATGTTCCAGTTCCATGACCATGTGTTAAGACACCCGCCAGACTTACTTTCATCTGAAAAGCGTTTTGACAACGCTTGGGTAAAGGATCTAGCTTTGGCAAGAAAGTCTTGTGTTGGTCCATCTTATCATGAATTATACACAAAAATGTGTCCCGGCTGCATCTCGAGAAAATGTTCTCCTTTGCCAATACAACCTGCTGTCTACATGATATTTGGTCCCTTTGGTGATCTGCAAATTGCTCCCTAATTGCCATTCTTTCTTTCTCTATTGCAGTTGATGCAAGTGTATCCTTGAGTTGAATGCAAGTGTTGCACTTTGAGAATGGCATGTGTTGTAGGACACTCACGTCTGAGAAGTGAGTGCTCCATAACTTGCTGAAATGTGATTGAGAAAGAGACCTACCTCCAGTAGTTTCCAGGATGGAGTTGACCTCCTTAAGGCACTCCTTTTGGATATAGTGTTGTGGCAACACTCTTTGCACCACTCGCACACCGTGCTTGTTCACCTTCGACTTGTGGGGCATAGATTGAGACATGTATCTCACAAAGCTCTCGAAGACTGCAATAGCCTTGAGAGTATTTGCTCTAGGTTTCAAAGTGAGTGCATTACCATGTTGGAACAAACTGTGCCCTTTTCTAACCTGCTCCTAGTATCTGTAAAATGAAGACTTGCTCACCCCAAGAATCCATCTCAATGCTCTCATATATACCTTCATGCCCCTCAATTGATATAGTAGCCTTCCTGTGTTTTCATCATAGCTGGAATTCCTACACAAGGAGTAAATGAAATTAATCCTATCTTTTTGAAGTCTGTCCAATGTATTGGGACCTTTATCCGCACGAGGTCATCCACATTGTCTTTGCCTTTGTGCAATCTAGGTTGCAACACTCTTGACCCCTAATTGCCTCTAGGTTTTCTCTGGTTGGTGCCATACTTTCCACCCTTTCTAAATATTTGTCACTTCTAGGCCTCTTGGGCACCCTTGGCTGCCTTTTATGAAAAACATAGCGTCTCTTCCTTGTGATCAAAGGATGCTCATCGACCACCAAATCTTCCACATGGTCTTGGGTGGGCCTTGGGGTGTGTAGTTCAGTAGGGCATTCTAGAGTATCACCATTCTTGTGTGTAATATATCTAATTGGCCATCTCAACTGAGCTTGGGACTCCAGCAGCCCTGAGCACACAATGCAATCACTAGAGCTTCCCTGGGACATGATTGTATCAACTTCGATAAGAAGCTTCACAATGCCAACTCCAAGATGTTCATCTCCCAGCCTTTCATCATTCACACTATCAAATAGATCAACTGCAGTTATTATGCCCTCTGCAAATACCGTCTGGTTGCAAGGGTGCAACAAAAGGCAACCCATCTTCCTCCATTGGAGCCTAGGGCAATGGTCTCTGCTGGACTTCCTTGGCTCCATTTTACTCATCTCACATGCTCCCTGAATGAAAAAGCTCACATTAAAACCATATAGCCCCAAACACCACAAATATGACCATATGAACCATATAAAACCATACAAACATATTAAATATAACCATATTAAACCATATTAAATCATACAACCATATTAACTAAAATCATATAACCATATTAAACCATACAACCATATTCATTGTAAACCATATGTAAACATTGTAACCATATATAACCTTTAATACTATTCAACCATTGAAACCATATTAAATATATAACATAAGATAACATATATAAACATATAACATAACCTTTAATATCTTGTCATGGCCACGTGGCGCCTCCTCAGAGGCTGAAAGCGTGGCCATGTCAGCAACCCGCACTGCCACGTCATGGAGGGCATGGCCCACACGTGACAGAAGTTTATTATTGCACTTTTACGAGGTTCGAGGGTGCAGCCAGAATTAACTGCACCCTCTTCCTCTCCCCCCCGACCATTCTTCCTCCCCTGTTTTCTCTGATCACTCTTCGCGCTCTGTATTTTCCTTAAGCGCCCGGTTTTCCGATCAGGCGATCGATCGAACCGAGCCATTCCAAGGCCATCTTATGACAGCAGCTTGGTCGACGGATCGGGACGCTTCCAGCGCCGAAGTTTTCGCGCAGATTGAGTGTTCGAGCGGGCGTTACTGCCTGAGAAGAAAGTGAGGCCTTTTTTACTGCTGCTTTTTAGTTTTCTGTAAGTCCTTTACTGCATTTTTACTTATATTCTGTTGTTAGAGCTCTTATTAATCCCTGATACAATTTACAGCTCAACAAATCCTTATTCACGCTTTGCAAACGACTGTACCCACATGGAATCGAACACGGGAGCTTCCTCCTCATCCAGCAAATCTTCCAGGTATGTTTTTGTAATATCAAACCCTTTTTTTTATCTCATTTCTCTCTACTGTTCTCTGTTTTCTCATTAATCTCATTTGTCTCCACTGTTCTCTGTTTTCTCATTAGTCTCACTAATCTCTCTGTTATCTGTTTTCCTTTTGTATTGTTTTTTGTTTTTGTTATCTTTTTCTTGCTTGTGGTTGAATTGAATACATTGTACAGGCACAAGTGAGAATAGTGGTAAGAGTAGTAGCAAGCAACCGAGATAGAAATCATCAGAGACAGGTGTTAGGAAGTAAGATATTGCAGAGCATTAACAGAACATTACTAGGAGAGATTCACAAAAGATATAGCTAAACTGTCTAAGAACGTTTCATAACAGAACCCTACTAGGAATGTTTTTCTCCCACTAAGAACTAAGAATAGGAATTGCTTCACGTAAGAATGCATTTCTAACTCACAAAGATATCCTCCACCTGCGGGGAGACATGCGAGAAGGGAGTGGCGAGTTGAGAATACCTCGGCTTGCCAGCGGTCCGAGAAGTCTGAGGCCTTCTTCTTGACTCGCGAGTCGAGAACTTCTCAACTCGCGAGGGCGAGAAGAGGGAGTGTACACTACGAATTGGCTGGTTGAGGGATTCTCGACTTTCTTGACCGGATTGCACCACGGCTACCTAACGTCTTCACATTCTTTTTAAGCTCTTTGCGGCCTTTCGACTCATTGTGAGTCGAGAATGTCCTCTGTCAATGGCCCTTTGTGCGGTCGCGGGGTGCCTCCACCCGGTCGAGTCACTCTCCTTGAACCATGCTCGCCGAATATTGCGAAGAGGGCGGGCTCGGCGGGTGGAGGCCTCGGCGACTAACCACGAAGGTCTTTGGCGTTTTCGACTCTTGAGTCGGCGGAAACTCTAGTGCACTAGAGCTGGCTGCATGACGATCTTAACCACTCTCCTTCAAACTATCTTCCTCGGATATTGCGAAGGGAAGTGGTTTTGACTGTCTGCAGGCCAACTCTTAGCAACCCAATTCTCCTGTGTGTGGGCGCAGTGGCCTCTACCCAGTCAAAGACTGTCTCCTTCGTCGAATATTGCGAAGGGGATGGGCTCTGACTGGGTGGAGGCCTCTACAACTAACCACGTGGAAACCCGCAGAGCTTCTTTGTATGCATTCTCGGGGCCAATGAGTCGGGAATGCCTTACCCAACCGGCACTCCATGTATACCATCC
Source organism: Isoetes taiwanensis (assembly GCA_021234155.1). Taxonomy (NCBI): domain Eukaryota; kingdom Viridiplantae; phylum Streptophyta; class Lycopodiopsida; order Isoetales; family Isoetaceae; genus Isoetes; species Isoetes taiwanensis. The sequence goes on along the minus strand of JAJEKV010000001.1, from coordinate 2,970,288 downwards.
GGAGTTCTCGATGGCTAAGGCATTCTCGACTTGCGAGTCGAGAATGTAGACAGGAAGCCAACAGTCGCATTCTCGACTCGCAAGTCGAGAATCCTTTAACCAGCCAATTCTCCTGTGTGTGGTAGCAGTGGCCTCGACCCAGTCAGAGTCACTCTCCTTCGAACCATCTTCGTCGAATATTGCGAAGGGGAGGGGCTCGGACTGGGTGGAGGCCTCTACAACTAACCTGGGGAAAACCTGAGAGGAAGCCAAGGCTTGCATTCTCTACAACTACTGCACTTTGTATTCTCTGTTTTTAGTCCCAAGTGCCTCTAGCACATGCGAGCCACTCTCCTTCGAACCATCTTCCTCGAATATTGCGAAGAGGAGTGGTTCCGACTGGGTGGAGGCCCCTCCGACTAACTACAAGAGGATGCATTTGAACCGCATCTCCTGGGCCTTAGACCTAGCCTAATCTATGTACAACATTCCAAGAAAACATTCCATGAAAAAATACACCTAAAACGGAACTGTTCTTTACCCCAGATCCATTGTTTCCTTGCCCGAGCATCTCTCAACCCGGAGAGTAAAATCATCTCGAAGCTGAAAAATCTTTGGACAAGGAAACGATGAATCCGTCGAGCTTATCGGCCAGGTTCCATTATTTAAACACGGGCGGCATGTTCTACAAGCGAAATAACATAGGCATCTCTGAAACTCACCTCTTCACGCAGTAATTCCTTGGGCCACTGTATCACGGATCCCGCAGCCTCACCTAGAGCCTTGGCTTCTTCTGTCGGTCTCATCAAGAGTGTATTCGCATCTAATACTTGTATCACTGCGATTCTCGCGTATCCCCGTTCCATGGCGCAGCAGTGTAGAGTTCCCGTGTTTGGCAGCTCCTCTCCGCTTCCTACCTTAGCTCCGTGCTCATCGATCAAATCAACTGCGCTTGCAATAGGACGCAGCGGTCAGGAAAAGCACACAAAGCATGGCGCATTTATTAGCGACTTACCGCGTCAGCGGCGCCATTCCGAAGGAGTAAACTACGGTCGATGCTCGCCTCCGAACTCAAGGTCGCCAATGCCGCAGTGAAGATAAACTACGCTCCGCTCACTAAGTCCCTTGATGTGATTCAATTTCGAAATAGTGTTTGGGCGGGCTAAAGGCGACCGTGCTGTACCCTTAGCCCGCTTTTTTTCTTAAATAATTGCATGTCCTTAAATTCAAATTAAAGAACACGCCCGATCTTTTTTATATGCAGTCCTAAAAACTTACAACGCGGAGGAAACTTAATTTGTGAAGGGTTCGAGCGGGGAAGAGGATGAGGGGCATCTGAGACATGGCGACTCCGATCCAAGAAGCGAGGCAGGAGGGATCTTTGGTTCTAGCGGCAGCAAGAAGAAAAAGACAGGCTCCTCAGGTGAGCTCTGAGGTTTTTCTTTGGTCGGAATACCTTAACTGATCCATCCTTTCGTCTTGCAGCATTCACCGCGGACTCACTAGTGATCACTGGCCGAACTCCATTCTTCGTCATCGAGGGACTGGAGACAGAGCTTCTTGACACACCAGCAGATTCTTGGTGGTATGTCGAGGTATCAGCAAGTGGGAAGGAGAAAGATCTATTTCTCCACCAAAGGGACAAGAAGAGCTCCGGAGACAAGTACAAGAAAATCGGTGTTGTGCTCTCCATCTCAGCGCCAGATTCAAAGCATCTAACACTACATGTCGAAGACTGCCAGAAGAGTAAGTTCTATCACACCAAAAAATTATCAGTTTCGAATTATTCTCACTCTTCCATGAGCAAGGCGAAGGGCAATCAGACAAAAGGCCGGCGCCTTTAAAATTCGAGAACCTTGGGTGGAAGGATCGGAAGGGATGAAGGAGGCCGGAACCCTAACATCGGGGAGCTTGGAATGGAGATTTTCAGTCGAGGAAAAACTGTTCAATACGGGGAGCTTCACTTCTACTGTGCTGAAGACTCTACAACACTCTGCAGTGGGGAGGGAAGTTGTGGTTCATACAGAAAAAAGTCCGGACAAGACCAAAGATGGAGAAGATGACACCACACGGGAGGAATCAGATGATGAAGCAGACGAAGATCTGGTCGACTCCCAACTAATAAATCCAGATGAGCAGATCAGGATTTCACAGAGAGGGGCACAGAAAATGGAGCGGCTGGCTCAGTATTATCCGTTGGGAATAGCACACAAGCTGCCCTTGGACATCAGACGCCTGAAGGTCTGCACGGGAGATGCCGTCTTGTTCAACCACAGGGAATTTAATACAGCACACATGCTGGAGATTCTGAACCTGATGGTGCGACATCCTGTTGCAGATCCAATGCCTGCGGATGTCATACCTTTCAGCCAATCGGCCGGTCGGTTGTTCATTTGGAAGTCCGAGGAAGATCCCGGGAAGGAAAAGACGTCCCGGTTACGGGTAGTGGGCACAAGCATTCAGTGAGGGCTGGCGCAAGTATTGCAGAGCGGAGAAGGAGGTGCCGCAAAGGATCAAGGATAGATATGCCAAAGCGAGAGTGCGAGTTCTTTCAGCGGAGACGCCAAACAACTAACTGGCCAGCATTAGGGTTTCTCGCCGAACACAATAGCAGCGAGTGCCAGCTATGTAAGGTAAATAACTCTGATTCTTTCCATTCTCGACTCGCGAGTCGAGAAAGCCCTACCATCCTAACATTTCCCGATTATCACTGGGGTTTCTCGACTCGCGAGTCGAGAAAGCCAGAGGAACACAGAAAATCAAAGGATGCATTGCTTTCTCGACTTCATGAAGTCGAGAAAACTAAAGTAAAATTAGACATTCAAGGGACTTTCTGCGATTTCGTGATGAAAGTCCCTTGAATGTCTAATTTTCTTCTACTTTGGGGCTACTATTTAGTGTTTACCTTGGGTGTTTGTAGATACTTTCATGCTCTGACATTGGGACATTGACTGAATGCAGCCCGTATCCTGACCAGATCATACGCTAAACAGCAATGGGAAAGCATTGGGTTGTCCTCGGCGTCCTAAAGGAAACAGGGCTCCCTCCTTTGAGAAACTCTGCAGATATGTTCTGCTGGAGGGCCAGGAAGATGATGAGGGAGAGGATGAAGAGGAGAAGAAGAAGAGAACACCAAGGAACGGCAGGGAGTCTCTCTCAGACCAATATGACCTCATTCTTAGCACTGAGGCGGTCTGGGAGAAATGGACTGAGATATGGGCTCAATGGACAAGAGGCAAGCTGAAGGACAGCAATGGAGAATTTCCATCCAGGCCGGACCCCAAGTTGTTCGACAAGCGGTTCATGAAGAGGATCTGGGGCCCGACGGACAAAAAGCGCTTGACCTACAAGGCGAGAATCTTGGATGGAACAATCACGCTAAGGAAGACTAGGAGTTCTAAAATGCGGGACTAAAGGATTCATGCCACAGTCCTAAAGAGGCGGCGTATGCGTTAGAAGAAGGCATCACGGAGTTACGCAGCGTTGCATCTAATGAATACCATGATTTTGATTATTACAAGGAAAAGGCTGCCCTTGATGAGGAAGACATGAAGGAATTGAACCGTCTATGTCAACCCTACATCAACACCAAGCTGAAGCGTAACGTCAAAACCCTTCCTTTCCCACGAGCGTGCTATGGCAATTCTCAAGAGGAAGCTTGGATTCGGGTGGTCCCATTTAAGTCCGGCGATAGCTCCCCCATTTACGGTAACTTTGGGACACAAGGGATTTGGTGGTGCAGGCGGCACTGGACCCGTGGCACTATTTGCCATCAATATGATCGAAGACCCCACCCTTTTTATGACAAAGCTGACATAGAGCGTTGGTACAAGGCGATGTCCGGACATGACCGACCTGGATACTTTCAGTTTCCTTGTCTTTTGCATGCCGGGCAATCAGACAACTGCTGTCTCCCAATGGGCAGCTGATATTAACTTCACCAACAGGATCATGTACTCCATATACGAACTTGATCATGAGTGTAGACTTGGCTTGCCGAAGGCACCAAGCTTTTCCAATATAGTTTTGGTTTTGATTTCAAGATCAGCTATAGACCTGGATAAGTGGTGGTCTAGCGAACATCATTATCTCGACAGGTTCATGATCTCTCAAGAGCAGATGGAACCCTGGAAGGGGGGCAGATTTATGGAGGATGTTCCATCGATGGACAAAGTCAGCAAAGATGGTGCGACAGGTCCTATACATAGAATTCCTATCCGGCCAAGGGTTATCAAGTACTTCATAACCAGCTTGGTCGAGGAAGATCAAATTGTATGCGAGTGGTACATGAATGGCCTGTTCTCTCAGGGGGCTATGCTGTTTGGAATGAAACCTATATCCGTGGTTGGAAATAAGGACATGGTAGAAACCATCCGGTCATACCTGGATCTGCTTCATGAGCATTTCAAGGGGAGGAAGACAAATGGAAGCGATAAAGGCGGCGAGGGGCGAGGGAGACAAAGCCGGCGTGAAGACGAGAATGTCGAAGGTTTAGGACCAGAATCTTTGCCGAACACATTCTTGAGAATCGAGATTGAGGTGAGTTTACTTTGCTCTATCGGTGTTTTCGACTCGCGAGTCGAAAAAACTCGTTCCTTGCAATACCTTTTCTTTTCATTCTCGACTTCGCGAGTCGAGAAACGCGTTCCTTTCGGCGGATATCATTTCGGGGAGTTCCATGTCAACGACTCGGGATCATTGTCAATATCTAGCGGGTTCCGCCCCGAGGATGACAATGCACTCCACAAAGACAATCGAGCAAGACATCGCCACCGGAAAAGGACCTAAAAAGATAATGATCCCGCATATGGATCCCGATGAACCGGAAATATGGTGAGCCAAACTCCAGCGGGATCCAATTTGGTCCCGCCAAGCTTGTAATATTTGGCGTCAATGGAGTATTAGCTGCGGTATACCACGATAAAGGCGTCCCCGAGATTAACATCTCGCAGATCCGGATCACCAAAAGCGGAGCATAAAATAGTGTATCCGAGGCCTAGAGCTAAGGAAATTGTTGAATGGTGCCCGGCGGGATTGAAGTGGGCATATGGTCTTGTATGGCAAAGAAAAATATTGTCAATGTTCTTGGTGTTCTCGGCCTTCCAGTTTTGAAGTTCAAGTTCGTTTGGGGAAACGAAAGGGTAGAGCATGTGTCGGACCTCGATCCAGCCACCACAAAGGGGAAGCCTATAATGGTGAAAATTTGGGATGGGGTTTATGAGCAATTCGGGACTATGGCAAACACAACACGCTGATCATAGACGACTCCGCCTACAAGTGCTATCATAACGCGCAAAATACAATCATTGCTAAGCCAAATCGACCTGAAGAGTATGAGACGGATAGGTGGTTGTCCTTCGGACTGTGTCCTGTCTTGGCGGAATCCCTCTTTGCCATTCTTGTCGCCGATGTGATTAGGAACTATCCGAGCCTCACGGAACCCGATCCAGAGAGCAAGGCGATCATGAAAGCTATGGACGACAAATATTTTGGTGAACAAGAAGAATGACCTCTGCTTTCAGATAGTCAAATTGTGTGAATATTGTAAACAAACGTGAACACATGTATTGAACATTTTGTAATGAATATACTTGTATATTGAGTTTTTGCTGCCTTTCTCGACTCACGAGTCGAGAAAGGCATGCTTGTCCTGTTGATGAGACCATTTGTATGCTTGATTGTGTGACTGGATGCAGCCACAATCTATTATGATAATGCTTGTACATTGCGTTTCCTGGGCCTTTCTCGACTCGCGAGTCGAGAAAGGCACTGGTTGTCTCGTTGACGAAACCATTCGTATGCTTCCGTGTGTGATTGGATGCAACCATATTCTAATGAGAATGGTTGTACTTTCACTTTCCCTCGTCATTGGATGCAGTTGTATGGAATGAATGTTCTCCATTGTAATTTGATTTCAACATTCTTTTTCTTCATTTTGACTAATGGCACCGTAATTGTTAATCATACTCTCCTTGCTCCAGGTGGTTCAGGCACAGATCCGACATCAGCACAGATCCCGCTCAGGCATCACAGAGACCACTCCAGGCGGCACAGATCCCGCTCAAGGCGGAAGAAATATCGTTCTGGCACAGATCCCGATCACGCTACACTCTTGCCCGGCCTTTGGGATAAGGTTGCTCGCGAATTCAAACGCCATGCACACCCTGGGGATAAAGAACAGGCGAAGAACAAAGAGACAGTCCAGGAAGCTCAAAGCATCTTGCAAGCATTGCATAACATCCACGGAGGTTGGGGAAGGAGCATATTCGATGAAAGGCTGCGGGAGGCGAGTGGAGAAGTCGGGTGGACAGGTCGGCCGGTAGCTCCAGAGGCACCTCCACGTGAGGCATTCCACACTCTTCAGGTTGCCCCCAAGGCTTACAGTCAGCGTGAAGAAGCGCCGCAAGTTAATCCCCTAAGGTGGACCACCTACCACGATGATGTAACTGTAGTGACAGCAAGACCGCCATGGTCTCTGCGTCCGATGTAAAATACATTGTACCTATTCAATTTATTAATAAAAATTCTTTTTCAACTAGATCTTTGGTTTCAATCTTTAATGAATTTCCTTTGTTTCAGTTGCATTGTTCTTGTTCTCGACTCGCTAACCAGAGAAAACTGGAGCAAAGCTTGGATGCAGAGTTTTAGAGAAAAATTCGAATTAAGGATAGTTTTCGGGTCGGGGTGCTCCTTTTTATGTAAATTAACAGGGTTCCGAAAAAAAATGGGAATGGAATGAGTCCCACTTTAATTAAATACGACTTGTAAACAGAATTCTTAACCTCATCAGTTATTGCATCTAATCTCTTTTTCCTTGAAAACATTGACCACGGACCACATTCTTGTTCTGCCATTACTCTTCTTCTGGTTGCTGCAATAACAGATTTTCTTGATACATGAAGGAGGCGTGCAACTGCAGACTGGTTGGTTTTGTTTGCTGTTGAAGATACCATTTGCAATGTGGACTTTCTTGCTTGCATTATATCTGTCTTCCTTAGTTTCTTTTGCTGATTGAGTGTCTCTTGAACATTTCTAATTACATTCTTCATGATCTTGCTTTGATCATGATCAACAAAATCCACCTCCAGTGGCAATTTCTTCTTCACTCTCTTCACAAATCTTGCACCACCAGTGCCTTATCCCCTTCTTTCAAAGGCTTTGTGATATTATTGAAATAATCGTCCAAACTCTTGGACAATTCTTGAAGCCGTCTCGCACTCAAGCCGCTGACAACTTGAGGCTGGATATTTTCTTTCTCCCTCTCCCTATCTCTTTTCCGCTGTCTAGATTGCCTTCTTCTCTCGGCTTGAATTTCCCGGAAAATTTGAAGTCGCTTTTCTTCATCTAAATCTGATGCTGATTGATCCATTTAAAATCGTGTTGTACAGACAATTGTGTTGTACAGAGAAACCGTGCTGCACAAAGAAAATTCTGTTCAGGGGTACAACACCGGATCATGCTTCCCGCCATAGCCAAATCCTATTCACTCTCCACGCCATCTCACAACAACCCCGCCAAATTGATTCTGTACCGAATTTGATTTTGCGGGTAGCCATGTCATCGATCCGGAAGCAATTTGCTAAAAACGGATCATCGCGTTCCCGCTCTCCAAGCACCTCCAAGCACAGCGGACCAAGCACGAAAAGCAGCGCGTCCGGACGGGTGCGTTTGTACCCCAATATCTAACTTAGACCCATATTTTGCCCCAGAAACCCCCTAATAGTAAGTATATAAATACGAAATGATAAAAATAAATCCCTCTTTATTGCATGCACATGTCCCATACTGCAAACAATACTGAATCTCCCAGGGTCACAGGTCATGGGGCCAGCATACATAACATCTAGACTTTGCTTGGTAAGCAAGCCATGATTTGGGCATCCCATCTCTGTAGCTACCAATGGCTATAGCTTCATAGCCACATAGCAACAGGGATCAGGTAGGCCGGATTGTAGCAGTGAGCAACTTCAATCTCACGGTAGCATCAGTTTGGCGACTTGCAGAAGCGGCAATCCCCAATCTCATCTAATCAGTGTGAACGTAGGGTTTCCAACTCTGGATCGTCTGTCCTCTTTGCAATTGGCTCTTTTGCTCTAGATTGGCTCTTAGTTTTTTGCAGTAGAGTTTCCACATGGGTGATTGGCCCAAGGGGGAATTCCGTGTTCGGATTTATTTGTTATATTATATCCACAATTTTATTTGATCGGTGCCCACAAGTGCTTTGCCCTTTTTCTTTTCTTTGCACCATGACCCGTCAGGCCAGAGATATTGCAAGGAAACCAGCACAGCCAAAGCCCAACACACTAAGGGAGGGTGCCCGGTATCGGAACAGGGGCCCTAATATGGCACACCTTTATGGCACACTTGAACGGCCAGGATCTTCCCATTTGGGCTTTCTTTTAGGACTTTTGATTTGGATGGCCAGGATCTTCCAGTTCTGCTAGTTTTATATTTAATAAAATAACTTTTTTTGGGGGAGGCATTTTTCAAACGGACCAACATCATTGTAAAGAGCTCAGTCAAACCTTTAATTTGACTATTCATATGTCTCATTCTGAGCTTGTTAGGACCAAAAACGAACGCCAGGACACCTAAGTGTGCCATGTTGGGCAAAAAAGGGGGTCACTTTGCTACAGAGCACCGGAGTGGGCAATTTTAGGGTCATTGGAAAGAGCAACTCCAGGAGATTCAAATGAGCCCTTCTTTGTCCTCATCTGAGCAGCAGAGGGCCTTCATCGGACCATTTTGCTCTTAAGTGTACCGTCACCGGGCACCCTCCTTATCACTGCTACCATCGCTAGAACAGGTGCTTGACCTGCAAACACTTGTGCTCCCTTGGTCCGATGTGTCAGACCAGCATTTAACCTCACGCCTTCGAGGCAAAGTACTTCTCCATCGTACGGGTTCTTTTTTAATAGAGGGGAAAGACATGTATGAACTCTTGCTTCTGCCTTACTCTACCATTTTAAAGTGCTCAGATTCGCAACCACCTCTGCTTCCTAGTGAGGCACTTCATGATGATGCCAGCATGCAGATAGAAGAGCAAATTCAAATCCATGCCATAGTGCAGACGGACGAGCAAGCTAAATCAGTAGATATGGATATACAAATGGAGGATATAGATACGCAAACGGCTGAGGAGGTGCAGAATAATATTAAAGAATCGAGATTGGGTCGGTCAGAGCAAACCAGGGGTTTGAACCTATGTATAGTTGGGGTACCTGAAATAAGTGGACGCTCGGATGTGGAGGAGGCTGATCATTTCTTCACGCATATGATACACCTACAGAGCCAAGGCATTGTCACAGCTAGACAGGTTGGTGCTCACAGATTGGACCTATCCGGTCATATTTTAGTGCATTTTCGTACACCACAGAACTGGCTATACGTTCTACAGCACGGTGTGCAGGAAGGTCTCTCCCTCTTGTAGTTATTTGGGAAGCAAGAAGTTAAAAGAAGTGGTCAGTGTATAGAGATGGCACATCCATTATTTTGTAACAATATAGAAGTTGGGTCTCGATTTTTGTCCATGGTGCATTCTGGCGATGACACGTGGCGACGCCAATATCGCGGAATAGATTCCGCTTTACCTGCTCTTCCAGTTTTCTTTAGTGTTTTTTTAGGGTTCTGACCAGCTTGTCTTAGGGTTTCGACCGCCGCAAACTGCCCCTCAGAAGACAAGGAAACATGTGCTCTTCCGGATGCTCTATCTTTCCCGTCATCGATCTTGTAGCAGAGTTCGGTTGTTGGGATTTTGAGCCACAGATCCTGAACTTGGCTGCCCCAAGCTTCAAATCGAGCTCAACCTTTCTCACCATGAATCTACATACGACAATACATAGAAACGACCTTTGATCTGGTGAACAAATGGAAGCTCTCAGCGTGGGGGCTGTCCATCCCGCTCTCCATATCCGATATCGACCCGGTTCTTTGAAGGAAATTTGGAAACTTTGCGAGGTCAGAACTTTGAAATAGGGCAGTTCTTCATAGTTTCTCATAGAAGCATACGTTTTTTTGCCTTGCAATTGGATTTTGGATTTTCTTTTGCCTCCAAGTAAAACCGATCCCCAACTTCTATATTGTGGGGAGGCTGCGGTTTAATTGCGCCATTTAGGCACAGGGAGACCACGTCGGAATGGCATTCCTTCTCAGTTCCCTATCCAATTGTCCGAGAACTCTGGACCGGGCTACCTTTAGCACATTTTGTATACATTGTTCTCTCGGGCCTCCCTTTGTCTATAGTTTTTTTTTTTTTTTTTTTTTTTTTTTTTTTTTTTAAGTGCTTATATTTTAATTGATAAGTTAAAATATGAACTATCGGGTTTGGATGTTGTTACACCTCATATGATTGGACGTAGAGGATACCAACAAGACCATGATATTTATGGACACACTTGGGCATGGTTCACACTTGTAAGGCAATCCATATACCTAGAATGGAATGGCATTATTTAATGAGTGTATTGACAATGGTATAATATAGATTATTATCTAATATTCTCCTATGGTAGAAACATTAGCTGTAATATGTTTCTCATACAAAATATCGTGCTCAATAAAGAATACAAGTAAATGATTTTCGAATTAACTCCAGGAACTACAACAACTGAATTTTAGGGTACCAAGCTCTGGAGATGTAGAGACATACCACACGGACCATGCCTGGGTTGCGGCTAGGTGGCTATGAATAGAAGCACTGGTGGAAAATGAATGGATGTGAGACATCAAATCGGGGTATGATGGCGGGTTTTCCCACACCCCCATCATTCGACCTCAAAGGCAGAAATCAGGATCATTTCAGTGGCTGCTACAATGTAAAACAGAATGGACTGGACAGAAACAAGAAATGAAGAACAAATCTGGGCCCAAATTTCTTCATATAATAAAAGGAAAAGAAATACAAATGAATGATCCCTCCATGCCTCTGAAACATGGAGGGCCTCTGATCTTGAACCAAGCAAGAGGCTGCCACCCTCCTGCAAGATTCGTGGAGCAGGGAAAAGAGGAGGAGCTCGTGCTCCTCAAGCATCTTATAATCATTACTTTTCATCTTAACCTTTCATTTTTGCCTCTTAATCTCCACCTTTGATCTTGCCTCTTCATCTCAACCTTTAATTTCGACCCCTTCATCTCCACCCTTGATCTTGCCTCTTTATCTCAACCTTTAATTTTTGCCTTTTTTAATCTCCACCTTTGATCTTGTCTCTTCATCTTAGCCTTAGATAATGTACCCCTCTTCAACCATTAAAAAATCTTAGAAGCCCTTAAATTTAAACAACTAGATCTAGGCCCTTTTTTTTATTTTTTGGTGCCTTAGACCTTTACAACATTTGGGCTTTATAATCCCCCCTTTCCAATGGTTCTCTTTCTTTTCTTTTTTCATGTTGACCGGGTGCCAAAAACCCGGTCAACAGGGTACATAGTCTGCCGCTTAAGGTTTGGGCATCTGACACTGATACTAGTATATTCACAAGATTTAGGGTTGGTCATAATGCTTAGGCTTAGCCTAGAACAGAAATTTTGAGCAGAGGCTAAGTTATAGTAGATTGGGCACACCATTTGATAAGTTATAGACCTGTATTCCTGACTTAAAGAGTACGTGAGTATGAGTGGGAATAAATGCCACGAATATGAGGCTTTCAAAAGCAATGCATCTGAGGTGCAAGATGAGTTTGATTCAGATGGATACCCTGTTAGTTCAGATGGGGAAGACATTTTAGAAGAAGTTTGCTTGCTGCAGAATTCCAAGCTTGCCTTGTAAGCTATAAGCCTGAGAACACAGGCATGGAGTCTGGTAGAAATGCCAGATTCAAGCGCCCTTGGTTTAACAACCGGGGATCGGGAGCTCATAGGCAGAATTATACAAATAGACAAAATGGTGAAGGGCTCAAACAAGCTGGCTCCAAGAAGACCTTGAGTATGATATCGAGGATGTTCAGGTTTGGTTTATCTGAATGAATGATGTATCTAAATTCAGGTCTTTTTTACACTAAACAGACATGCTTAGTACAGTAGCATAGTGTGTTTATTACATGGCCTTGTGCATTAGGATATAAATTATCAGCTCGATGTATAGCAGTGGTATTCAATGGTCTCATATAGATGATCATATCGTTCCAAAGACTTAAGGCATGCTTATATTTTGTATCATGAACTAACTGTATTACAAGTTTGATAAGCATGTGCGCTTCTTCAATTGTCTATATATTTAGCTAAAAACGGATTTGGGGTAAAAAGGCTACAATAGGTGACCAACGATAAGCTGAGAAACCTAATGCACCTTTTGGCCCCTCACTCATTACCATCTTGATGCTAATGTTGTGCTGTTTGGCTGCAGGTACCAGTTTCCCCTCTCATTATTTCTTTTTTGCTCAAATGCATTTCTGGCTTTGGGTTTAAAGAAAAACGGAGCAGTAGCAGTGGGAATATTTTATGGAATCAACAACCACAACATGGGAAAGGAAGATACACTGATCTTATAACTATAATGGGATAATACCTCAGGAATGCTTTGAAAGAGGAGGCCTCTTATATTTGTTGTTTTTTATATACTCTTCTAGCTACATTCTAGCGGGTGTTTTGTTGTTCGTGGGTGGTATACTTTAGCTTGACATTTAAATATGCATTTGGGCTTGTATTTCACATGGATTATAAGGATAGCAGCTGTTTAGTATGTTACTGGTGGCTGATGTATGTATGACCAACTGTTCTTGTTAAGTAATATCAAGACTATAGTATTTTTGCTGATAATAATGGAATCATGGCTTAGTTCTGTACAAGACTGTTTAAAAGGACAAATGTAGACTATGGCATCTATAACATAGTTTTGTATAGTACTCTTTTTCTTTTATTCAAAATATAATGAAACTCAAAATATAATGTAAGTGGTAATTTGGAATCTTTTCTTTTATCCTCTGCATCCATTTAAGATATTTTGTGGATATTCCTGCTTTTTCGCGATCTCCACAACATATTCTGGAGATATTCCAGCTTCCTCACAACCATTCATGGGGTATGCCCTTCAGGCAGCCCAAAAACCAACATTTTCTTTTATTAGACCAAATCTAAATCTTGCATCACATGTATTTCATTTTATGTTTTCCCCGTAGATGGATTGTGCAAACATCGTTTAAACAGCAGTAGAAATGAGCCATTTGTTTACATGGAAACGAACTATTTCAAAGCCACATCCAAACTGGCATGGATATCATTGGTACTCTTCTGGGGCCACTGTCGTGAAGCTCCTACAAGTGCAAAAACAAATAGAAGCATCATTTGTTTCATTTAGAAAAAAATCAAATGCCATAAAAATGGATCCCTAGAATATCGTGGCCAAGTTCACGATGTATATTTGCGAAGGGGGATCACGAATGACTCCATCAGCAGTCTGTCACTGACCCCCAGAAATAACGCCCTGCCATGCCCTAAAAAACAGGCCAATTTCATGCTACAACCAATTGCAATGGCGCAGTTTCCTATTTCACCAAGCCTGAACTTTTATTTCTTCCCTCCAGTTCATGCTGCAAAACTGGCAATAACCATGCAAATTTAGATCACACCACACCCCACTTCATGCTGCAAAAATGGCAATAACCTTGCAAATCCATGCACATTTGCATGAGAGCACGTTGCATAGAATCCATTCATTATAATGTTTTTGATGTGGAGAAAGCGTTTATGGCTACAAATATGGATGCTTCCCACAAGCTATAGAATTACAAGTAGACAAAGCTGTCCCCCATGTTACAAGAGCTTATTAGTAAGTGCCAGCAACTTCGAATGGTAATCCGAAGTAATAATGTGCAGTATCCTATGCAAAACAGTCATCGATATTCATGACCACATTGATGATACCACTGGCTCGTCCAAGATGCAAAAAATAAGAAATGCAAATTAGTTAGAATCTACCAATTTTGTGACTGTACATACATGGACAAACAACAAAGATGGAAGGAAATTCTGTTATTCAACTTTTTTTTGCTTACATTACATGAGTCCTGCTCAGGTATACGGCTTCAAGAGCAATGAGAATGGCATTATTGTACAAATAAATCGTTAGTGGATGTATCATTTCTTGGCTACATAACAGTCATAAGCCAAGAAATGAAACCAAGGCCATCAAACAGGGAAGTGTTTACCACTAGACCTTGGAAAAAAATCCCTTTTCAGATAATTTGAGGGGAGAACTAAAGCCTAAATCTACTTGATTCAGAAGGCTTTGTTGACCTCCTGCGCACTATTTTCATTGGAGGCTCTCTTTCACGTATAGTGGGGAAAACACTGCGACATTGAACTCGAGCGCCATTAGTAAAAACCCAGGCAGCAAATGAAACACTGGCACATAGAGATAATTTCCACAACCATCCTAGTTTATGGTCCCCTCTTTGTAAAGTTTCCTCTTCTGTAGTTGCTTCTTGCAAACCATTGCGCTGTACAAAGACAGCTTTTCGTATTTCTTCCTGATCCCTCCTTCCAAACCCATACGGCTCCTCACTATCAGAAGAGGATGCTTCCTGAGATGATGGTTCTTGCCCATCTGCACTTGCACTTTCTTGGCACTGACTCCAATACAAATCATCCATTTCCCTACAAATCCTATATGCCTCAGAACATGAAGCTTCAGATGCTTGTTGAAGATCTTGGCTTCTTAACCTATCAAAGTGACTCCATTTATCCTCCTCCTCGCATACTGTAATCTCTTCTTCTTCTTCAATCTCAGAAATGGAATTAGAATAAAATCCACTAATGCTTTTATCCTCAAGATGGCGTTCCTTAGCACTAGAGTAGAATGCTGACATAGTTTTATCCTCGACGAAGCGTTCTTTCGCCATAGATATAAATATCACACAAAACCCTAATACTCAAAAGGAAAGGCGATTCAAATCATGGACCAAATCCACGAACTCCTACAAGTAAAACTGTAAATTGTTATGCGGAAGAGAGTGTCCAACCTCTAGGCGCCAGATCTGAGACACCGGAGACGAAAATTCCTGACCACAGAGGCAGATCGCCTTATCCTTGGCTTGGCTTGACCGGTAGCTGTGCTTTTTGGCAGAAGAGGCATGTAGGATAGAAATGGTCTGGACACGTGGGATGGTTAAAATCGCTCGTGGCAGCAACGGTTGATATTTAATGGTTTTAACCTATTTAGAGGTTTAATAGTGCGTCGATGGCAACAAAAAAAAAATATACACTAGCAAAAGTCACACCGGAAGCCTTTGGTGTTGGCAAGGTGAAATTTGTTTAAGGATTTAACTTCTCTTAAGGATCTAGCAGTTGGCTACTAATGATTTATTTGGTTTGATAAGCTATTCCTTCTATTAATACCCTTTGTCTAGATAGTAGGATTCAATATAAACTTCAATAGATCCATCCATTTTTACCATAATGGCACATATCACTATATGGCACCATTAATAGTGCCTATCCCTATTGCTCTATCCCTATTGTTTTTTTTCGTTCATTGGATTTAAGCATGATTCCTTGAATATGCCAAATAAAGGGCTGCGAAATTTCCACATCAGACCCACGTATAAATGTGCGCATCCCATACGGCTATTATACGTACATACATACATGGTATACTTCAGCCTCTACAGACCAAAAATGCACGAAGACCATCGCAATCACAAAAGAGAAGAACAGATGGGAAGAACAGATGAGAGAAGAAGAATTGGCACCACTGCAATCAGAAACAAATGCCTTAGTTCCAGAAAGAATCAACCGCATCGTGGGATTTGAACCCACTAATCCAAATCATGCCGACCTAGATCATAAATATGAGCAGATTTCGGTCAGGGTCTGCACCTGCCCAGCTCTAAATCCAAATCGGCCCTGCTCTGCTCCGCATTACTTCCAGCCCTGCAAATACATACAACTTAGAACCCAAAGATCTTCGCAGCCGAGACCCGCCATGAGATGGGCTCTGCTCCTTAGTTCCAGATGCCATTCCACGAATCCCCTGCCTTTCAAACAGATCAGTGACGAGCTGAAAGCAAAACGAGAAACAAAAAGAAAAACAAGAAGAAACGGACAAGGTGCAGTTGCAAGTAAGCTTAAATCGCCATGGCTGCATCACTGCTGTGACGTTTCAAGTATTTATACGGTATACGTATAAATACATTGACACGTCACCCAGTATAGATACGCCACCATGGGGTATGGTAACCTAGGGGGTTGACCTAAAAGGGATTAAATGCTAATTTAATCATTAAGGATAATAATCTATAATTAAGGAATTAATATTTAAGAAGGATAATTAAGCCAATTATGGGAAGGCGCCACCTGGCCAAACTCGATTGGCCAACATGGTGATTACTAATTGGATCCATTAAGGTGGATCACCACCCCCATATCAACCATAATCGACCCAGCAGAGCACCCAAGGAGCAGTTGAGCGCCCAAGGACTGTTGTTGACTTCCCCAAATCGCTGAACAACCACTAGCTGTCGCTGCCACCCTAGTTACAGCAATATGGAAGCACCCCACGACAATGGTTCCAGCCGAAACACGGGTTAGTAGTAGTTTAGCTTGTCATTTGTAGGATAGTACTTCAGTACTCTTTTCTGGTTGCTTTTGTTGAGATTAACCCTTCTGTGGTAAGTAGGATTACATTTCAATTATGAATGGTGCTCTGATAAGGAATGATCGATGTATCTATGAAGTATATCGGTAGCTTCCATTAAACAGGGGTTTAAAGGGGGGGTAGAGACCTCTGAGCTCATGTATGATAGTATGTTCCTAGATAGAGCCCTGTAATATTCCCATTAGATGCGGCCTGTGTACAAGAGACCACCGGGTCGTAGACGCTATAGTCTGGCCTAGCACCAGAGAAGGGACGCAGTGGTGAAGTGGGGGTGGGGTCTTGCACGAACATAAAAGGCTCCTGAGACTTCTACAGTGGGCTAGGCCTGATAGTCGGTCACGTAGAGGGCCGGGTATGGGTCTGACACTCCCTGGGTGTAGAGGTGTGATCCGTATGGAGCATCTTGCACTTTGAGTAGATTTAGGGTGAGTAAGTTGGGTACGGATGCGGGGGTCGCTGATGCGGCACGTATCCTCTAGCTCACCCATGGAACCAATGTGATCACGGAGGGGACGCTTCCGACTGCCTCATCGGACCGGGCGTCATGAACCCTGGGAGTAGGCTCAAAGGGTGATACCTTGAGTCTCGTCTCAGGAAGGCTATAAGCGGCCATAGCGTGGATCGACCCATCCGCAAAGTGTGCACGGGAGGGGCGGATGGAGTGGACAACCCTAGCCGATGTTCTATGCCGATAGCGCCCGGGTTATACCTGCGTCGCTGAACTCTTGAGACCGAGCCGTCGGTCTATCCTCGAAGTGCGAGGAAGGGGTAGAACACGGGGTTTGGGGTGTTTTCTTAGGTTTATATGCATATTCTTTGCCGTTGGTATTTGGATGGATGCGCCACCCTTCGTGGTGGTTATTTATATATGATTTATGCTGTGTGCTAACCTTGTATTCATGCTTCCGCGACGTAGGAGCCCATCGAAGGCGTGGACCGAATGACACCTCCGTGTCCTTCACTCGAGCATCTCGTAGATGGCGGGTCGGACGGAGGGCCCCGCTCATGGCGAGATGGTTGCCATGGGAGGGGAAAGTCCCGTATGTATCTGGCGGTAGGGGTCGTATATATTCGGGGGCGTCCGCGATGGTATCAGAGCCGTGATTTCGAATTGCTCGAAATCATAGCACTGACTAAACCCTAACTCGTTAGCTCGGTAGTTAGGTGGAAGTTAAGCTAGTGTGATTGTCTAGCTCTTTGATGTTTGGTTCTGTGCTAGGTTGATGTATTAGGGTGTAAGTCTTAATAAGTTTAGGGCAACTGGAGGCCCCAAGTTTGGAGGGGTTATAAATTTTTGTAGGTAGTTCAGATGAAGGAGAAAGTGGTTCCATTGGATCGGGCGTACCCCAAATACCCTAGGGCGATCGTCATTTGGCGGAAAAATGGTCACGGGGAAGGCCGAAAGTCAACTTCGGCGCCAGCTTGATTTTTGTAAGCCTGCGGCCGCGGTGGGAGAGCCTAAAATGCTGTCGGCGCCCGACCGTACCGTCGCGAGTCAACCCGGGCGCCGCTTGCTTTTTGTCGACCCCCAGTCGCGGTGGGAGCGCGTAGAATGCCGTCGGCGCCCGACCGTATTTTTCCGCGTATTCCCGTCGTATAAATATATTTTTTTATATAAAAATAAAAAGTTAATAAGAAAAATTTTAAACTTTAAGAGTTAGGCGGCCGTTAAAGTTATTATGTCCGCCTTGCCTTCAACGCCTTCGCCCGCCGGATCCGACGCCCGCCATAGCCGCCGGACCTGACCCTGCTTCTTCACCCTGGTTCTTCGCCAACCCTAGCGCCTTCACTACCGCTTCCCTAGCCGCAAGCACCCTACCGCCTGTTTCCCTAGACCTCAGTGCCATAAGCCATGGCCATCACCAAGAGTACCTTGGACCCCACTACTCTTACTATAGCCCAGATCTACGCTTTGATCGCTCGGCATATGGCTACCGACCCTGCTTTGATTGACATACTTCTAGACGAGTTGGTCAACAGATTTGAGAACAACGATAGGATCCCCTATCCAATTTACCATTTCTCGGAGCCGTTCTTGGTCAGACTGAACCTCCGCCAGCTTCCTTACACCATGGCCGAGCAACCTGACTTGGTCATGATGTTAATAAAGTTTTATCCTCCAGAATGTGAAGGCCACACCGAGGAGGAGGACATAAGGAAAGAGGCCGACCGTATCAGAAACTTGGCCAGGGAGGATGACCACAGGGAGATAGAGCGAGCCGATACGGCGGCTCGAGGTCGAGAGTACAGGTACCTGGGAGATGGACTCGCCGTCATAGATGGCAGGGCCATCGAGATACCCCCCTACCAATGGCATGAGGCTTCCCGGAGCTTCACGTGGGGAGAGATCCCTGACATCAGTATAGATTATTTAACGACGATTCAGATCGATATGAACCAGCGGCCCGATCGATACCATGCTGAGCTCCTTCGCCGTATTGTAGAGCGTCGGTACAGAGAGGTTGAGAAAGACCTTAGGAGAGCTCAGAAGTTTAGGGATGAGCAGGAGAGGATCCAACGGGAGAAGGAGGAGAAGGCTCGGCAAGAGCAGCCGGATCAGCAGGGCGATGGGGGATCAGGGAGTGGGTAGGGCCCAACCCCAACGGAGCATACGACTGTTAAGCACCGGAGGAAATCCGTGGCCCGAAAGTCCGGCAGTCAGTACAAGGAAAAGTTGAGGACTGTCGGGGCTTTTGGGAAGAACGTGAGCTCCAGTCGGAGGCAGAAGTGGGTGGATGCGTCCCGACCAGTTGTTGGGGCCAAGACTGTGCCTGCACAAAGGGGGCCGCCTCCCAACCCTGCTCCACAGAGGAAACCCCACCGGTACCGACCCGGCACTGTCGCCTTACGGGAGATCCGTAAGTTTCAGAAGTCCACCCAACTTCTGATACGGAAGCTCCCCTTTCAGAGGTTGGTTCGGGAGATCGCCCAAGAGTTCAAAACCAACCTCCGCTTCCAGACTTTTGCCATCTTGGCGCTCCAAAAGGCTGCGGAGGCCTATCTGGTGGCACTCTTTGGTGACGCCAATCTTTGCGCGATCCACGCAAAGAGGGTCACCATAATGCCAAAGGATTTAGCCCTCGCTCGCAGGATTCGGGGGGAGCATCCTTAGCACATTTTGCAGGGTTTTCGCATTATAAATATTTTTTTTTGATATTTAATAAAAACTTTTTATTTTGTATTAAAAACCTTTTATTTTGTATTAAATACGAAAATGCTGACGTCAGCATAAATAAAAGGGGTTAAAAAGGATCTTCAAAGTTTCATTTCATTTGTTATATCTGTTTTTCTTCCTTCCTCCTCCCTTCGCGCCCATGGCTGCCACCGACCTACTTGCATGGTACCAGGATGGAGAGCATTGGGATCCGCAAGTGCCCTTCGACCTGTTACGGCCCTTGCTATGTCAGCGCCTTGATCTCATCACTAATATGCAGCGGCACCCAGATTATGCCGGATTCTTAGAGTTTTACACAGAGGAGATGCTTCCTTTGTGTATCCCTCTTGGGGATCCTCCCCAGTTGTATCTAGAATGAGAGGTGGTCCGGGATATGCTAGGGGGTGACACCCACGCGTATGATGTGTTGAAAGGAAAACTTAGATGGGGCAAGCACCTGCCCGTTGTGCAGCATCAGGGGCGACAATATCTTGAAGTTGCCATTCGCCCTAGCCATCCTCATGGATCAATACGTTGAGGATGAGACTTTGCCGGCAGAGAAAGGCAAACATCCTGAATCTCCCGAGGAGGGAGAAGATGAGCATATAGGCATGGGTGACTTCGCCCGTTGGAAGCAGTTGGCAGAGGAGATGCCACCACGCCGGGAACAAGCTGCACGCTTGTCAGGGCTAGACGCCCTTCCAGTTGTGTATCACCAAGGGCAAGAATATCTTCTCTTGGATGATATCATCTGGACCTATCACATGGTGGCCGGGTTTAAGCGCCGGCGCAAGGACCATGTACTTTATGAATTAGCAGAGTATTGTATGGATGATTTCATCGACTTCGCTCCTATTGAGCTTCCTCAGGAGGTGCAGCAGCTACTCCAATTCCACCAGGAGACCTTAGAGCCAGCTGAGACTTTGCTACGGCTTCGGGAACTGGTGATGCAGGATCTGCCCTCTCAGCCTTCACCAGATGCCTTTGTAGCTATGGGACCTCATGTCCCAAATATTAATATGGTCGAGGTTCCCTCCAGTTCGGATGAGGAGGGAGAGGATCTATACCACAATCCTGCTCATTTGAAGGAAGAGCAGCAGGAACTTAAGGAAGAAAAAGTCCCTATAGACTTGGACAAGGAGGTGGCCACGGCAGAGACCCCGCAAGGGAAGGTATTGGGAAACCACCTTACTCGCTTCTTCTTATCAGCTTTTCGACAGGGGCAAGTTCTTTTTATAGCCCGAGACTTAGGGCCGGAGGCCGAAGCTTCATGGTGGACCCTCCGTGCTCTTTCCACATTGGTCGGGCACAAGAAACTTCCCTATCGTACGTTTACTTATGTACTCGTACGACGGGATCTTGCCTTGACGGCCTTGGGACAGGACATTGCACCCTGGATGAGTATGAAGCTCCTTACAGCGGCCCCATTGGCTGTTGCCTATCCGCCAGAGGTTGCCTCCATTGCGGCTGCCACAGTAGACCCAGGGGTGACTCTGCTTCAACACCGACCGCCGCCACCACCTCCCCGGCCTACGGATGAAGAGGGGGGACCTAGCTCTTAAATAATTGTATTACGCATTTTGTATTGCGTATAATTGTAGAATTTTGGTTTGGCATCTTTTTAGCCATTTTATAGTTATGATATACCATCTTCTTATCAAGTATGACTATTGTATCAATGAATACAATTAAAATTGTTCTCTTCCATGATGTGTTCTTCTATCTATTGGAGTTTAGGGTATAACAAAATTGTTCAATGTTCTATATTCATTTCTATCGTCTTGTAGAAGAGACACTCGAAGAATATGAAGAGAGAATTACCGATCTGATAAGGAGGGATGATCCAGGGCCGCCCGACTAGGATTATGGCCAACGATATGGGGAGTACCCGGAATGGGACGAAGGTTACGAGATAGAACCCGCACCACCAGGGGAGCCCTATGATCCAGCCAAGGGGATGGAGATAGTTAACATTCTCAGGGAAAGGGCCTTCGAGGACCTGAAGCAAACTCTTCGCCGCACATGGGACTATTGGGACATGCCAAGGCACGAAGATTTCGAGGATGCCAACGACCACTTGTGGCAGATCTTCTATGCATTAAGGAGGCTCTTTAATCTCCTTATCATTAGCCCAACGCTAGACTACCAACCTGTTATCGTCCAGGCCTGGGCACGATACAAGCTCGTCAGGGCTGTACGTGAGAGTGTTCGCTACTCCATCTTGTACCCATTTGCGAACCCCTAGGCCCGGTCCCCTCAGTTTTGTTCTTTTGATGTTATATGTGAGTTGAACTTTAAATGTCCAATGTATAATACATGTCCTTGTATTATGTCTTTGTATTAACTTCTGTCACTACCAATGTACTCAATCTTAATGTAATGACTGTTTTCACCTGTAATAAGGATCTTTGCCATTGTACTTTTTCTGTATTCTCTCTCTACCCTATCCAAAATGACATTGTTGTGAGACTTTATGTTACTATAATTCCGCTTATACCTTTTTATGCTCGATATAGACGGTGTACGCAACGCCGCCTGGCAGACGCCTTCAAATGCCAGTAGACTAACACCTGAGCAGGAACTCACGTTAATGAAGAGACAATTAGTCGAGTTACAAGCTTATGTGTTGCACGCCAATCCACCACAGCATATACAAGAAGACGGACCGGAGTTACCTCCGCTACCGCCAAGTCCACCTACACAGCAGCCATCTCCACCTGAAACCAGTCCTGTACCTGCACAGAGGAGGCCCCGTTCTAAACGTCGTCGGAGTTCCTCTAGGGATAGCGCCACCTCCTCACAATCAGCCACTTCTGTGTCCTCTGAGTCGTCGGTATCAGCTGGAGACCATGCAAAGCGCCGGGATAAGGAGTACCGCACTAGTATATGGAAGAATAGGAAACTGGCCCAGTTTTATGGGAAATCTAGAGGCGGACTGAATGCAGAGTCCTGGTTGGACGAAATGAAGGAGTTTGGAAAGTCCTATGGCATGACAGAAAAGGATACAGGAAAGGTTGCCACCACAAACCTTACAGGAGCTGCCCGTATTTGGTGGAAGGGCTATGCCAGAGCCAAGCATCTGGATAGAAGCAGGTGCAAATTTAAGAAGTTTGCCAAAGCCTTTAAGTCGCATTATGTGCCTCGTGCGCACAAATGCCAACAAATTCAGACCTTCTACAGGTTAGAGCAGAAGGGTATGTCGGTTCAGACCTACACTGATGAATTTATGCGCTTGAGGCTGTATGTACCAGGTATGAATGAAAAGAGGGCGGTGGAGGGTTACAGTGAAGGGTTGGCCCCATCAATTAAACGAATGGTTAAGGCCATAGACCCGAAATCAGTTGCAGAAGCTGAGGCTAAGGCATTGAGCCTCGAAGAGGACACACCAAGGAACCAGTATCTGCGTCCTGCTCCTTACTCACAGCCACGGCCGTCCACACCTTACAAACCCCACTCGCCAAGTCCGGGGCCCTCTCAGCAGAACTCTTATGGCCGCCAGGAAAAGAAAGTCACCTTCAGCACGCCCGATAAACCGAACAATGTCAGTAAGGAAGTTCGGAACCTCTTACAGTCTATTCCTAAAGAGGCTCGAGAACAGCTCCGCCGAGATAAGGCATGATACAGGTGTATGCGGCCCGGGCACTTCATGCACAATTGCCCTTATGTTACGCAGACCGCCCAGCTGGCCATGGCCGACCTCGATTGGGACGACCTTGAGTCAACACTACCTGTCGAGGAGGAGGCTCCCGAATATATTCACGGTGCGTCTCATATCCTTGCAGCTATAGAAACCGGCAATGCTGAAAGTCAGCCTGCTGTTATTTCCACTATAGGTCAAGTAGACAGTAAGCCTTTTGTAATTCTTATGGATACGGGGAGTACACATAATTTTGCTTCTCCTAGAATGGCCCAGGTTTTGCAGCTTGAAACCTTGAGATCCCGACCGAGGCCTGTCACTTTAGCCAGTGGTAAGGTCAGACATACTCATGGCCATCGCATCAATCTCAAAATGCAGTTGCCAGGTGCACCAGTTGCTTTGGGTGCCGAGTTAATGGATATTGGCAAATACGACCTCATTGTTGGTATGGAATTCTTGGCATCTGCAAAGGCCAACATAGACTGCGAGAAACGGGAAGTCACCTTCAACGCAGCTAATGGAGCCCGCGTGACTATAAAAGGTGAACCATTCAACCCTATTATGCAGTCTATGACCATCAGGCAGTTAGATAAAGCTATACGCAAGGAAAAGCTCCTCTGCGTCATTAGACTTGCCTCCATTGAGTCAGATGCTAAGCAGAAGCAAGTAGTTGATACCTTGCCAGAAGGGATTGCCAATCTTCTCCGAGAATTTAGCGATCTTTTTCCAGATGAGATCCAGAAGCTTCCTCCTTCTAGAGGGGTAGAGTGTGAGATAGCTTTAGAGCCAGGTACTAAGCCTACCAGCAAGGCCCCGTACCGTATGAGTCCCCCAGAGTTGGCAGAGCTTAAGAAGCAACTTCAGGAGTTACTAAACCTAGGTTTCATTCGACCTAGTGTTTCGCCTTTTGGCGCCCCTATTCTTTTTGTTAAGAAAAAGGATGGCTCCTTAAGGATGTGTATTGATTATCGGCAACTCAACAAGCATACCATCAAGAATCGTTATGCTTTGCCTAGAGCAGATGATCTAATGGACCAGTTGCAAGGGGCCAAGTATTTCTCAAAGATTGATCTACGCTCCGGATACCATCAGATAAGGATTAAAGAGGAGGACATTCATAAATCTGCTTTTCGCACTAGATATGGGCATTATGAGTTCACTGTCATGCCTTTTGGATTAACTAATGCCCCAGCAACTTTCATGCGACTGATGAATGATGTCTTCCGACAATACTTGGATGATTTTGTTGTTATTTTCTTCGACGACATTCTCATCTACAGTAAGACTCTGGAAGAGCATGAGGCACATCTTAGATTGGCCCTACAAAAGCTAATACGTCATCAACTCTTTGCCAAGTTCTCTAAGTGCAAGTTTGCCACTCCCAAGGTCGATTATTTGGGCCATGTCATTTCTGCAGAGGGAATTGCTACAGATCTGGCAAAGATAGAGGCAGTAAGGGAATGGCCTATTCCAGGTAATGTTTCCGAGGTCCGAAGTTTCTTGGGGTTAGCAGGATATTACCGGAAATTTGTAAAGGATTTTGCAAAGATTGCAGCACCTCTTACAAATCTTACAAAGCATGAGAAGGTGAAAGATTGGATGGAGCACTGGAAGGCAAAGGTTCAGGGAAGTTTCCAGCAGCTTAAAGATCCTGAGAAGGATAAATTAATGGCAACGGATGCCAGTAAGATTGCCACCGGTGGAGTCCTAATGCAGGAGGGGAGGGTTATTTCAAAGAAAATGAACGAGACGGAGCAGCGATACCCTACCCATGATCAGGAATTGTTAGCCGTTGTCCGTGCCCTGCGGATATGGAGACACTACCTTCTTGGTAGAAGATTCCACTTGGATACGGATCATCAAAGTCTCCGTTATTTATCCACCCAGCCGAATCTCAACCTCCGTCAGAGGAGATGGATGGAATTTATGGAGGAGTACGATTTTGAGATTATGTATAAGCCTGGCAAGCACAATGTCGTTGCGGATGCGTTATCACGCCATCCCTTGGTAACCCGAACCCATTGTAATGCAATTTCTACACTCACCAGTGAGTTTGGGAAGCAGATAGAACAGACCTTGGCCGCGGATCCCGAGTTCCGTGATGTTTGGGATAGTTTGGCTAAGGAGGCTCGCACAGATAAGGAGCGGGAAGCCTTTCGTTCGTATAAGAAAGAGGACAACTTGTTATATTACAAAGATAAGTTGTGTGTACCTGAGACTTCAGGAGTGCGTAAGCTAATCCTCCATGACACGCACAACAGCCCTATAGCTGGACACGCAGGTTTTATGAAAACCTACTTTAGGATTCGCTCCAGCTATTTCTGGCCTTCTATGAAAAAGGACATTGCCAGGTACATTAAGCAGTGTCAGGTGTGTCAGCAAACCAAGGCTGAGCAGTTAAGGATTCCAGGAGAGTTGCAACCTCTGGATGTGCCCAACGCCAAGTGGGAAGTGATAACCATGGATTTCATTGTGGGCCTTCCACGTACTCTCCGTGGATATGATGCGTTAATGGTAGTGGTCGACAAATTGTCGAAAATGGCTCATTTCTTGCCATGTCGTACCACCGATACAACCTTCGATACTGCTCTGCTATTTGCCAAGCAGATCTTCAGATTACACGGAATGCCACGGGTTATTATATCCGACAGGGATCCCAAATTCGTAAGTGCATTCTGGAAAGATTTCTTTGCCACCATCCAGACCAAGCTTGCTATGAGTACGGCATATCATCCTCAGACGGATGGTCAAACTGAGCGTACCAATCGCATTATAGAGGATATGCTACGAAGTTATGTGTGGAGTAAGCAATCACAATGGGCTGACTATATTTATCTGGTCGAGTTTGCCTACAACAGCATTAAACAGGAGTCTTCCAGAATGTCTCCCTTTATGATAAATTATGGTTATCAATGTCTTACGCCAGACACATGGCATAACCCTGTTTCTAAAGTGGAGGTTTCTCAACAACTCCTCTTGGAGATGCAAGCTCTAGTCCAAGAAGTTCGTGGTTACTTATTAGCTGCACGCAGTCGTCAGAAGAGTGTAGCCGATAAGCACAGAACCCCACGTGTTTTCCAGGTGGGTGAATCAAATTGGCTTAAGATTAAGGTAAAACAAGCCAAGCTTAAGATTGGCAACTGCAAGAAGTTGGCACCTAGATGGGCTGGGCCGTTCAAAATTATTGAACGTGTTGGAGAGCAGGCATATCGCTTGGATTTGCCACCCCGCTTGAAGATCCATAAGGTCTTTCACGTGAGCCTTCTGAAACAACACACCCCTGCTCTAGAGGAGGTTTTGGATACCCCAACCCTCCTAGAAATGACAGAGGAGCAGCTGGAGATAGTGCATGAAGCTCTTCTTGATCGGGCTTATAAACAAACTAGAAGGACTCAAATGTTGCAATACTTGATTAAGTGGAAGCACTTACCAGTTGAGGATGCTACCTGGGTGATGAAGATAGACCTTGAGAAGCACTATCCGGACTTCATGCGGGAATCTCAAGGCCGCACCATCAACGATGCTATCAACCCCGCAGTCGGCGGTAAGCTTGGAAGCTTGATTGCCAAGGGTAATGCTCTAGAGGGGTAGATGCATCGTAAATAATAATAGTTACCGACGATGAGATCACCTTTGTGTTCTCTAGGACGTGGTGTACTGTCAATGTTGACATGACCACGACTTGCTTGGAGACCATATAGTTGATAGGCTGCGTTCATCTCGGCTACAATGGGAACTTCACCATTCCCTATGCTGCAATGAATTGCAAACCATAGACATGATAGCTTCCCTGGTAGATAGGGTTTTCTTTTATTTATTATAGGGGGTGGTCCCTTCAACCACAATCTAATTATATATACTGATATACTGACATGTGCAGGCCAGTGAGCGGTACGTGACCTGCCCATGTTAGAGGGTTGCTGATGGCCCGATTCTTCGGTTTTATTTTGTCTACACGTCTTCTTTTATTACTACTCTGATGTTGATATTGGACTTAACTTTTTGATTATGATGATCATGTGAAATGCACCTCGATGCTTAAACTGTTTTAAACTTTAAAGTTTTGAATATATAACCTTCGGAAATAAGGAATTACCTCCTTTATAATGTCATGCCCTATATTTGTATCTAACCCTAATGCTGAGGACAACATTAATTCTAAGGAGGGGAGAATGTGACGTTCCAAGTATTTATACGGTATACGTATAAATACATTGACACGTCACCCAGTATAGATACGCCACCATGGGGTATGGTAACCTAGGGGGTTGATCTAAAAGGGATTAAATTAGCTATGCTAATTTAGTCATTAAGGATAATAACCTATAATTAAGGAATTAATATTTATGAAGGATAATTAAGCCAATTATGGTTTGGGAAGGCGCCACCTGGCCAAACTCGATTGGCCAGCATGGTGATTACTAATTGGATCCATTAAGGTGGATCACCACCCCCATATCAACCATAATCGACCCAGCAGAGCACCCAAGGAGCAGTTGAGCGCCCAAGGACTGTTGCTGACTTCCCCAAATCGTTGAACAACCACTAGCTGTCGCTGCCACCCTAGTTACAGCAATATG
The DNA here is from genome assembly GCA_021234155.1 of Isoetes taiwanensis. NCBI lineage: Eukaryota > Viridiplantae > Streptophyta > Lycopodiopsida > Isoetales > Isoetaceae > Isoetes > Isoetes taiwanensis. The sequence continues at coordinate 2,942,353 of JAJEKV010000001.1, read as the reverse complement.
GAAGCACCCCACGACAATGGTTCCAGCCGAAACACGGGTTAGTAGTAGTTTAGCTTGTCATTTGTAGGATAGTACTTCAGTACTCTTTTCTGGTTGCTTTTGTTGAGATTAACCCTTCTGTGGTAAGTAGGATTACATTTCAATTATGAATGGTGCTCTGATAAGGAATGATCGATGTATCTATGAAGTATATCGATAGCTTCCATTAAACAGGGGTTTAAAGGGGGGGTAGAGACCTCTGAGCTCATGTATGATAGTATGTTCCTAGATAGAGCCCTGTAATATTCCCATTAAATGCGGCCTGTGTACAAGAGACCACCGGGTCGTAGACGCTATGGTCTGGCCTAGCACCAGAGAAGGGACGTAGTGGTGAAGTGGGGGTGGGGTCTTGCACGAACATAAAAGGCTCCTGAGACTCCTACAGTGGGCTAGGCCTGATAGCCGGTCACGTAGAGGGCCGGGTATGGGTCTGACACTCCCTGGGTGTAGAGGTGTGATCTGTATGGAGCATCTTGCACTTTGAGTAGATTTAGGGTGAGTAAGTTGGGTACGGATGCGGGGGTCGCTGATGCGGCACGTATCCTCTAGCTCACCCATGGAACCACTGTGATCCTGGAAGGGGACGCTTCCCTGACCTGCCTCATCGGACCGGGGCGTCATGAACCCTGGAGTAGGCTCAAAGGGTGATACCTTGAGTCTGCGTCTCCGGAAGGCTATAGCGAAGCCATAGCGTGGATCGACCCATCTGCAAAGTGTGCACAGGAGGGGCGGATGGAGTGGACAACCCTAGCCGATGTTCTATGCCAGCCAACGCCAGGTTATACCTCTGTCTGCTGAACTCTTGAGACCGAGCCGTCAGTCTATCCTCACAGGGGTCTGAACCGGGGTAGAACCTGGGGTTTGGGGTGTTTTCTTAGGTTTAGATGCATATTCTTTGCCGTTGGTATTTGGATGGATGCGCCACCCTTCGTGGTGGTTATTTATATATGATTTATGTTGTGTGTTAACCTTGTATTCATGCTTCCGCGACGTAGGAGCCCATCGAAGGCGTGGGCCGAATGACACCTCCGTGTCCTTCACTCGAGCATCTCTACGTAGATGGCCCGGGTCAGACGGAGGGCCCTGCTCATGGCGAGATGGTTGCCATGGGAGGGGAAAGTCCCCTTATGTATACGGCCGGGGGTCGTATATATTCAGGGAGCGTCACAACAAATGCCTTTGACAACATGTTTGGAATCCAACTAAGGGAACATGCAGAAATCGTAAGTCATTAAACTCTCAACATGAATCATCTAATGATAGGCCTCATCTACGAAGCCAGCTTGACTAAAACCAGAAAGAATTCTGAGGAATGGACGTCCCTTTCCCTAGAATGGTGGTTCTCTTCTATATAAGAAGAGAACCATGTCATTCTAGGGAAAGGTCCTTGTACAACAATATCCGACACAAAGAGGAACCTACCTCCAAACGAGGCGGGATGCCAACGCAAGTAGAGAGGAAGGAGCACAAGAAACCTCGAGACAACTGGAATGCATAAAGTAAAAAAGGCATAAAAACCGAACACAAAAAACCAACAAACTACATAGAACATCTCTCAACAAAATGATTCTGCAAGCAAAGACAAAAATACCCAACCGGAGGTCACAGAGTGAAATACATCCAACATCATAGAACTGAAATAGAGAATATCATCTAATCTATCTATCTACACAACAGAGTTAGATTCATTGGTTAGGGCTTATGATCTCGGGATCTATAAGGCCTCTAGAGTTGATCTAGCATACTAAACCAGCCTAATGCCTTGCCCAAAGACGGCTTTGCACAACAGAATGACATTGAGGTCGGAAGAAAATGAAGAAGGAAGGACGTGCGCCTATTTTCTTGCCTTTTTTGTCTTTATCCCATATTTTCTGTTACAGGCATTTTCTTGATAAAAAATATGGGGAAATTTGAATTTTCTGAGCCTTGAGACCAAATTTCTGTGGATCAATCAGCTGCCCTTGTAGAAGGGTAGCTCTAGCTGTAATCTTCACATTCTGATCTTCAAATTGATTACGCTTTTACTATACTTATGCAGTAGAATCACCTTTTCTTTCGTCTGATTTATGGAAACCTCAGTTTTCATAATCATAAGGGAGAAATCTAGAATTTCGTGTGGATTTTTGAAAGGCTCGGCTTCTGATCTTTGGAATTCCTTAATTATTCATCAGTTCTTCCCTGACAATTTGTTCTTCTCTGAGTATTCCTGTGTTCCAAGCACTGTTGAATTTGAGGTTCAAATCACTAATTCGTGGCTAGAAGAATTTGTGGGTTCGAGTGCATTCGGTCCAATAGGGAAATTCCGAGTACATTGTGATTGGCTGGATTACAAGATCTCGGTCGAAGTTTATTCTCCTCATGATCCTGCTCAATTTGATAGAATTTCCCCCTAAAATTCTTTTGAATTGTACCAGGTTCCTCAGCAATCAATCAATTCATAGTGTATGGCAATTTGATCTCTTTGGGTTAATTCTGATTCATGCTATAGGTTTCTGTCCTCTGCTTTCTGTTTCCTTTTTCCCCTTTTCAGTTGTTAAAATTTTTGCATGAACTTTTGTTGCTTCCCCCTGAATTTCCCGCAATAGTCTCCAATTTACCAAAAAACCCTAAACATTTGGCCCTCTTGCACGCATTCGCGAACCTCTCCGCCTCTGATCGATCCTCAGTTCTTCAAAATTTGATCTCCTTTCAGGATCAACCTTCAAGCACTATCCTTTTCGGAAACTTTGATAATTTGCTGCCTTCATCTTCTTCAATGGATCCAATTTCTCATGGTGTTCCTCATTGGGACAATTTATCTGCTGATCCTGACCACCGGGGTATCATTCATCCCCTAAATCCTGCTACTCAAGTTCCAGTTCCTTATGGAGTTGCAAGAGGCCATCTGGAGATCCGATCAAGCAATGACTTGGACGAAAGGCTTAAGCGTACCACAATTCCACATCTCAGCGACCGGAAAATGAGCATCTATCATGGTATTTCTTTGAATCTTCCGATTGTCCATTCCAAAATTGATGCTTTATCAAACTCTGCTATAATTATAAAAGTCCAGAAATGTGGTATGAAATTAGATAAACTGTGGGCCTTTCTTCTCAGCCTTCATAAAGGTATCCTTATCCAGGCTATATATTGGCTTAATTTTCCCTACATTATGCTTGAATGTGGGAACTCTAAATCAGCCAATTTCTTTCTGAATTTTGGCCCTTTGACTTATGAGACCTCTCAATTGACCTTCCTTAAATGGCACCCTAAGCTTGACATTGATCAAATGAATAACTTATGCATTGCCTCCACAACTTTATTTGGCCTCAATCCAATCTATTGGGATGAAGAATGCTTTAAACTCCTATTCAACTCTATTGGAACTTATATTTCCACTGAATATTCCCCTGCCAAACCTCCCAGAAGCTTTGTTCAACTTGATCTCTCCAAAGATATACCTCTCTCCATTCCATTTACAGATGCCTTTGGACATGAATCCCTATTAACTCTTAGATGGTCTGGATTGCCCTCACAATGTCAGAAATGCTCTCATAGGCATTTCTGGTACTCGGATTGCAAATCTTCAACAGAGAATTCTCAAGTGAGCAGATTACATCAAGAAATTCAGGTTCCAGATAAGGATTCCAATCAGCAAACTACAGGGAAAAATCAAATGGATCAGTGTGGAAAAAGTTATACCACAAATGAAAACAGTGGTAAAGATCCTCAGTTTCAAAGGCTGCCAGAAAATGACAGATTCAAATGGACAAAAGTAAATGGAAGCTACAAGAGAATCCAGAAAAATAAGGCTGTAAGAGATGAAATGAGAGGCAAAGGCAAACTTTGTGAAGATGAGTTCCCAATTCCTACAAAACATAATCGAGCTCTTGCAATTGGTGAACCAAAGCTTCTAGTCAAAGGGATTATGGCTGAAAAAGCTTCTCAAGCTACTGATAAGTTAAATTTCACTCTGAGTGAAATAATTAAAGAGGCCAAGAATCAGGAAAAAGGCCAATGCTCTTACAGTCTTATGGATTATCCTGTCAAAAACAAAAGTAAGAGTGGGTCATTAACTACAAAATCTCGAGACAAAGCTAAGTTTCACCTGAATTCCTCTCAGGTGAAGTCACATGTTAAAATATCTGTGTCAACAAACTTGAATCAACAAGACAAAAAATTAAATGAGCCTAAAGTGGACACTCATTTGTCTAAGATCTCTAGTCAAAGCACTGCAGACCTGACTCAAGAGTCATCACAGCAGCAAGTCAACTTCAAAGTCAACTGCTCTAATCCTTTTCAGGTATTATCTGACCTTAATGGTAATCTAGATTCTGAATTAAATAAGAGCAAAAAATGTGTTTCCCAGACTTGTCCCTCATCTGCCCATACCATAGCCACTCCACAGTTCCATACACATTCTGCTGGTGCAAACCTTGCAGATTGGTCAATGCTGATGGTTTCTTGGCGCCTTCACGGCTAGGGCGGCGGCAGGGAAAGGGGCCGCCCCTAATCCCTGCTATCGGCACTGCAGTGGCTGCAATCTTCTTCTCTTTCCAGATCCGATGGCTAGCATAAGGGTTTTGGTGTCTGGTTTTTTCTGATTCTGCCTCCATCTGCTTCCGTTTTCGGGTTTTCTTGGAGTTTCTTCAAGGCGGCCTCTCCAGCCTTCTCAGATTATCCACTAACGTGGATCTTTGCTCTGATGCTTCCGCTAGGTAAGCATTGTGTTTTTTCCATTGAACAGATTAGTCTGGCCAGCAGCCCATTCGTGTTTTATCTATGCTGCATCAATCACCCAGTTTTTGAGAGATTTCAAGCTTCCGCCCCCATAGCCACCAATTTTTCCTTCCCAAATCCGCCCCTTTTTGCCCTTTTACCACTAATTCTTCTTCTGCCATCACCGTCCAGCATATCCGCCATTCTATGCGCCTCATACCTCTGCCCTTTCTTGAATCTCTCGCCTTTTCCCTTCCTTATCTCCATAGCTGTTCGATTCTCTCAAGAAGAAAGGGGCATTTCCAAGTGATGCAGCAGAGACAGCAATTTTTTTGGGCTGGGCTGGCCTTTCTTTCCTTTGTGGATGCACACCGAAATGGCTTAGATTGCCTATAAGGTTGAGCAATTAAGATGCAGGGCTATGAGAGAAGATGCTTCAAATTTCTAGATAATTGGCGGTTTGTATTCTTCCCCTCAGTCAGTAATGCGGAAGCTTTTCCCTTCCTCTTGCTCTTTCCTACTAGCGGAAAGGTTTAGAGTTGTTTCTTGAAGAAAAAGAAGGAGAATAGATTAGCCTGTTTTCAGATTTTTTGATGAGATCGGAACTGGGATCTTCAATGCAGGGTGCTTTTATTGGACTGTTTGAGATGTCGAGCTAGGGAATTTTATTGAGCAGGAGGAAGCCTATATATCTTGAGCCAGACTTTAGGGAGGAGTCTGGTAGCTGGGCTTTGGGGTCTAGCACAGGCTGATTGCTTCATATCCTGACAATGCAGCATTTCTGATGGTTCACTTTAGGCCGACTGCATATATTCCTGGTACAATCAGTATTGATAAATTTGCAGAATAGGTTAGTTGGAGCTGAGTTAGCTTCCTTGAGCAATGCGGGAGATTGCTCATGTTTTCTTCATGCCTTTCTCGGTTCGTCTCTACTCTCGCAAGAGGTGGTTCATAGAGCACTCAAGGTATATTTGTAGCTTGTGGAAAATTTATTTTTGTCTCCTGTAGTATTCCTCTAGCTGGGAAGATGTTGATTTGATCCTGTAGTACTAGTTAGCTGGAAGAAGAGGTTTGAGGAAAAGTATAAGTACCAAGCTTCAAATATTATATTTGATCCACATGGGATCCTTTGTACTTCAAGGTTATTTGATCCTTGTGGGATCTTTCTGATGTAATTCTTCCTATCTGAATATAAATTTATCTTACCTTCAAAAAAAAAAAAAAAAAAAAAAAAAAAAAAAAAACCTTGCAGATTTGCCTTCCCTAATTGACCTTGATTCCCCAGTGGTTGATTGCCCTATAAGCCCTTCAAAAATATCCAATAAGTTTGCTGAGCAGATGGGCCTCTCTGCAAAATTACATCTCACAAACTTCGCTTGAGGAAGGAACTGCAATGAATGAGCTTGGAAATGATTCTGATGCTGCTCCTGAGACTGTCCCTGATTTTGTTCCTGACACTCCTGAAGAAATAGCTACTCAAACTGTGGAGCTTCAAGAAAAAGAAAATACCAGGCAAGTTCTTGCTTCTGCTCCTTCAAATATTAATATAAATCCTATGTTTCAGTTTTTTCCTAGAGGATGTTCTGATTTTAGTGATACTGAGGGGCATGGGAGTGATAAAGAGAATTGGGGTAAAGAGGAATATGTAAATGAATATCTTAGCATTGACCCTAAGCCTGAGAAGATTCTAAAAAAATCTGTAAAAAAGGATGGGGAAAAATTAGGCTTGGTCTTGTCTGGTCTTAATAAAACTCCTGCTCAAAATACCAGAAGTAAGAGAAGATCTAGAAAGACTAGATTATAAATCTTCCTTTTCCCATTATTTCTTTGCAATGAAAATTCTTTCTTGGAACCTTAGAGGTATCAAAGGACCTTTGAAGAGGAAAAGGGCTATTGCTCAAATCAGGTTGTATAATGCAGATATCATTCTTCTGCAAGAACTTAAACTTCCCTCTTTTGAATGTAGCAACTTAGGAGATTGGATTTATCCTTCTTCTTCCTCTATTTGGATTAACTCCTCTGGAGCTAGTGGTGGTTTGGCCATTGTCTGGAAACAAGACATCAAACATTCTTCTTTTTATAACAGTCCTTCTAGAGCTTGGCAAGCCATGATCTGCTCTGTCTCTAATTCCAGCTTTGGCATCATTAATATTTATGCTCCAACTTCTCCAAAAGATAGGGAACCAATTTGGACTGAAATTAATAGTTGGTTGCAATCTCAAACTCTTGATAACTGGATCATTGCTGGAGATTTCAACAATACCCCCTCTTGGGATCTTAAATTGGGAAATAAAATTAATATGTCCAAAACTGAAAAGGAGAACTGGGACTCTCTTATTTCTGATAATAATTTGATCTACATCCCCTCTTCTACTGCTATCTATACTTGGTCAAACAAACAAAAGGATAGAGCAAGGGTTTACTGTACCCTTGACAGATTTTATGTTTCCAATCCCTCTGCAGCTTTTTGGGACAACAGCTATGTCACAAGTGATGAAGGAACCTTTATTTCAGATCACCAGCCTCAGTTCCTTCATACCTCTCACGTTATTAGGATTCAAAGGGAAGGGAGCACTCCTTACAAATTTAATTCTTCTCTTCTTGAGAATGAAAATTTCTGCTCCCAATTCAAAACTTTCTATGATGAGCTTACTAATAGGTTTGCTGATAGTCATATGCCTCCTATGAAGCTTTTTTATTCCAAAATCAAGGAAATCAAAAGATGGATCAAGAACTGGTCTAAACTTATTCAGGAGCAGTGCAGTAAAGAAAAGAACCAGCATGGGATATTCTCAAAAATGACTTGATCTCCTTAGTTATTGCCTTCTGGAATTCTAATCATCTTCATCCTTCTATCTCCAGTGGCTTTATCTCCTTGATTCCTAAGGTTGATCACCCCTCGAAGTTTCAAGATTGGAGACCCATCTCCCTCACAAACACTACCTATAAGCTTTGTGCCAAGATCATTGCTCTAAGAATTAAAAGCTTTCTTCAAAGAAATATCAGCTCTAATCAATCTGCTTTCCTTCCTAATAGATATATTTTGGATAATTATGTGGCTGCTATGGAGGGTCTGCATTGGAATAAAATTTCTAATCGAAAATGCATTCTCCTCAAGCTGGACTTCAAGAGAGCCTTTGATTCTGTGAGATGGGATTTCTTAGATTTTGCTATGTCTAAAATTGGTTTCCCTCCTAAGCTCATTAGTCTAATTCATGGTTTGAATGCTAGATCGAATTCAACTGTTCTTATCAATGGGGTCCCTTCAGGTTTCTTTTTTCTCTCTTGTGGGGTTAGACAAGGATGTCCTCTTGCCCCTTATTTATTCCTAGTGGCTGCTGAACTTCTTACCAAGGTCATCATGCATTATCAGAATACTGCTCAAATAAAAGGCTTAAAACTCCCAAATTCTGATGATAGCATTACCATTCTCCAATATGCTGATGACACCTTCTCCTTCCTTGATGCTGATCTGCAGAATATTAATCTCTTTCTCAAGATTCTAGGTCAGTTTTCTGCTGCCTCTGGTATTCATTTCAATTTGAGCAAGAGCATGATTATTGGGGATGCCAATACTCCAATTCTAGCTGGGATTAGTGTTCTTCCTTCCAATCAGACAACTAAATTATTAGGTATGCCTCTATCTATGGATCATAGCATCAAAGGTCTTTGGGACCCTATTCTTTTGAGAATTAAAAAGAAGCTGAATAATTACAGGAATTATCTCTCTCTTGCTGGCAGATCTATTATTGCTAATGCTGTTCTTCCTAGCTCTCATGTGTACTTTTCCACAGCCTTAGTGGCTCCAAAATGTATTTATTTGGAGCTTGAGAAAATCCTTAGAAACTTTATTTGGAAGGGTAGCCATTTGGTTAACTGGAATTCTATCTGCAAACCAAAATCTTCTGGTGGCTTAGGCTGCAAGAATCTATTCAGACAAGCTCAATCTCTTGCTGGAAAATTTATTTGGAAAGCCATTCATGGAAATCTTTCTCCTGCCTGCTATTTCATTAGATATTGGATTTCTCTGAGTCATCCTTATGGGCATCCCTCTATTCAGCACCTTCTTCCTCATTCTGCTTTCAATCAGTTGAGACCAGCCACTAATATCTCACCTCTTATGAGTAATCTCATCAAGGCTTGGAATGCTATCTCTCCTAACTTCCAATTTATATCTAGGGATAAGCTTCATGGTGATACTCCAATTTTCTGGAACCCTATATTGGCTGAGCTGAATTCTCCTGTTCTTGCTATAAAACATCCAAGAATTTATAAGAAGTGGTATGAGTCTGGTTTAATATACCTTAAAGATTTGTTTATTGATGGGAGAGTTATCTCTTGGACTAGATTGAAAGGTACTATTAGGGGCACATCATCTGATAAGAAAATCTATTCTCTCATCAAACCCTTTCTCTCTAATTTAACTTTCAGTTCAGATGGAAATGATTGGACCATAAAGGGGAAAGGGGTAAGGGGTCTACAAAGTGAAGAATGTGTATAATGCTATGTCCTCTAACATGGATGATTGCAAAGCTATGCTGAAATGGTCTATTTCTCATGATCAGCTAAGGAGTCTTTTTGAAAATGTTTGGAATTCTTATTGTCCTCCGAAAATTTCTTATTTCATATGGCTTCTTGCTAATGGCAGTCTCAATAATCTGGTTTCTGTGTCTAAAAGAAATCCTAACATCTCAGCAAATTGCCTATTAAATTGTAACACTCTTGAGGATATGTGTCCCATTTTCTTCTGTAGCAAATTGGATGACTTTTGGACTTGGATTGCTGCTAAATTTGGCATTGTGACTAATGGGGATCTTCTGTCTCTTATGCATCATGATGATATATTTATCAATTCAATTATATACATTGCACTATGGAACATCTGGAAAGCAAGAAATCGAGTGTTATATGGTCATAAGAATCCTTCAAATTTCTGGATTAAGATGCACTTTCAGTTCGATTTTGAGACTATTGCAACTGCCCATAAAAAGAAATTTGGAGCTAACTTTGACAGGAAATGGGAGGCTTTCGGACAGTATAGGGGACATTACAGTTTATTTGCTTCAAATCTTAATGTTGTGGATTCTAACTTGTTTCTCTCTGATGATCCTAGAGTATCTTGAATTCTTGCATGGAGAAGGGAGCAATAAATTCGACAGCAATCACTCTCCCTTCAGTCAGACTTCTCATGATCATATTATGAAGAATGATATTGCTACTACCATGGAATCATTTCTTATGAAGAGAGGTCATATGAGACATCTGAAGGAAAGTGAAGATTTGTGGGCAAGTATTTTTTGCAGAGAGGTTGTCCAAATCCATTGCCTTTGGAATTTTCTATCAATCAACAACTTCATCCTTACAGAAGCTCAGCTAACAAGGTACAGATCAATGTACTATAATCATAGATTATTGGCTGACCTCTATGGATCACTGCTGTTACTACTGGAAGACAGGGATATGTTCCGTCTATTTTACCACAACAATTGGGCACCCAACCATTACCTTTTTGGCTCCACAGATGGCTTCAATGCTTATTACAATTCTCTCTTCTCATCTCAGATCTGATATCTCCATGCTCTTGGCCTACCTTGCAAGAAACATGTCAATGCTCTTATTTAATTTAGTGCTGGCTTACCTTTTTGGTGGATTACAATTTTGGCAGGTTATCAGTCTTCTTACAAGATCCACAATTTCTACTCTACATTGTGGAATTTACAAAGTTTTACTGCTCTCCAAGAATGTGAATTTTATCTGATCTTCTTAACTGCTGCTGCACATCACTTTGTCTGGATACAAACTTATTTTCAGTGTCCTGTTGTTATCTGCTGATTCTGATGCACATTTTGGTATGCTTACCTATAAAAGCATACTTTTGCAATGTATTTGAGATTTTATAATTAATGACAAAACCAACTCTTACTTTAAAAAAAAAAAAAAAAACCCAACCTATATCATCCATGCATAACAGATTCGAGCAAACTTTCATGCAAGAGCACCCAACCAGAGAACAGATGAAATCCAAAGCAGGATGGCTAGAATATAAGACACCAACAAAAAGATGAGATCACAGAGATAAAAGGGGATAACGAGACAACAAAGACAAGGGAACTTCGGGACAAACGAGGCAGAAAGGGCAAGCAATGGTTCCAGAGTACTGGAGGGGATGGCTTGATGAGAGCAAAAAGGGCAACCAAAATAACCAGAGTAAAATGGAAGGAAGTGGAAACCCAAGAAATGGAGCAAAAAAGGGAAAGGAAAAGACAGAAACAAAGGAGCAATGAAGAAGCCGAATGAGCAAGTAAAGCTGGAATCTAATCCATGGGTGCATAAAATGCAGGGACCAAAGCAACAATGCAAAGGAATATAAAAAAGGACACAATGTAACCCATAGTAGAGAAATGAAGCTATAGGAACAACAGACAAGGTCATGACGACGTCAACAACGTAAAGATCCTAAATGACTAATGAACCAGAAAACACCACACTAGCAAAAGAAACCATAACCCGAACTAACCTAACCAGCAATAGAAAAAGAGCCAGAGACAAAGAATGTAAGACAAAATGATGCAACTAGACTAAAAAAGAATAACACAAGTTAAACGGAACAACAAGCCGAAGAAACTCAAAGAAGGAAACAATGCAACCACAACGAAATAAAGAAATGATATTTTGTAGAATGGTCCTGATAGCACATATGAACCCAAGGTCAATGGAACAAATGAAACAAAATGCACATATAAGGAGCTAGAATGCATAGATAAGGAGTTGATGGGGAACATGGAACAAGTGAAAGAACGCAGAAAGAGGAGCAAGGAAGGAGAGACAACATACCAGAATAATGAAGTGCAAAAAGAAGTAAAGGGATAATAGAGATAAATAAAATAATGCAACTAAGAAGGCAGATGGGGCAAGTAACGAGTGCTAGAGCATCGAAAAACGAAAAAACATAAAATGAACCAATGGAACAATGTGGTGAAAGATGGAAAGGGAATTGTGCTAGAGTATCAGAACACCAAAATGCATAAAGAAAACAAATGAAACAATGCAGTGAAAGATTGAAAAGGAATTGTTGGGAGAAAAACAACCAAAACCACGAAACAAAATACATAGATAAAGAGTTGATGGAGGACATGGAACAAGAAAAACGAATGAAGACAACAAAGTTTGAAGGAACCAAAAAGATGAACCGAGGATAAGGAGGATGAGTAGAGCAGATAAGGCGAATGGAACAAAATAAACAATAAATGGAGCAACCACGGTGGACAACGTAAAATCAAAGAGCAACATGAAGAAATGGAAAAAACAATGCACGTGCAAAGTGAGCAAAGTAGAGCCGATGGAGTGGATAAAGAGACCAACAGAATGGGGATGAAAGGTTAGATAGAGGCAATAATGAGAAAACTAGAAGCCAAGAGCAGCCGAGTGACCAACAGTAATGAGACAAAGAGTGAATGAAGCAATGGAGCAATCCGAGCATCATGAAGCAGCTGCAAAGAGGACTAACGGTAACTCGGATAGGTAATCAAACGAGAAAGTCAAATGAACTTGTATGGCAAGGAGCAAATAATAATAACTGGAGCCAAATAGGTAGATAAGATAAACAGGAAGTAATATGGAAAATGGGTGGCTAAACAAGACCGGAGAGGAGGGAATCAATCGTAAAACTCAAAGACAATGAACAATAGAAGCCCCTGGTTGGCCAAATGTGACTAATCCAACAGCCACAAATACAAAGAAACGTAACTAAGTAGCCAACGTAACAGAACACCTCATCACCTATCGCTTAGCATCCTGATCAAAAACCTCAACCAAATAAATACTTGCAATAGACGCTTATGTGGAGAGACCCCCCCCCTCCCGGCCTAGAGGCTAACATAACCAACAACATGTATGTACTTCATTCATGCGAACAATATCTATAGACAAATGACATCATGAAATGTAGATATAGGAGTTGGACGGACAAAGAAATAATTATGGCAAAATGACCAAAAACCGAACACATGGCATATTAATAACCCAACCCATGTGCTTTCAAAATTTTCTCTAAAAAAGACCAATCGTAGCAAACCATGTGAGAATCCAAGTAAAACATTGCATCAAGATAACAAATCAAAATGAATCTAATGGCGCATACGAAGGCCACATGGTGCAAGTCCTAGCACCTTATGTCGAATGAGTGAACATAATAGGATAATGCATGATCTGAGCTAATGAGAGACTATAACATGTAGTGTCAGCAAATATTAACTCTAGGAAACCACTACAGTGAGATAACGAGAAACCATAACCAATTTGACGACCACATGACGCATAGGATAATGCAGGACCTTGAACTAATGAGAGACTACAACATGTAGTGTCAGCAAATGTTAACTATAGAAAACCACCACAGTGAGATAATGAGAAACCACAACCAATTTGACGGCCACATGATGCAAGAATAATGCAACACACTCTAGAAAATGATAAAACAGTCGAGTTCATCCAATTTGTTCGATGTAACCCTCAAAAACTCAAGAAATTCTAATTTTATGATGACAAGAAAAATGCTGATAAAAATGCATCATGATATCAAGTTTACAAATCTATAAAAACCAACACTATCATAGGAAAAGGACAACAAATGCCTTTTATAAGAGAGTCCATGTGAATGACCAACAAATGAAACATGACTATGGAGATATAATGCATGTTTGCAAAGATCACCAAGAAACGAAAATACTATTTATTTCGGATATAAATGATGAATGAGACCCCGTACTGGCCAACCAGATTTCCATGAAAACAAAATATATAATCTAGCGCATGATTGTGAAGGTGATCAATTAGAATATCAAAACACGAACATGTAGTAGAAATAGATCAAAGAAAAATGCTGTTGTCTAGTTTATGCCATATAAACACGAAAAAAACTCAAGAAAAAAAGGAAAACCACCACAATGAGATAAGGAGAAACCATAATCAATTTGACGACCACAATACGCATAGGATACTGCAGTGTCTGAGCGAATGAGAGACTACAACATGTAGTGTCAGCAAATATTAACTCTAGGAGACCACCACAGTGAGATAACAAGAAATCATAACCAATTTGACGGCCACATGACACAAGTCCTAACATAAGTTCTGAACATTGAATAATGAAACATACTGAGGTTCTGGAAAATGATAAAATAGTAAAGTTCATGCAATTTGTTCAATGTAACCCTCAAAAACTCAAGAAATTCCAATTCTATGATGACAAGAAAAATGCTGATAAAAATGCATCATCCCTCTGTGCTTGCTTCCCTTGATATGCCAGGTGATGCTTCTCCACATCAGGATAACACAGCTCCAGAAACTCTTTCTGCTGCTCAGTGGCCACCCACGTTTGAACTTTTCTGCCATTAGCTAGAGCTTCACGCCCAACCCTACCATTGATAAAATAGTAATAGACTAAGCCTCTCTTGGGCACAAATGTATCCACGAGGTAGAAAGCCAAATTCGAGCTTAGTCTGTACTTGTTCACTGCACCTCCCTTGGGGCCAACCTGTTTGTACTCTATTCCTTCTCACATTCCTCAGTGGTCAGGTTAGGGATAAGCTCATCGGTCCAGAGGTAATTATCCAAGCTCTCCTTCTTTGTAAATCTGAGTATCGGCTCAGGAAGCTTTTGGGGACCATACTTGTGTGCCTCGTAAACCACGTCTGCTACTTTATTTATGATCACATAAGTGATCATTGTTATGTCATGAGTGACATAACTGTTCTTAGCAGGCGTCCTATCTACCAGCACCCCATGGCGCACACTCATATTGGCCTCTATCTGAGTAGTGGCCTGCAAGATCTTTGGATATTCCTCTGCAGGTTCAGACAGGAACACAAGTGTGATGTACTCTTGGGTGGTCTGCTTGAGACAATTTGAGAGCATAGAGATGTAGTAGTCTATATCCTGAGGGTATGTTCGACAGTCCACCACAAACAATGAAGTTGTCTTTCGAATAGTCTGGGTGGCAACAACCAGAGAACCCTGACAGGACTTCACCATGTAGGTTTCTGATACAGTCTCAGGAATGTCCAAGTCCCCACTGACTCTGCATCTCAGCTCCATACGAACCTTTAATGGTAGATGGGCTGGCTTTTCCTTGTTCCTGGATTTATATGCTTGAATAAATCCAAGCGACCACGGCAACACTCGGGAGTTGGTGCAAGAAGCGCTGGACGCTGGAGAAGATGGCGCCAGACGGTTTTTGGTGTATCTCCCTCACCGAGTGTCAGATTGGAGCGATTTTTGGTGCGTTGGAAAGCTGTCTCCGTGAGCTTTCCATTGATGTATGGCATCAGATATTTCAGTACCTCTAGCTATGCCGGATTGCAGCACTTCCGTTTCGGTCCCCATGACAAACCCTGGTGTGTTTTTTCATGTGCTTTACCTTCTGAGGTAAGCTCTCTTATTTTGAATAGCTCCAACTTTGTTGCATCTGGGGTCTCTTCTATTCCTATTAATGCCTCAATTGGCCTCCAATTGCCAGCAAACTCTCGGCTTAATCCTTTAGCTCTTGATGGTGTACCTTCTGCCTCACTTTCTGATCTATAACAATTTCCTCCTCTTCCTTCATCTTAGTTTGTTCCTACTTCTCCCAACCCCCCTTTGCATCCTGGTTCTGGTACCCCTAGTGGTGTAGCTCCAATGCGTGCTACTTCTTCTGTGCCAGCAAGTGCTTCTAAACTAATCTCGGCGTTCGGGCTCCTCGTAACGCTTCAGTGATTGGATTAAGCGGGATATGTCTTCCAGTGTTAGAAGTGCCCGGGTCTCTGCCGCTATGAATATTTTGGTTGCAAATATGTAGTATAATAACAGGGGGTTTTCTTTGTGTTTTTGTACGCTTTTCACTAAGGTTTTCCTATGATTTCGTGATGTATTCAAATGGATGTACTAATGCGTACATCTAGAGTGCACCATTTCTGAGCCATTGATTTTAGCTTTTTTTTTTCAATGGTCAACAACCAATGGCTCACAACAAAAGCCCTTTTTTTGTGCGTGTGGTGCATAATGGGCACATGAAGGGCTTTGATTTTAGCCCAACAACCAATGGCTCACAACAAAAGCCCTTTTTTTGTGCATGTGGTGCATAATGGGCACATGAAGGGCCATTGATTTTAGAACCAATGGCTCACAACAAAAGCCCCTTTTTTGTGTGTGTGGTGCATAATGGGCACTGAAGGGCTTGAAGGGCGCATGTAGTGCAGTTTCCCCGCCGGCAACACATTTCTTATCATAACTTTTGATCCAGAGCCCTGTTTGAGATGATTTTTATTGCGTTGATAAGCTCTCTCCGAGATCTTTTTGATAGTGTATGATATGGATATGTTTGGTTTAGTTATCTATGCTAAAATAGCAATTTTTCGGCCGGGATTGGTAGGCTTTCACATCCTACCAGCTGATTAATACAGGATTGCGCTATTGGATATTATTTTATGGCTCATTCCGAATGAAGCTTGCGAAAAATTACCATGCATTTTTAGATTTTGAGGCAGTTATTAAGCAAATTCCAAGGCTTCTACATCCTTGTGCTAACAAGCAGAAAAGTTTCTCACTTTGGTTTCTCACCACAAGAATCCATGGAGGCCAAAGGCTGCTGTTAAATTCCAGTTGAAAAATGTTTGTGTATGGGTGTTGCAAACTTTATGACTTTCAGATTAATGGGATCAATCTGCTCTATCTTTATGGTAACTTTTACTTATGTTCTATTTGTTTTATTGTGATCAAATTCAAAAGCTACAGATGATGAAAGCCTCAAATGAATTCTAGTTTTTTTTCTAGTTTGAATTCTAAAATTTTTGTCACACTGCAGGGGGGGGGCGTCCTAAGGCCCCGAATACAAAATTTTTTTTTTGCAACACAAACCATTAATATTCAACATATAAAAATTAAATCCCCCAACACATAACAACCAACACATAACAACCAACACATAACAACCATTGACATTAACAACCAACACATAACTACCACTGACATTAATTAACACAACCATTGGGTCCAACACATTTAAATTAAAATCCCCCTTAAACCCCCTTTGGTTTGGGTGCATATTCACGAGGGTGTCGTGGAGGTGGCGAGAGCCCTCATAATTGTATTTTGCACGTATGAAATCAACACCATATAGTATTCCGCTTGAAATCTTATAGTATTTTTGCGAATCTTGTTATACAGTATAGCAAATTTTGTACTTGCATACCCCACAAACGAGGAACTTTACGTACGGTGTAGATTAAGGAATAAGGGACCTTATTCCTTAATCTACACCGTACGTAACGTTCAAGTACAAAATTTGCTATACTGTATAACAAGATTCGCAAAATACTATAAGATTTCAAGCGGAATACTATATGGTGTTGATTTCGTACGTGCAAAATACAATTATGAGGGCTCTCATTGCCCGGAGTCACCCCCCGTGTGAATATGCACCCAAACCAAAGGGGGTTTAAGGGGGATTTTAATTTAAATGTGTTGGACCCAATGGTTGTGTTAATTAATGTCAATGGTAGTTATGTGTCAGCATATTTGAAGGAGTTGCAATCTATGGCTGATCATATAGATGTTCATATGCAATATTGACCTATGAGAAGCAGTGGCAGTAGGTCAACGATAGGTTATGACCTAACCTAAGGAAGTATGAAGTCAATACTTGGAAAAAAAATTAGGTTGGTGGGCTGGTGCTACCCGGACGTTGCTATGCCCGCCAGAAAATGTCAGGTACCCCCAGCCCGCAGGTTTAGGGTTTTGCAAGTCAAAGTCAACTGTGGGATATTTGGGGAAGCCTAAATTTATGGACGGCAAGACCTATCTACTCCGAATCTTCAGGCAAGTCGGTAGACTTTCCAGTATAAGGGGGACGCACTATCTACAGGGGAGTGGATGTGACAATCAGGCGGATGAAGATCTAGGCATGCCGGAATGTGGCCATACTAGCTTGGTTGATTGACCATAACTTGATTTGGATTTTGTGTGAAGTTCATAAGTGCACAAAGGAATTAGTGACCACAACTTGGCTTCCTTGGTGCTAGATTCTATTGTACTTAAAGACTAAGACATATTTTATTGTCGAGAAATTTGAGTTGTAACTTTACATGTGTTTGTCTCATCCTTGCTATTGGAATTTTCTAAGGGTTCATTAATCTAACAGTGGTATCAGAGCCTTAAAATTCCAGGTGCAGGATGTCAACGCGCTTTGGAGCAAATCTCCTTAATTCCATTGAGATATTTAAAGGAGATAGTGGCTTTCAGTTATGGAAGCAAAGTATAAAGGAGGTATTGGAATTTGAAAATCTATGGTATTTATGTGATGTAAATACAAATTGGTACAAAGAAGAAAGTAATCGGGATTCTGGTGGTGATTGTACAGGAGGACCTACTGCTAGTGCTAGCTCTGTTGCAGGTGGTGCACAGGCTGGATCTCCAGGTACAGGAGGAGCTGCTAGTGCAAGTGTTGGTGGAGGTACAACCCTGAGGACAAGTGCTGATGAGAAAACAAAAATTATGGAAGCTCAATCAATAATCAGCAGCAAGGTTGGTATTGTAATTAAGTTAAAATTAAGAGGCAAATCTTCAGCAGACATGTGGAAGTATATGATTGAAAATTATGAGATTAAATCATCATCTCAAATAGATGTTTTGGAAAAACGGCTAAGAAAGTTAAAGCTCTATGAAAGAGAATTTTTAGAGAAATTTGAGTCTATTATTGCTGACCTTGAAGGTGCAGGGGTTGTTCTTAATGATGACTACCAATTATTAGCTATTTCTAGAGCTGTATGGGCAAAAGTATGCTGGTGGGGTGCAAAAGCACGCGTCCGGACGCATGCTTTTAGCACCCCTATTTGGAAAGAATCGAAAACTTCTTTGGAAAGTCTTTGGGTGCAAAGTCTTTGGAAAGTCTTTGGGTCTTTGGAAAGTCTTTGGAAAGTCTGGAGTCTTGGGAGTCTTTCGCGTCAGCGTTTATTTGTAACCCACCAGCATACTTTTGCCCGTATCTCACAATGCACAACTTGCTACTCTGTTGAGGAATGTTGCCAGGTCCAAGGAGCATGCTATTAAGATGATTCGTACAGAGTTTGAGCAAGGAAAGGATGCTGATGATGATGAGGCAGAAGTGTTGTATGCTGGGAAAAAAGGTAAGAAATCTTATGATAAAGGGAAGATAGGTCCATGCTTTAAATGTAACAGTTATGGACATTTGAAGATAAATTGTCCCAAGCAAGACAAAGAAATAGTCTATTATAACTGTGAAGGAAAGGGTCACATGGCAAACAAGTGTCCAAGTCCAAAAAGAAATAAAGGAAAAGATAAGAAATATTTTGAGGGCAAGAGCAGAGGAGGAAGAAATAGTCCTAGCTTGAATGTGGTTAAAGAATCTGAGGAGGAAGAACTAGATGAAGATATAGAGGTAAATATCTCAACCAATTGTTTTCTGAGTTATTTGATTTGCAAGGGAAGAAAGTTATACTGGAAAAAGTATTATGTGTGCCTGGTCTTGTAAGGAATTTAATTTCCATTGCGCAGTTGGTAGATCTTGGCTATAAGGTTGTGTTTGAAAGATTGTAATGTAATGTGTAATGTGTAATGTCTAAGGTTGTGTTTATTGGCAGAAGAATTGGGAATCTATTTGGTCTTGATAACATACATTGTGAACCAACCTGTTTGAATCTTGTAACTCTGCCATCAGTTGATATATGGCATGGAAGACTTGGTCATGCAAACTCCAAAATCATTGAGTTATTATGTAAGAAAGGATTCATAGAAGCAGATCTGAATCAATCTGGAAAAACTATATGTGTAGGATGTGTACTTGGCAAACATAATCGACTAGCTTTTAAAAGATCTAACAAAAGAGCACAAGGTTTGCTGGATCTAGTTCACACTGATTTGTGTGGACCAATGAATATAACAGGGCTATCTGGAAAGAGATATTTCATGACCTTAATTGACGACTTTAGCAGACATACTCACATATATTGCTTGAAGACAAAACATAAGGCAATGGAAGTATTCAAACAATATGTAAATGAAGTTGAGACTGAAACTGGCAGAAAAATCAAGTGTTTGAGGTATGACAGGGGTGGAGAATTTATGTCAGGAGAGTTTAAACAATATTGTAAACTTAAGGGAATAAGACGACAACTTACATGTAGATATTCACCTCAACAGAATGGAGTTGCAGAAAGAAAGAATAGAACTCTTCTCAATGCAGTGAGAAGTATGCTGAAATTCTTAGGGCTTCCAAATTTTCTATGGGAAGAGGCTGTTCAAGCAGCTGCCATGATTCAAAATAGTCTGCCATCTGTAAGTATACAAGGGGCAATCCCTGATATGCTTTGGTCAGGGAAAACAATAGAGTACAATAAGCTAAGAATATATGGGTGCTTAGCATACACTCATATTCCTGAAGAGCTCAGGAAGAAATTAGATGACAGAGCCATGATTACATATCTAGTTGGATATGACAAACAATCTAAGGCATTTAGGTTATATAATCCAAGCACTAGAAAAATTGTGGTAAGTAGAGATGTAACCTTTGATGAATCTCAGGTTTATAAAGTACTGATCAAGGAGAATAAACAGAAGGAGGTTGCTGAAAGCATAATTAATGCAGATAATGCTGAAAATGAGATGACTAATACCAAAATGATTGATAACGATGATGATATGTTAGATGATCAGCAAATCAGTGGTGCAGGGACTGAGGAGAACATTAATGAAGGAGGAGGTGATTCTGAAGAAGTGCATCTGCCAAATCCAGAGTTCACAGCTGAGCCATCTGAGCCTGTAACTATTGTTGACCTACCTCAAAAGAAGAAAAGAGCTACTGAAGTAGAGAAGCTGCAACAAGCAAATATAAAAATTGATCCATTAGTTC
The DNA here is from genome assembly GCA_021234155.1 of Isoetes taiwanensis. Taxonomy (NCBI): domain Eukaryota; kingdom Viridiplantae; phylum Streptophyta; class Lycopodiopsida; order Isoetales; family Isoetaceae; genus Isoetes; species Isoetes taiwanensis. Next base: position 2,921,715 of record JAJEKV010000001.1, on the reverse strand, counting down.
ATGGTCGAACAACTCGAGGTAAGAGTAAAAGAATTCAGAATATAGAAGGTGAATTGGATAGTGTATTTGAGATTTTAGCCCACTTAGATCCAGAAATCCAAATACATATGAAGATGTATTAAACTCAACAGAGAAAGGTAAATGGATAAATGCTATGAATGAGGAGATGGATTCATTTCATAATACTAAAACATATGAGCTTGTTGATAGACCTTGTGGGAAAAATATTGTAGGTAACAAGTGGCTATTCAGAATAAAAGCAGGTGTGGATGGGAAGACACCTAGATACAAAGCCAGATTGGTTGCCCAAGGATTCTCACAGAAAAAAAGGTCAGGACTTTGATGAAACCTTCTCTCCATTAGTGAAAATGAATAGCATTAGGATGTTATTGGCAATTGCAAATGCTTGTGATTTAGAAGTACATCATATGGATGTAAAGACTGCATTTTTGAATGCAACCTTAGAAGAAGAAATCTTTATGAAGCAGGCTCTAGGATTTGAACAGGGAATTGACAAAGTTTGGAAGCTCAATAGAGTAGTATATGGGTTGAAACAGTCTCCTCGTGAATGGTATAAGTGTATGGATGGGTTTCTACGAGAGCATGAGTTTATTAAATTAGATAATGATGGAAATCTGTATAAATTCCAGCATGGGGAAGAATGGTGTATCATAGCATTGTATGTTGATGATAATATTATGGTAGCAAAAGGGACAACTTGCTTGAATATGTGCAAGGAATTGCTAAAACAAAGATTTGAAATGACTGACTTAGGTGAGTTGAAAAACTTCCTAGGAGTTGAAATGAGCAGAAATAGAGCAGAAGGCATAATAATGCTTACTCAAAAGAAACAAATTCTAGACATGTTGAAGAAATTCAATATGCAAGATTGTAAAGCTTGCAAAACTCCTGCAGTACCTGGTTGTAAATTGTCTGAGAGCATGTGTCCAAAAAGATGAAATTGAAAGAGAGGAGATGCAAGCAGTACCGTACAGAGCATTGATTGGATGCTTAGCATACGTGGCCAATTGCACAAGGCCTGATATTGCACATAGTCTTAATATCTTAAGTAGATATAATACTGATCCTGGCAGAGATCATTGGACTGCTGCAAAAAGAGTCCTAAGATATTTAAAGGGAACTATTGAAGAAGGAATTAAATACACTACAGATAATTTAATTCTTGAAGGTTTTTGCGACGCAGATTGGGGAGGGGATGTAGATACCAGAAAATCAACTTCAAGATATCTAGTCATGTTAGGAGGTGCACCCATATCCTGGAAATGCAAAAAACAATCTGCCATAGCCATGTCTAGTGCAGAGGCAGAATATGCTGCTGCCACTTTATGCTCAAAAGAGATCGTTTGGGAAAGAAGACTGATTATAGAGCTAGGGTTTGAGCAACCATTGGCTACAAAAATTTGGTCTGACAGTACAAGCTGTATAGCATTGTCAAAAAATCCAGTTCTACATGAAAGGACTAAACATATAGAACTAGAAATGCACTTTATTAGAGATGCTGTCAGAAAGAAATTGTTATGTTATATTTAAAAACAGAAGAGCAACTAGCAGACATACTTACAAAGTCACTGGCAGAACAGAGGTTTAATTATCTGAAAGGCAAAATAATGCATATAAATATAACATGAAGGAGGATGTGAAGATATGTCAGGTTATATTATATGCATTGGTTAACAGTGTTGCATGATAAGATTGTGCAGGTCCATGAAGTCATATGCAATATTGACCTATGAGAAGCAGTGGCAGTAGGTCAACGAATAGGTTATGACCTAACCTAAGGAAGTATGAAGTCAATACTTGGAAAAAAATTAGGTTGGTGGGCTGGTACTACCCGGACGTTGCTACGCCCGCCAGAAAACGTCAGGTACCCCCAGCCCGCATGTTTAGGGTTTTGCAAGTCAAAGTCAACTGTGGGATATTTGGGGAAGCCTAAATTTATGGACGGCAAGACCTATCTACTCCGAATCTTCAGGCAAGTCGGTAGACTTTCCAGTATAAGGGGGGCGCACTATCTACAGGGGAGTGGGTGTGACAATCAGGCGGATGAAGATCTAGGCATGCCGGAATGTGGCCATACTAGCTTGGTTGATTGACCATAACTTGATTTGGATTTTGTGTGAAGTTCATAAGTGCACAAAGGAATTAGTGACCACAACTTGGCTTCCTTGGTGCTAGATTCTATTGTACTTAAAGACTAAGACATATTTTATTGTCGAGAAATTTGAGTTGAACTTTACATGTGTTTGTCTCATCCTTGCTATTGGAATTTTCTAAGGGTTCATTAATCTAACAGTTCAGTTACCTTATGAGGATGTTTTTTGTGAGCCGGATCAGTGTGCTAGTATGTTTGCTAATGCTGGTGAACCTGTGATTGCAATTGATCATAACTCGCATGTGCAGTGTGTTCAGAATTTGGTTTCTCATGCGGTTGTATGTCATTTCACGGGCCAGTTCCTTGATCTCCGTAGGATGGGTTTTTGGTTTAAGCAGCATCTCCAAAGACTAAAGTTGCCTACTTTTGAGTCCTTGAAAGTTCTTGACAAAAAGAATAATTTTTTCTTGATCATGTTTGATTCTCCTGTTCCTGTGGATAAGCTTGTAGAGCGTGGAGTAGAGCCCTTATGGGAAAACTATCTGCTATATCAAGCTTACACACCTGGTTTTGCACCTAATAAGTCAAGTGCTCTCCGCATGCCTTGTTGGTTTGCTTTGGAAGACTTTCCAATTGAAATGCAAGTTCCTGAGTTCATGGTGGCTATTGCTAACGGTCTGGGGTTGCATCTTGCCCACTCTATTGTCAATGGTCCTCGCATTTGTGTATATCTGCCTATTTCTGCTTCATTACCAAAGTCTGTTATGGTTAGGAGTGGCCCTCTGTTCTTTAGATATCATCTATCTTTGCTCAACGGTCCTGAGTTAGGTAAGATGTTCCCTAATATTGATACTTTTGCTGCTTACCGCCTTGCTTCTCCCTTGAAGCCTGTTCTTTCTTCTACTGCTGCACCTGCCACTTTCACCTCTACTGTGACTACATATCCTACTGTTGCTCATGTGCCTTCATGTTTTCAATCCCTTCACCTCCTGCCCAACATCAGCCATTTGATGACGAGGTACGTCGTAGATTGCAAGTCATTCACGAGACAGAAGAAAGGTGGGAAATGATGAATGAGGGATGGCAGCGAGTCAGTTTAAAGAAGGCGACACGAAATAAGCATGCACATGTCACACCACGCTCTTCTGAAGGCATACATGGAAGGGTTGAGCAGAGCGGAGGCTCTCCCTTACCACCTGCGGGTCAGCATACAGAGGGAGCTGATCTAGAGTGTTCTTCTATTGGGAGGGATGAGCAGAGCGGAGGCTCTCCTTCGCCAGGTATCTTACACAATGGAAGGGTGGAACAGAGAGGAGGCTCCCCCTTACCAATTTCCAAAACACAATGGGCATATCTCCCACTTGATGATGCTGCTGAGATGGATGTAGAACATCATCATATATCTTGATGAACATACTATCTTGGAACGTCAGGGGTGTAGTTTCTTCCCCATGTAAAAGGAGCAGGCTATCTAATTATTTATCTAAGTTTCCAATGGATTTTTGTTGTCTTCAAGAGCACAAATGTTGTAAAGGTGGGGTGCAGAAGCTGGCTGCAATTGTGGGTCTTCATTACAATGTCTTGGTTGCTGCTTCTAACTCAGCTAAGGCTGGAGTTCTCACTGCTTGGAAACCTTCCCTTAATGTTACTTTTACTCAAGTAGACAGATTTGGACGGTGGATAATAGTCAAAGGATGGATAAGGGGCAAGAGTGGGGAATTGTGAATGTGTATGCACCTAATCTGCCACGTCAGTGAGGCTCTCTGTGGGCCACTTTACGGACTAAGATTATGCGGCTGGGTAAAAGAAAGCTAGGGTGTCTAAAAAAAATGCCCTTACATTATGTATAATGTAGGGCATGTAGGCACCCGTTTTTGTTATTTTTTTGAATTTTAGTTAGTTGGGATATGTAATCATTAGGAGTAGCCACGTCAGCAATTCAAAATTATGATTGGCAGTGGCAACCAGAACGGACCTTCATTGCAATTTTTCGGAGGGAGATTGCGAAGTGTTTCCTGTTTAGGAAAAAAATTTGCCGCCGTTCCAATTTTTTGTGTTTGTGAGTGATCAACGAAGTAATTCGACTGTAACTTATTCTTCTTCCTCGAAATCCTTGCCTAAATCCAAGCAATGGACGCCTTTGCCTCCCGGAAGTCACCCAGATTAAACAAGAATTTGAAAATAGTCGATTCTAGCAAGAAAGCTGAAAACAACAAGAGGAAGGTTCAAGCTTCTGAGGAACCAGGGCCAAAAAGAAGACTTATTTGTGAAGAACCCGCTGTTGTGGAAGCAAAGCATGTAAGATGTGTCAATGCAGATGAAATTTTTCCAGATTTACAACAGATAATGGACGAGCAGTGGGGGCCCAAAGACATACGGGGGTTCAAAGAATCTAGCGTGAAGCCAGAGTGGGCCGAGAACTTCTACAAACATTATGAAATTGTTTTTGGTAAGCGGGAGGTCACAAATCGCCATGTACCTGAGTACTTTGCTCGTGCATTTGCCCTTCAATTGACAGGTAAAAAAATAGATTGGGATACATATTCTTGGTTCGGTTTTCACAGTTTTGGAGGTTCCAAAGAAAATTGAGGTGCAAGATGTAGCCGAGGGAAAGAAAGCAGTGATTGAAGGAAAAAGCAAAATCACTATTCCTACGGTGATATAAGTTGAGAAGGCTGGCACTTCAGGTCTGCATGGTGACATTCCAGATTATGACGAGGAACTCGAGAGATTGAGGGAGCAGGCTAAGGCCACATCTTCAAAAGTAAAAGCAGCAGCAGAAAATGTGACTCCAAAGAAGAAGTCCACGCCTAAAAAGCCCGTGAAGAGAAGACAATTAAAGTAGAAGCGGTAAGAAAGCATTTTATTTTGATTATACAAAGAAAATGAGAAGTCCATGACATCCTATGTTTACAGGTCCTAATGAAGAGGAATCTTCCGAGCGCCAAGATCTAGAGCAGGATACTCTTAAGTTTGTGTCAAATCTTGCTTCTGACATAGTAAAGGAGGCTGAAATTCATGACAATGAGAAATCAGGAGAGGTTGAAGACGAGGATTCTGGACCTAATAAGAATCTGAGTGAGGAAACCAAAAAGAAGGGAAGGAAATGGATACCGACTCTCAAAAACGATGTCAGTCAGAGCATAAGAATGATCTCTACAGTAACTTGATCTACATATCCTACATTTTTTTTTTACATCTAGTATCCAAGTTAAAAACTTTAAAATAATATGGATAGTAGTAGGCGAATGTAGATGATTTGTGTAAATGTCTTGGTCATTGAACCCAGATCTGCAGATTGAATACAGGCCATATGATGCCTTGCTCAACCGAATGATGAAGCTCAAGAAGGCAAGGATTTTCCGGGATCTTTGCCACGAAATGGAGTGTTATTTATTTGAACAAGATGTCTTTGGACATGGATGTGGGAAAATTTTCCAACCAAAGCATGTGGATATGTATGCCAAGTACTAGACTTTGAACTTATTCATTTGTATGTGTAAGTCAAGTTAGTAATTTTATCCTTTTCAACTTGTTATAGGTACCGCAGACTCGTGTTCCGGATGATAAGAAGGCCGACGTCCGGGTTCTTTCCACCGGACTGACTTCATGGAATTTTTGACAGATTTGCAAGGCAAGCGAAAAAGATAAATCTATGGCAGCCTCCGAGCGTGGAAGAGATATTGTAAAGGTAGCTCTTACAGGGATAAATTGGCTGAAGTGTAGATGGATCATGATTCCAATGCTATGTAGAGTTACTGAACATCACACTTTGGCCATCTTCAACATGGCACTTACTTAAGAGTAAGAACACCATCAACATTCAGATCTTCAATTCTGCCGAGGACATTGACGTTGACATGCTTGCACTTAAGAGGTATTTTGTATCACATCTCCTTTTATTAATATTGAGTAGATTGGATACCATGTTAGCAACTTCTTTCATTCATTTGCTACAAAGTTGATCTGGTCTTTTGCAGGCTCCACATCCTCACTATGGCACGCGGTTGTGTCGAGTGTCCCACTTTTTTGAAGCATGGACAAAATCCTTCACCAGTTGTGAAGATTCATAAGTGTCCACAGCAGAAAGATGGGGATTCATGTGGCGTCTATGTTGCAGCTTATATGCAGAAGTTTGTAGACACAATCGTGTGTGGTAAAACTACCAATGTGAGTGTCTCGTGTCTTTTGTCTTGCAAACAAATGGTTTTTAATACATTATGTAAGTATTGTTGTCACATTTGCAGATTACCCGAAACTGGTTCTTGCCAAAGTATGTGGAGGATCGTCGTGATGTTCTCATCCGAGCACTATTTCAGGAGTTAGACCACATTCACATCGCACCCGAAACCATTAGACCACCTGCTACTAATAAATGTGGCTGAGAAACAGCCTATCCCCATTGTCAATGCTAAACACTATTTGATTATAAAATACACATTTTTTCATTGAATTTTAATGAATAAAATCTCTTTTTATTCAACTCCACCATACTTTATTGATAAATTGCATGTTCTTTCATAGCAGGTGTACAGAAAAGGTTGATAGTGTTTGATATCAATAATGTTTTGGCAAAACAAATACATAGGACTTTGGTATCAGATGATCAGCTAGTTGGAAATTATGACATAATAGGCAAGAAAGTGTTGTTTTTAAGGCCCCACCTAGATGAATTCCTCAAATTTGTATTTGAACACTTTGAAGTAGGAATATGGTCATCAATAGCTCCATGGAACCTATCAAGAGTAGTGAATAAAATCTTCACAATGACGCAGATAAGGGACTTAAGGTTCACCTTTGATGGAAGCCACTTGTTTGGGATTTAAACTACGAAGACAAACCTTTGTATCCGAAGCCAATTGAGTTTTATATACGAGAAGTATCGCACAGGAATGACAAAGAACACACTAATAGTAGACGACTCCGAGTACAAGATGCTCTTCAATCCCACCGAAAATTGCATATGCCCACCTTCATGGCAGGAAAGTGATGTTGAAGACACATGTCTCTTGACACTTCTGAAACCATGGCTAGAGGGTTTGTTGATAGCACCAGACCTGCAACAGTATGTGAAGCAGAATCCTTTACGCAATCCAACCGATGTACTAACAACAACTGTCTAGAGGCAAATGCTTTCAGAGGGCTTCAAGGACAGAGATGGCATGTCCAGGCTATGGACAAGCTGCAAGAAAGTAATATATTGAAACAGCAGAATAGTATGTACTGGCTTCACATCGGCTGTGACCAGATTTTGAATGTAATTTAATGTTAATATAAAACATGAACAACATACTTGTATATATTGGCATCATATCTAATATGACCAGGTTGTATATCTTGTGATATGTAATACAAGAGTTTTTGTCTCCATACATGTTCCACTTTCTGCTTTGTTTCATGAATCAAAAGAAAAGCTATTGATATCCTTTATAACAGAACAAGTTCACAGACTAGTTTAACTTAAAGCAGAATTTGCAAGAGTAAGATTTGGGACCCTGTCCTCCATTTTTTGTACTTGATTAGGAAAATATTCGTTTACCTTGCAAAAGGTCTGCTTCGGAGAGGTCATTATCTGTAAAAAGGCATTCATGTGATTCCTCTTGAGCTATTGCCTCATCCATTTCAAAGGTAAGATACTTGATCTCATTGGCTTTTTCCATGGCAGTGAGGCCAATCATAAACTTTCTGCCAGTGTCATCTTCATGGCATGTTCTAGCAAACAGAACACTGGCCATATCCTCATAAAGTGAGACAAGAATAGCCTTAGACTTTTCAAAGTCATAATTGGTTTTTTTGATAAGCTGGAAGGTCTTGAACCAGCCGCTAAAGCCAAGGCATGAGACTAAAGACCACTTCTTTTCAACGAGATTGAACTCCCTGAACTTGATATAATCGTGGATGTGCTTGTTTTTTATGTAGGCCAGAATGGTCTGAACAACAACATTTGGACTGTCCACTCCACCATTATCATATTCCAGCTCAATAAGTTCTTTGATCCAGAAATTGTAGGTTGCAACATCTTGAGGAAGAGTGGTATTCTCCTAAATAATCAGAAAAACATAGGTTAAAAAGAATTTCGATTAAGTATATAGAAAGAAGACACCAACAATTAACCAAACCCTGGTCTCAAGTAAAACTTGAAAACTGAGAACAGAATAAAAAACCTTTAGTCATGTCAAAATAGTAGACCATATACTTAGAATTCATAATAGAAAAATAAGTATCAATTAGCAGCCTTAGAAATTATCGGTGTAAATAATCCTAAGCCAAGGTAGGTTAATAAAAAATTAAAGATATGAAGTCATGATCCAAAAGACATAATAATTTGTAAAATGAAAATATAAGGTATATGTGACCAGTCAATTAAATATAAACAAGGTGCTGCGCACGGAGGGTTGCCCTCTATGGCCGGAGGGTGAAGTGGCTTAAATGATACTTCGAAGTCATGTTTTTACAATCACTCAAAATTGCTACTTCAAAACAATAGAGCACTTGATACCATGACTTTATGAGGATTGGCCTGAAGAGATTTTTGGTGCTCGGCATGGAACAAGGATGGCAGAAGGATAAGGACAAGTCTAATAGAGAAGAGAATAGAAATACATGTTTTATGAGCATACAAATGAGAAAACACCTTGAAGACCTCTGATCGGTTTTTTGTCACGGAGGGCTTCAAACATGTGAGGAGCGGGTTTTGTAGAGGATGAGGCACATGTGCTACTTCACTGTTCATCATATGCCACATTGCGTGCTAAACATGGTATGAAAGCTTATACACTTGCTGAATTTTTTGACTACCCTGGGGGTGTGATTGGGGCGTATATGCTTGCTGTTTTGGACCATAGAGAAAGATGCTTGAAAGCAATGGATGTAAAAGAGGAGGACGAGGAAGAGATTGAGGGGGTTAATGCATTATTATCCGATGATGCATCAACATTTCAAGCATAGAATAAAATAACAGTAATATGGTTTTCTGTGATAGTTCACTGACAGAATCTTTGATCCACTTTGAACTCATTTTTCTCCATCATCCAAGTCTAAATCAAGCCAAACTTTTTCCCACATGTTCCATGGAATAAAATAACGGCTAAGGTTAGCCAAATGGCTATTTTGTAACATTTTTGCCAAGAAAAACGGCTAAAGTAAATGGGAAAAATTGCTCAAAAAAAGAAAATTTTAGCCCAATTTTTTTGCCGACTAAGTGAGTTTTTAGATCGAATAGCTAAACCTCCACCTCCAGACAACTCCTCTAGGACAACAATTAGCCAAACTTAAGAAAGAGTGGACTTGGGAAAATGGATGGATTAGCCTAGTAGCTGACACCAAGATATATAGGAACTTTAGGAAATCATCAAAGAACTTGTTTCAAGTACGAAGTTGAAGCAGAAACTTCTTATTTCAAGTATGAAGTTAATTATCAGAGGGAGGATCACAGCTACAAGGAACACTGCACTTTTTCTTTGAGCTTTGAACATGTGTGTATATGATTATATGTCAATTTATGTCTTTGTTTTATTATTATATTAAGGAAGTTATAAGAATGATTATAATGATAACAATAAGTTCAATGTCTTTGTCCAAAGGCTTAGAACTTTTAAAATAAGGATAGTGTGATGGCTAATATTTGACCTACATTTTGTGAAAGTTTAGCCAAAGACAAGAAACCATGATGGAGAAAAACCATTTAGTTTAGCCAAGTATTAGAAACTTCTAGCTCCAATTCGAAGGTAGTTTAGCTAAACCTATGTGGCTATACTAAAAATATAGGAGCAGTAATTTATTCCATGACATGTTCCTACAACTTTTCTCTGATAGATATTTCAAAGATAATCCAAAAATGCTAGTAAAACATGAGATATCATGATTTGAGTGTGCAGACCTTGTTTTGTCTCAGGGAAGTGCACTGGCCAAATTTTCTTCCAACGTTGAACCCGATTTTCTCAATCATCCCATATCCAAGTTGAGCGAATTTTTTTCCCACATCTCGCCACAACTTTTCTCTGATTGGTCCTCCAAAAATCATTTAAAAAGATTTGCACAGCTCGGGATATTCAGATCTAAGTGTAACTACCTCATTTTGCTTTAGGGATCCTAATGTAATTGATGCCATTTTGCAAATTTTGCACAAAGATTGGTTGCCTTAAGCAACCTGAAGGTTTTAACCAAGTAAAATCCACTAAGGTTGATCCAAGTGCCAGGTTTCAGGTCAACATCTGGCGATGGATGGCCGACTTCCCCACCATGGAGGCTAATTGGGTCTGGTAGACTTGTTAGTCCGCATGGATGTTAATGTTCAATTCAACTCAATTCAATTTGGGATCTTCATATGGATGAGAACATTTTGACACAAGGCATGTAATGACAACATGGATATTTCATGGTGAGTCATATGGATGAGAGTAGGGCAATGATTGTATGGTGGTGCTTACAAAATTATCTATAAAACCTTAAGAAATCATATCACTTTAGAGAAGCATACTTCCTGAAACGACACCTCCTTAAAAACTACACTTATAAACCACACCTACAAAACTACACCTTCTTAAAAACAACTCCACCTCAAAAAACAAAAACCATAGTTATTTTAAGAAAAAAGCATATATCCTTAAAGAATCACACCTCCTAAAACACAAAAACCACAGTTCCTTAAAAAAACAACAGTGAACGTTTCCTGTCCACTTAAAAAACACCACCAATCAATAAAACCACACCACCACAGATCCGCATGTAGACTTTTTTGTGACCTCTGAATAAAGTACATGTGGACCTAGAAAAACTAGAGTTTTCAACAGTGGACCAAAACTTGGGGTCAGTATGTCATTTGTCATTTTTGACTCATAGTGATAATATGATCTATTGCCTTTCAGAAGTTGAACCACATGGTGAGGTTGTGACAAATGAAACATTCATTGTTTGGAGAGAGAAGTTGAGGCAAAGCTTGCACTTGAATGGGCAAATTACTTTCTATGTCAATTGTCTTCGTACCCTTACTATGCTCCCTTTAAGCCTGGTTGAAAGCTGGTATATATTTTGATTTCCAGAAAAACGTTTTAACTAATATCTTTATTACACAGGTCCATGCCAGAATCTGCACTGATGGGCACAATGGAGAAATGCCATACTGGGAGATATTGGTTTGAAAGTGCTATTGTCAAGTTTAAATTGCCCATTCCTTGTGTTGTGTGTTCTGCATGTGACTCTTTGTATCTCATTCAGTTGATATATACTTGCAGGGTAGAATGCCTGTTATTGAAAACAACAAGGTTGAAGAAAAGGAAGAAGTTGCAATGGGATGCACTCATATGTAACCTGAAGAAAAGGAAGAAGTTGCAAGGGGGATGCACTCATATGTAACCCGTATACGAATTTTTAAGAAGCCAAATTTGACCCCTTCCGAAAAAAATCTACCTAGGATAGCCTGGTGCCAAAAACTCTAAAAAAAGACCCCCTATTGAACATACATGTACGTAAATGATAAATGGGTCAAGAAAAACCCCCTCCCTGTGCATACAAGATAGGTTACATAAAAATCGGTGCACATCCTTGCATAATACTTGAAGTTTGTGATGAATCGGAGAAGCTTTCTGTTATTTGACTGTTGGCAGCTTAATGTGGCATATCAGCGCATCATGGCAGAAGATAGAAAATCTTGGCATGTTCATGATGTTTAGGCTAGCCCAATCAGCCAAAAGAGTGACTTTCTAAGAAGCATGCTCAAAATGTAGGTAGTTTGGATCATCAAGATGAGGTTGCTGAAGCAGACAAGGTCAGTACAAGTTGTTCTTGATGAGTAAAAATTCTAGGCATTCAGCTATCATTTGTCATTTCTTACTCATTGTGATAATACAATCTACTGTGTTTCAGTCGTTGAACCACATAGTGTGGTTGTGACAAGTGAAATATTCATTGCTTGGAGAGAGAGGTTGAGGCAGAGCTTGCACTTGAAATGGCAAATTAAGTTCTATGTTATACGTTATTTGTCTTCGTACCCTTACTATGCTTTATTTATGCCTAGTTGGAAGCTGGTACATGTTTTGATTTCCAGAAAAAACTTTTATGTAATATCTTTTTTACAGGCCCATGCCAGAATCTGCATTGACGGGCACAATGGAGAAATGCCCCACTGGGAGCGCTTGGTTTGAAAGTGCTATTGTCATGTTTACAATACCAGATTTCTATAAATGCTGGTGATCAATTTGTTAACATACATAAAGTCTTCATCACTGCCCTATATATCAGCATGACATGACTTCTCAAATGATAAGAAAGCAGAAATTCATTTTCTTTCCATTTTAGTTTGGAAACCTAGACATTTCAGATAGATATTTGGAAAACATGGCATTAAAAGTGAAATACTCAAGGTTGCCAGAACTGATGACCAGTAGCTTGGCATAGTATTCATCTTGGAAGTGAAAAAATAATCATCTTTATCTGTTGAATGGACGGACAGAATACAGTTGTAATTGATTAAAATATTAGCATATATTTTAGTACGATTGAATCTAACATGATTTGTAGTCTCCTGATCTGATCTAACATGATTTGTAGACCCCACATATGGAACTGTTCCTTGGTTTGAACTGGTGGTAATGCGCGTGCAACGTTTCTAGAAGTAAAAATTGCCAGGTCCAAGAAGCACAGTACTACACAAGTGCTATTGCAGCTTCCTAGACACATGGTCAAACCCAAGTTCTGCTTTCATATTTACTTGACCTTTAAGCCATCTTCCAATTTAAAAGCCCGCATCATCCTTATTACCCTAACTTCATTCAACAATCTGTCAAACATGGCCAAATGGTGGCAAAAGCTCTTCAAAGCATCCAATTCCTCAAGCAAAGTAGCCGATGAGAAAAGTTCAGCACCGAAACAAAAACAAAAATCCAAGGTTTCTGATAAACAGGGTTTCAGCTTTGGTGCCTATAATGGTTCTTCATTTCCTAGCAGGAAGTTTTACTTTTCTGCTATCCAAAGCATTTGATTCCAAGAAGTACAAAACCTTGAATCCGAGAAGAAGGAAGTGTACAAAAGCATGAAACAGGCTGCTGCTCAACGTTTTGTGCTGGTTTGCTAAAGTGCCTATCTCTGCTCAAGAGGGCATAATGTCTATGTTAATTTTAAAGCCAGCACTTAGTGGGGAATTAGGCCATAATGCTGTCTTAATTTTAAATGGAATGGGATATGGCATATTGTATATTATCAACAATACATAAGCATATTGAACTAGGCTATCATGGAGACCATATGTAAAGAGACTTACTTGTCATGTTCAGAGATATCTTTCCAAAAGGCAGCCCGCCATGTTCAGAAATGCTCACGGGACACATGCTAGTGCCAATGCCGCCTTGTCAGAAGCCTGCTTAAATCTTTGCTTCCCGTCATTCTATTCTTCATTCCAAATCCAAGGAGGCGCAAATGAAGAGCTATGCGTTACTAACCATGGTGGTGATGGCAACAGTGCTAGTACGCGGAGATGATTGCAGAAATGCTCAGGCCAAGCTATTCCCGTGCCTTTTCTCAGTGTTTGAAAGCCGCCCACCTCCTCCTACGCCGGATTGCTGCGAAGGCCTCCGCAATACCACCAAATCCGACCTTTGCCAGTGTTTGCTCACCACTCACTTCCGCACCTTCTGGCTTCCGCACCAGCTGACCGAGAGTTTACAGGAAACAGGAGGTTTGGAGCAGTCACCAGCATATCCTAGGAATATTCTAGCATATACCTAGGATATGCCAAAAACCCACATAAACAAGGGTTTGCCCCTAGGTTTGCCCCCCTAGGGGCAACCCAAAAATTGGAACAGACCATAGATAGTACATTTGAGACCAAAATTCTGATAAAGTGGATGGAAGTAACACGAGAAAAATCCAGTTCAAGGTAAAAAAGATAATGGAATTAAACATAGATAGTACCATAGCGACCAATTGTTAAGATAAAGTAGATGTTAATAGGAAAAGGAAACAAAGATAAACTCTCAATATAAAGAACCATTGGGACATTTAATCAGATAGTATAGATGGTAAAAGCAATAGAAGTAAAAGATACATTCTCAATCAGACAATAAAGAAAATGCCAGCCAAGAATGAGTGCCCATATAGACAGATCTTGAAGAAGAAAATACAAATTAATTAATGAGACAGCTTACATATAAACCCATAGAAGAAGATAATTCAGATTAATAGAGAACATGAAGTTTGTTCAATATAGCTGCTTAAAGCCAAAATCAGCAGAATATAGTGTTGTGAAAGTTATTACCACTAAGAACAGAAATCATTTATCCCATAAAGAGACATATATTTGAAAAAATCACAAGTTGCGTTTGGATACTTACAATGTATCAGTAGTATCCTAAAAACTTACAACTCAAACTATGCAAAAAAAGCTCCAGAAGTAGATTCCTAGGAACATCAATGCAAAGAGTAAGAGATCCTGATACCTGCACCCAACAAATAAAAAACGAGCATTAGTATGGTCGTCATGAAATGGGTAGCAGGTGTCGTGGGATGTCTTAGGTCATCCCTTCACTCTGCTTGATGTACAAACAGTAACAGGGTTAAAAAACAATAGCAGAATTCAAAAAAGCTCCAAAACTATGCTTAATAACACACAATGGTTAACACATTACATAGTTCTGATTTAATATTCTCACAAGAATATTATCTAGCCCAAAGCATAGAATAATAGCCCATCAGGCCAAACAATCATTTATGATGGGGCTTATTTAACAGATAGACTATAATACTTGTGAGAAAGAAGTTAGCAAGATCCATACAGGAGTAAAGATTAATGTCATATTTCAGGAAGTAGATGCAAGAAATAAAAGAAACCACCTACTAAATAGTTCAATATGTTATATAGAGTTCAGATATTAACAATCCTACAGGAATATAATCCAACCAAAAAGCTTAGAAAGGTAGTCCAGCAAGCCAAAAAACGTATTAATGATAGGGCTGAATTAACAGTTAGACTACATTTGAGAGGAAAGGAGTTAGCAGGTTACATTCACCTGGAGTAAATGTCAATGGCATAAACAAGAAGAGGATGCAAGAAATATAAGAAATCAATTACTGAACCTGAGTTTGTTGAGTGGAATTTGACACATAATACTCCTTGTTCAACTGAAAAGAAGCTTGAATAGCAGGCCCATTGTTAGATTGGTCTGCCATGTTCCTCACAGTAGGCTGCAAATCATGGGCAACTGGTGGAGCTATTTGGCCAGAATCATGTACAGGAACTAGAACAGGTTGCTGGATATCAATCTTTTGTGCAAGCATAGTAGTGTTGCCAGTATTCATGTTGGCATTTGCCAGTTTGCTGGGATTGGGGCTCACCACCGAGCTGTGGAATTCATACACTTTTTTCCTCTTGGCATTCTTCATCTTCTCCTCCTGAATCCTCTTTCTAGTGGCGAAATTCAAATCCCCTTTCTTTCTGCCCATGCAAGGAGCAGGGCGGCCAGATTCGGCTGTGATCAGAGAAGGAAAAAGAATGAAGCAAGCATGGTTATAAGCAAAAGGCCACTGGTCGATAAGTATAAAGGTATCTGAGTCCACCAATTGTCTACCAGCTTCTAAGTAGTTCCTACTTTCCTGTAATCTGAATTCTAGTGAAGTTTTTAATCTTTCCTTCTTTTCCTTCTCCTGTAATTCTTCAACACTAACCTTTGGAAGGCAAGCTTCCAGTTTAGAGCAAAAATATATTTCACCACTTATTTTTTGCTTTAACTCTTCCATCTGCTTCAAGTCTCCATCATTCTTGTCTGCTTTGGCATTCAAAGCAGACAACTCATTCTCCATTCTTGCTATCTCGTTCCTTCCATGCTCAATCATCCTCTCTTCCCTTGCTAAAGAGTTCTTATCTACCTCAATGGTACTAATTATTTTTACCAGATCAGTTGTACATTTGTCTAAATCTGTTTCCAACTTACTAACCTCCTCTTCAATCAAAGAAATGTTGAAACTTAAATTGGAAACAAAAAACTCAGAGGACTGACCTGCTTTCCCCTTAAATTCAAGTTGAGGTGTTGATCTGCCTGAAGCTAGAGGTGTACTTTGGCATGAAGGAACTGTAGTTTTGATCCTTTTAACATCTTCTTTTTTAACATCAATGTCATTCCTTTTTCTCCTGGACCAAACATTGACCTGTTTCTTGTAAGCATCCCAATCAACCCGATGAGCCTCAGGGTTATGCTCTGCCCGACTACAGTTTTCCCATGCAAATGATAATGCTACTAGCTTCCTCAATTCATTATTCGGGACACCTCCATCTCCATACAAGAAATCGATCAAGCCGTCCAATTTCTGCTTCAAATGAGGGCGAACAAAGTAGATTTTGATTTTGACTGAAACCATTGGCTCAGACCAAACACTGTTCCAATCATCTGCAGTGACATTTTCTGCCAGCCATTTCAGCTTTTGCTGTGGGATGATTCCTTCACCAGCCATGAGAAAAGAAGATACTTTAAAAAAAAAGCAGCAAGAAACAAAGAAGTCGGAGCAAGCGCCTTGAAGAGGATGCTTCAATTTGCAAAATGCAGGAATCGAAGTGCAATCGGGGAGCAAATTGGCCTGTACAATTCAATTAGTAACAATGGGTGTGAATAATTACACCTCTGACAATCAAAATCATTGTTCGCCGAAAAGGCGCGCGAAAATCGAAAAGGTGCGTCGGGCGCTGCTTAGCGTGCTTTCTCCGTTTCCGCTTCTCGCGCTTTTTTGTACCCCAATATCTAACTTAGACCCAAATGTGGTTTCTGCTAAATGCGTCCTTTATTGTACGCGAAGACGAAATCAACATTCTGGAGTATTACGTGCATATACTGTGGCCGTATTCTTTCCTAATTGACATTGAGAAAATTTTAGGAATCCTTAAAAGCAGAAGTTTTTATTGCAGCACAGATGCAATCTCTTTTAGTCATGATGCATGAGTTAGATAGATAACATAATGTTCACTGTCCCAAAATGATTTGAGGTAAGGATCATGCTGCCTTACAGATTCAATAACTGTCTCAAAATGCTTTGAGATAAGGATCCGATATATCTTGATGTTGCGCTGCTTGCAAATTTATTAAGGTAAAGCTTGCATCATTTATATAATGCATATAAATAAAGCAAGTCGATCATAGTTTGTAGGTCTTGCCATCCATCCATCTCTTTTTGCTACATTTTCAATCTTATTTCAACTATAACATCCTTCAAATTTTAGTTTATTTTGAGTACTATACTTTGTTTGCCATGTAAGAAGTGCACAGCTAGAGGTGATTGCAACAAGACTCATCATTGAAGCGTGTGCAATCATAACATTTCATGGTTGTCTATTGATTGTTTGTAAGTGGTTGACATTGTTTTAGCAATATGAAGTATTGTAACCATTTGGATATGCCTTACCATTGTCTCAAAGTTATTTGGCCATCTTCTGATGGTAATCAGAAATGCAACCAAGGGGATGCAACCAAGGGAATGCGGGGTATAAATCCCCATTTGACAATCAATACTACAACTACTTGAATGCTCTACAACATTCGATAATTGTACGTGTCCTTGCTATCCACTAAATTAGGATGTAATTTAATAGTTCTCAAATGCATCTCTGACTTATAGGATAAGTTGCATCTCTAACTTATAGGATAAGTAGTTCAAGGCGATGTAACATTAAGTAGTTCAAAGGAGACCTAAGTGGTCGTGATTTAGGGTATGGTCACATGTTTTAGGGTATGGTCACATGTACACGTCAACATGAATGGAAAGCCGTCAAAATGCCAAAAGTGAGAGGTCACATGTTTGTTTTTGACATGAATGGATTGCCGTCAACATGGATCCGTCCCACCGCTTCCTCTTTTGGTTCATGTTGACATGAATACCTAGATATTTGACACGTAGCAACTTTAAAAAAAAATTGACCCTAAATCCCAAAAAATTTGACACAAGCAATTATATTTGACATGAACACATGGCCCCAACATTTTAGAAACATTCATGTCGACATCATGTAGATCATGCAAAGTAAAAACACAAGCCAGGACATTAGTCCGGCAACGCCGGGCACACGTTTACTAGTATAATATTAGATACTGCAAGAAATATCTTTGCCACACAAGAGGAAAAGAAAAGAAGAGATAAAGTTTGGTTTGATGAAGAATGTCAGATAGCGAGAGGGAAGTTTAAGATTATGTGGGCTGCAAAAGAAAGAACACTTAAAAGAATGCTGCAAGTTACTTAAGAGGAAGAAGACTGTATTTTTGAAAAAGCGGCAAATTGAGCTTTACAATAAGCTCTTATATTGCCCAAAGGACTTCTGGAAACAGTTGAATACGTTATATACAGCAAAAAGTGATGTATATGCTTTTGACTTATATAACTATGCACATGAGCTGTTATATAAAGCAGATGAGCCGCCTATATATATAGGAGATATGACATTGGAGCCCATATTTACATCAGAGGATATAGGAGATGCCATCAGAAAGCTTGCAAATGGTAAGGCTGCAGATATAGCTGGGCTTAGAGCGGAGATGATAAAATGGGCAGGAAGCGCAGTAGTGAATGAGGTTACTGAGTTGTTTAACTCAGTTATGGCTTTGGGATTCCCGAAGGAATGGCAGTTAAGTTGTATTGTCCCTATCCATAAAGGTGGGGATAAAACAAAAGCAAGTAACTATCTCACAATCATGATAAGCAGTCTTATGGCAATGTTTTTTGGGACAGCAGTGGAACATAAGTTATCTAGATGGGCTGAGGATCAAGATATCGGATCTATTGGGCAAGCCGGCTTTTGTACAGATTACTCTACTACAGACCATCTGGCGACAATAAGAGTAGGCATTAAGAAGTCTAAGTGAATAAATGGGCCAATGTATGCATGTTGTGGACTTGAAAAGGGCATTTGATACTGTACCCAGAAAAAAAAACTTATGGATAGATTAGATGTTATTAATGTTCCTAAGAGACTGCAACTTGTTGTAGCAAAGTTATATGAGCAAGTGCTTGCTGAATTGAGCACTCTGTCGTCTTCTTCCCAGGCCTTTCCTGAAAGTGGGCCTCTGTCGTCTCCGCAGGCTCTGCTCTGTGGTCGGGTTTGCAGTGACACCCCTCATCCTACTCGGGGTGAAGAACAAGAAGTAGGACAAAGTAAGTCTGCTGTCCTCTCTCTAACTAACAGTGTGGCTGCAGGACAAACCAAGCTGGCAGCCCCATCCAATGAAGAAGCTACATGGTCTGCTCAACTGGACAGTTTGCTTGCGGGGTCCCTGCCGGAGGCTGTTCCTTCAGAACAGACCCAAGATCGATCTGAGAAGACACTTGTGGCCAGTCAAGCTGTTGACGACTCCGTGGTTAAGGGGGTTGTGCCTGTAGAAGCTGCTGTACCAGCCCGGTCTGGTGATGTTGCTCCAGTGGAGCAGCCTCTCCAAAAGGTAGATGTGCCTTGGGGTGCTGCTGTGCCAGCCTTGTTTAGTAATGTTGCTCCAGTGGAGCTGCCTCTCTAGAATATCGAGAATCTGTCTGAGGAAATAAGAATCGGGGATGGAACCAATAAGAAAAAGAAAAAAGCTCCGTTGTTTAGTAATGTTGCTCCAGTGGAGCTGCCTCTCCAGAATACCGAGAATCTGTCTGAGGAAATAAGAATCGGGGATGAAACCAATAAGAAAAAGAAAAAAGCTCCGGGGAAGAAAGCTAACAAACATGAGTTTGAATCGGTGGTTGCCAAACTTCTCCTAGATCATTCTAATGATACAGCTAAAAAGAAGTGAGATGGCGGGTAGTTGCTGGCTTACTCATCTGATGCTGATTATCAGTCTAGTGGAGATAGTATCTCTTTTTATCAGCAGCGATTTAGTATTTGGTGCTCTGGTTTTGGATCTCGAAAACATCTCTCTCGGGGGCAGGAACCTTCTAACTCACAACCAGATCTGAATGCCTGGTTTTTTGGTGAAGTCAGAAATCTGTTTTGCTACTGTTGGGGCCGGTTTGGCTATGTTTTGTATCTGTTAAGATGATATCAGGGATATATTAATGGTTACTATCTTCATGCTCTTATCTACTACTTTTGTGTTGATATACAAAGGAACTTGCACTACTCTAAGAAGGGTATTTAAGCTTAAAAACAACTTCCTCATGTTGCAACAATGGTCTATAACCAACCGAGATAGTTCTGAAGGGATCTTTTGGTCGATTCTATTTTCCCATTACTATTGCTCTGTTTGTGTAGAGGCCATCAGAGGCTCGAATATGGTGGTTGTTCACGGATTGCAGTGGGCTATTCAGGGCCGGTTATGGGAATGGGCCAATAGGCTTGGGGACAGAAATGTTTATCCGCGGGATATCCCAATGGGTCTATATATATATGATATGTTATGGTCGAGTATGTTATGGTTATTATGTCTAAACCTTCAGTGTGGTGACTTTTGTGACCTATTGTACGTTTGGGTGGCTGGGAGAAAGTGGGGGCTTGGGTGGAATAGGGTCCCTTGGTGTTGGGTTACTTTTGGTGGGGTGGTGGGTTTCAAAAGGACACTAGAGTTACTTATTTCAACAGGTTTATCAGGTAACATTTTGGGGCTAATTGGTGAGTGTTTCTACTGCATGGGGGGTGAGAGGCCTCCTCTTCCCTTCTCATTCTCCCCAAACAGTCTGGGAATGAAATGGAGGGGGGCAGCTATTGGAGGCATGAGGTTACCCGAGTTGGGGTAAAGGGGTTCCATAAGAATGTTAGCTTTTCCTTGCTTACCAAGTTGTTATGCCAAGGTTTGTGCACCCCCTTGCTTATTTGGTTCTTTTTTCCACGAGATATCTCATTTGGGACTTTATGTCTAAGGGGGTCTTGGTTGAATAAAGCCCTTGGGGTTATCCCGGGGTGGAAGTGGGGTCTCCAAAGGGTTATAGTGGTCCCTCTGCTATTGGAGGTATTCCTGGCAATTGGCTTACCATTTGAAAAATTAGGAGGTACCTATGGGGTGGGTCCTCCTTTCACATGTCCCTACAATAAGTTGGGGAAGAAATGGGGGGCAAGGATTAACAGTATGACAAGCTACGTCTACCTTGGAACTTGTGATCTATGTTGGCTTTTATCGACAAAGCCCCCTATCTCATCTGGATCTTGTAAGAAGAGCACGATACTGTCAGACCAATGTCATAAACAAAATGAAGATTGTTTCCTGGAACCTTAGGGGTATAAAAGGTGTTCTCAAACGTGGCAGAGTACTTGCTGCAATTCGCTCCATGAAGGCAGATGTAATTATGATTCAGGAACACAGGCTCCCTGACCTCCAGGCAAGCTCTTTAGGCAATTGGGTTGGCAACAATTATTCCTCCCTCAGTTGTGCAGCTAGTGGGACTAAAGGGGGCACATGTATTCTCTGGAAAGGTTTAGTGCAAAAATCTTACCACTCTGCAGGGGATGGGAGATGGCAGGCGGTTACCTTTGAAACAAATAATTGTCAGTGGGGAATCATTAATGTCTATGCATCCAATAAGCCGGAGGAAAGGGCAGCTATGTGGAAGGAGATTGAGTCCTGGATCAATCTCCAGGCCGACATTACGGAGAATTGGATCTTAGGTGGAGACTTCAATATGACTGACACATGGGACCAGAAAATAGGTCTACATAGAAACCTATCTACTGAGGAGGACTCCACCTGGAATTCATTACTTGATAATGTTGGATTCGCCTTGGTCCCGCCCTCCAATGCCACCTTTTCCTGGTCAAATAAGCAAAAGGGCCAGGATAGAGTTTATTGCTTGCTGGACAGGTTCTATATGGCTAACAAGTCGGCTGGTTTCATGGATAGGTGCTATGTTGAGGGTGAGTTGGCTTTTTCTCATTCTGATCATGTCCCCCAAAGTTTGATCTTGGAAAATATTCCTACTACTAGGATGAATGGAAACACCCCCTTTAAGTTTAATGCATCTTGGCTGGGGATAGAGGCTTTTTGCAAGCCCTTTAGAGTCTTTGTTTCCTCACTGGCTGCTGTTGACAACCCATACAGTATGAGGGGTTGGGTTAAAAAGATTGGTCTCATAAAGCGGTGGGTAAAAGGTTGGGGCAGGAACAGAGCTATGGAGTTTAAAAAGGAAAAGGAAAAAGTCTATAACCTTATGAGAGAGGTTAAACAGGAACTGCTATTGGACCCGCACAACATGGTAAAACAAAATGCAGAGAAGGTGCTAGAAGGGAAGGCCAAGGCAATAGAAGAGGAGGAGGCTCGAGGAGCGGCGGTTCGCTCCAAAACCAAATGGTATGCTAAACTAGACCATGAAAATTCTAAATGCTTCTTTAGGTTGGCTGGGGCTAGGTTAGCAGAAAATAGTATTGTATCGATGAAGGATGATAACCTCAATACACTGGAAGACCCACAGGAAATCAGGTCCTTCATACGAGGAAGTTTTGAAAAACAATTTGCGGAAGATCCCTTACCTTCCTCCTTCCATCCTCGACTAAACACCTGGCTGGCTAGTGTTGATTGGAGGGAGAGGGTCATGATGCTGAAAATAGGCACTTATTACATAGTGTAGAAAAGGATGAGATCTATAAGACTCTTTGCTCTCTTGCTGCCGGAAAATCTCCTGGTCCAGACGGTTTTCCCCCCGAATTCTTTGTCGAATTTTGGGACGTTTTTGGGGAAGATTTTACTAGAGCTGTTTGCGGTGCGTGGGCCTCATGCTCTCTACACCCTACTCTTGCAGCAGGTTTTATCACGCTCATCCCCAAGATTCCCAGGCCTCTAAGCTTAGGTGAGTGGAGGCCGATTGCTCTTACCAACGCCATTTACAAGGTGATTATGAAAATTATTGCCAATCGCTTGAAGCCTATTCTCAATAGGGTCATTGGGATGGAGCAATCAGCCTTCTTGCCCGGTAGATATATCCTGGATAACTATCTTGCAGCCAGGAAAGGGCTGCACTGGTGTCAGGTCTCAAAACAAAAGTGTGTATTGATTAAGATGGATTTTAGGAAGGCATATGATTCCCTAAGGTGGGCAGGATTACGTGCAGTTATGGGTAGCATGGGATTTGACGCTCAATTCATCCAACTAACTCTAGGGATGAACAGCTTGGCCTCAGCCTCGGTGCTGGTTAACGGGCAACCTTCTGGTTTATTTAATCTCAGGAAAGGTATTAGGCAAGGCTGCCCCCTTGCTCCCTATCTGTTTCTCATCATGGCAAATCTTTTAACAAGAATGGTCCACCCCAAAGCGTCAGAGGGAAACTTAGAAGGTCTAACCTTCCCAGAAGGTGGGGATAAGCTGATGATTATGCAGTATGCTGACGACACCTTTATGTTTCTCAGATATGATGACAATAGCTTTCTCTCATTCCGAGAGATCCTGCTATCCTTTGAGGTTATTTCTGGTATTGGTCTCAATGCCAACAAATGTTCTGTTCTTTGGCCTACAGAAAGCGACATTGATCCCCGAGCCCGGGGCTTGGGGTTCCCTGTAGTCACTATCAGGGAATCAGTTAAACTTCTTGGACTTCCCCTGATGCTGTCAGATAATCTTAAAGGACTCTGGGCCCCCATACTTGATAAGTTAAGAAAGAAGGTTGGTCTATGGTGTCGTGTGACTGTGGCAAATGATGTTCTTGCTGCCTCTCATATTTATTACTCATCAGTTATGGTTGCCCAGAAGGGGGTTTATAACCAAATCCAAACTATCATCCGGAAATTTATTTGGGGGGGCATGGCGAAGGTAGCCTGGGGGGAGCTCAGTAGTGACAAAAAAGATGGTGGACTGGGCTGTAAGGATCCCTTCCTACAAGCTCAGGCCCTGGCAGCTAAATTTGTGTGGCGTGCACTACAAGGTGAGTCATCCCCTCTTATTGGTTGAATCAGGGCAAGCTTCTTGGTAAACCATCTCTCCCTAGGGATGAGCTGGGTGCTCAATTCTACACCTTCAAGGTGGCCCCTGGTACTTCCCCTGTTATGCGTAAAATTCTTCATGCTTGGCTAAAAGTGCAGCCTCTCTTCTCTCCGATGGATCCCCCCAGGGATGCGGGTGGATTTAGTCTATTTTGGAACACTGGGATCTGGGAGAGAAAGAGCTTCCCTTGGCACTCTCACATCCTCGCATCTTCGTCAAATGGAAGGGCTGTGGTATAACTCAGTTGCAACACCTTTGGGATAACGGCAGATGGGTCAGCTGGACTGCACTCAAAAGGGTAGTCCCAAATTCAGGGGAGGGTGACCGTAAGGTCTTAAGGGAAATCCTTCGGAATACCATTAATCTGACCGGTATTGTGGAGTCACGGGAGAATTGGCTATATGATGGGCTAAACCAGTATAGTGTGAAGAGAATATACAGGGATCTATGCCAGGATACCCCCCTGCTAGCAGAGGTGAGGCTTGGAGTCAGTGTGGCAGACACCAAAACCTTACTGTCTAACTCTTGGAAAACTATCTGCTCTAGGAAGATTCAGTTCTTCAGATGGTTAGCTCTTCAAGGGGGATTAAGTACTATGGAAAGATTATTCATTAAGGGTATTACAGTTGATGACAGATGTCCATTGGGCTGTCAGGCTACTGAATCCATATCTCACCTTTTTTTCTGCCCCCGGATTGCAGGATTCTGGCAGTGGGTCTGCCCTATTATTGGTATTATGTTAAGCCAATTGGTCTGGCCAGAGCTGCTCATCAACACGGATCGCTGCTGTATTGAGGCCTCTCTGGTGAATCTGGCACTCTGGGTTATCTAGAAGCATCGCTGTGATGTGGCCCTAGGTGGTCAGGGGACCTCTATGGAAAAGCTAAAAAACTTATTCAATATGGAGGTTGCTCTGATGGCTCTATCGCACCATAAGGAGAAAGGCACGAAATACAACAAAGGACTTGATAAAATAGGGTCCTTGGTCGGATTCTACTCATACTTCAGGTGCCATTGGGTTGATAACGAGTAAATAATGTGTGTGTCCAAGTTAACTCGTGGATCCTTTGTACTGGTATGGAGTTGGCTCTCTCTATAGTACCCACTCTTTGGAGAAGAAAGAAGTCTTTCCTTATAGTACCCTCTTAGTGGGGAAGACGAGTAGACGCCCTCTGTAGTACAAGTACCGGGACTCCCACTTCATCTGTATCTCCTCTATTGGGGGGTTCTATTGTACATATTTTCTAGTTTTATATTAATATACATATATCTTACCCTCAAAAAAAAGAAAAAAGAAAAGAATTGAGCACTCCATTGAATAAGAAATGTGATAAGCAAATAATCAGTAATCTTGGTGTTAAATAGGGTTGTCCTGCATCTTCAACTTTATTTGGCATCTATATTGATGAAGTAGAAGGGTGGCTTAACAGAAATTGCTATGATGGAGTAGTGCTCGCATGATACCTTATCATGCTTCTTCTATATGAAGATGACATAGTGCTCCTTGCACGAATAGCGGAAGGCTTGCAACAACATATAGAGGTGCTATCATCCTTTTGCGATCAAGCAGGAATGGCAGTCAATCTTGACAAGACAAAAATTATGATGTTTGGCATGAGGTAAAAACATGTTTTTCAGATTAAACGTAAGCCCATTGAACATGTTCATAGCTATAAATATATGGGAATTGAGATAACAGAAAATTACAGATGGAATACATGTAACGGTCCTGGCCACCTAATGGGTCAATATACCTATTTATGTATGTATATACATATTCATGGCATATATGCAGCATGAGATTAGGGTTTTATATCTTTGGAGAAAGGATTGTTGCAGAGCATGAAGGTAGGGAGCAATTCTGGGCAGTTTTGGAGCCCGAAATTTGAAGCATCATATCTCGGCGACCCGAGATTTTTTTCAGGTGATTTTTCTTTTGTTGGAAAGGTCTTTAAGTAAGCTTTCCGGAATGGGTCTGATCAAGCCAAAACTCATCCGTATGCAAAAGTTATGACAGAAATAGTGATGCTGAGTAAGAATTGACTGCACTATGCCTATTCTTCTGCAGTTTGCTTCTTGGAGCTAGAAGACGATCTTTGGAGGCGCAATCAATTACAAGGGGTCCAGAGGTCTATGTGGAAAGAAATTATCAGGTGGGGTTTTGCTTTTGATCAATTGAGATGTGCTATGAGCTGCCATGATTAGTCTGCACATGATTTTTGCATGCAAATATGATAGATTATGAATTTATTGGAGACTCATAAGGCTAGAGAAGAAAATCAATGATTGGAAACATCCCTGTAAGGCTGATTTTAAGTCAAGAATGGCTGAATATTACATGAAGAGCACCGATTCAGCATGGAAACTTTAAAAAAAGGCAGAATTAGATTGGATCTGGTCGACACCGAGCTCTCCAACGCCATTTTGTGTTCATGTTATGTTTTTGTCATTTTGGTTTTGTGCTTTATTTTGTTGGTCTTGTATTTGCTGCCTTTCTCAATTTATTTGCATGTCCTAGTATGAAGCTAAGTCCTCATAGATGGAATTGGGTTGCATTCGAGCTTAGCAGCAGAGGAGATCGGAGCATGAAGAGTCGAAAGCGTAATAATCATAATAGTAAGAATATGCATTGTTTGATAATTGTCTAACTATGGTAAAATTCTAAGGTTTGGGATAAAGTATCTTTCTTAGCTCATGGAGATGGGGCTAATGCTAAGAAGTAGTCTAGCACAGATGTAGAGCGTCAACGACCCCTCGGCATCAAGGATTTTAGCATCAAGTTCGCATGTGGATCTTGAAATAGGAATAAGCGGTCATCTGACATCAAGGATTATTGAGATTGAGACGGGTCCACATTGGTACAAGGAGAGCCATGTGAAGCTTGGGGGTTTCTGAATGTGACTATAGCATGAAGTACAAGCTAGTCTGAGTGCGTAACTGTAAGTTTTCAAGTTGTTGCATTGTATTTTATCAAGAGCATCATAGCTAATGGATTCAAAGTATAAACGTTACTTTAACGTTGTATTCCTCATGGGAAGATGGTTTCGAGGTAAGTTTTGCATTATAGAAGATGTTAGTATCTTTCCTTGATCGAGAACGTATATAGGTATTGAAGCTACATCAATGACAGTCAGGCTCGTAACTTCCTCCACATGTTTGTATTGTGATCATGATCTTCACCAATGAGTTAGCTACTTCGCATGGTTAGGTTGTATGGGCAACCTCGACAAGGGCTAAGAGTATGATCTAGGCACATGTTTAATAAATATTGTAATGAACTTCACATGTCATGGTCTTTGCATTGCTCTACTGTTGTCTTGGTATTTGATTATGTCTATTGGAACCTCCGGGGTCGGGCTTCTAGGTTCGGTGGCCTAGGTTGCTCCGGCATGCTCATGTTTATCTGTGATTCTCTCGTGGGTTCTTGTGCTCGCGGACACCGGGCGTTAGTTCTCTGGGCAGGGATTGCTACGTCGATCAACTCTTGTGAAACCCCATAGTAAGAGGTCCTCCAGTGCGGGCGGGGTGAGAGGGTATCGATATCGAGGTTCACCCCACCACCGCTTTCTGTGGCTTGGAATGTAAGTCGGCTGGGCAACATGTTGCTAACGGGGCTCTGTATGTAGGCTGGCTGAGCTACCCATTGTCAGGAGTTTGTTTATGATGGTTTGATACTCGGTTATGTTCTTTGCTCTTGATGTTCATGATGTTTTCTTTATTGTCATAGTCTAGCGTTGCACCATAGGTTCTTGTGTCTTTGAATTGTTATGTTTGCTATCCAAGATTCGAGTATTTCCATGCATGCAGAGGCAGCCGGGGATCCCCACTTAGTCACGAGGACTAACCCCGGTGAGTGCATGTGCGGTGAAAAAGCAAGGCGATGGGTTGGTATTTGTTGTGGCTCATGGATGGGCGAGAAGCTTCTAGGATTGAGTTGCTAACATGGATGCTGTAACCATTGAGAATATGGATTCTTTGGATGTTAATGTTATTTGATTATATTGAGATATCAAGTATTTGCTCATTGAGTTTTGAGTGTGCAATTTAGCTGTGCAAGAGGAAGATTCAATTCTTCACCATATTCAATTGTTTGTCATACCAACCTAGAATTAGCGTAGTATTGACAAAATCCCGAGTTGCCTAGAGGGTCAACTCGGCAGGCTCGTCACAATACAGCCGTAGATTGTTGGTGGAAAGAAAGCTTTATGCGCAATGCAAGCTAAATGTAGAACAATTTAGCTATGGGATTGGTCCATGCGGCTTCATTTATATCGAGCTTTAGTTATGCCTATAATATTGTATGGATGCCAGATATGGGGACTGGATTTAGCAAGAAAAAAATGGAGAGATATAGAAGCAGTCCAAAAGTGCTATCTAATGGATGAGCTAGGAGTTAAACTCCAAACACCATATGCCATGATGCTTGCTGAAGTTGGTATGTTGCCATTGGAGGGAGAGGCAATCTATCAATACCTTGTTTATGTAACCAGAGTTAAAGCCTTACCACATGAAAGGCTACCATATAAGGCAATGGAAGAAAGCAAGGAAAGTGGCTGGTATGCAGATGGAGAATTATGGCTGCAAAGATGAAACATCAGTATGAACGATATGCCATCATAAGAAGAAGCTATTCGGGACCTTGTCAAGACCAAAGTGATTGA
This sequence comes from Isoetes taiwanensis, assembly GCA_021234155.1. NCBI lineage: Eukaryota > Viridiplantae > Streptophyta > Lycopodiopsida > Isoetales > Isoetaceae > Isoetes > Isoetes taiwanensis. The sequence continues at coordinate 2,893,093 of JAJEKV010000001.1, read as the reverse complement.
GAGATTATGGGCCAATCCACAAGGCAAGATGGACTTTTACAGGCATGAAATAAATCCCATGGTTATGTACATAGTACAACAGTACTTGATAGACCATTTGCCTATGTCATCTAGACACCAGATTTGTCAGATGAGGGTGAGCTCCCATCACCTACAAGTCGAGTGTGGAAGGTGGCATAAATTACGAAGTCCAGTCGCATATGTCAGATATGTCAGACAAGGGAAGTGGAGGACGAGCATCACGTTTTACTTAGTTGTGCAGCTTATACATCTATAAGAGAGCGATACAAGATCCAGGAAACAGATTATGTGAATATTTATACTTTTTTTCAGTTGCCATCATGGAAGCTAGCAAATTTCCTCACAGAAATGTTGCTTGTTCGTGATGCACAACTAAATAAGTAGCCTAGGTCATAAGGTTTTTTAAGAAGTGCGTCTACTATGTAAACATTTCGTCTCTTAGACCGTAGGGTCTTTAAGAGATCATAAATAATCAATTCAATTCAATTCAATCGACAGTGCAAAAAGCAAAGCTTTGAGCTCTAAGGCTGAAATACCTGCAAATTTGGCTAAAGAACGAGAGGCTATGAGACGGCACTTGACTAGCATCAATATGGATATCACTAATGAGCAGACAGTCCGGATCCTGTGGATACGTTCGACATGCCTGTGAACATCCTTGTAGATGAAGATAAAGAACAGGATGAAAATAACAAGGATGAAGATAATGACAGGGATCGAGAGTCGAAATCTGAAAGCTCTAGCTAGGTTAGCGTAAAGACTAATGAACTATCAACCATAGTTCAAACTATACAGATGTCAACTGAAGTGGTTGATGCTTCTAGCAGACTGGAGACAACTCAGAATAAGGAAGCAACGGAAGAAGACACCACAGGAATTGATGAAGAAGAAAGGTATTGTGACCAAGCTCGTTGTCTTGTGATATCCATGCATTTTACTAATGACACGCATATGGAAATCACGCATGGCGCGATTTTGATTTCATATTTTTAGAATTTGTTGACATGCTTCTTTATATAAATCGCGCCAAGCACGATTTCTTGTTCCATCTCTTTCTTCTCATACGTATCTGTTTGTGTTACAGACATAATTTGGCTTCCCCAAAAATACTGGTCTTTGATTTGAATGGTGTCTTATGTAGAACGTTACCTAAAGCAACGTTTCATAAGTCGTGGTATGCGCAGAAACTATTTGAAATGCGTACCAAATATGTTTACCCACGTCCTTATCTGAAGGAGATGTTGGACCAGGCCTTCAGTCTATTTCGATGTGCAATTTGGTCATCTATGGAACATAGAAACATACAGGAAGTTTTGAGAGTAGTGCCTGAGTTAAATAGAGATTGGGCGTCCGTCTGGGATCAAAGCAAATGTGTTTCATTCACAAACCCTAAGGATCCGACAGGTAAAAAGATATTTGTGAAATGCTTGCGCACCATGATGGATGCTCTAGTTGTTGAGGAAAGAGAAGGCATGATCATGGTTGATGATGACGCCCTCAAGTGTTGCTTCAATCAGTCAGAGTCATTAAATCCGCCATCCTATCATCCTGATATGTTTAACATAGATGACATTCCACTTCGTTTTATCAGTGTCTTGCAAGAAATATCTTCAGGAAAGTCGATGGAAGAGATACAAACACCATACCCGCAACTTGATCGAACGGGAAAAATTGACAGGGACCTTGAAAAAATTGTTCTAGTTTTCATATATGTATACCGGAAATATACTTTGCACAAATCTTTTGAATATGAAATATACCTTACACAAAATCTTTTGAATATATATTGTGTTATTGTAAAATAACTTTACAATGTTTTATGGCGTTCATCTTGTCTGATTATTAGAGACAAAATACAACTCTAGCAGCATTATTGGTTCTGTATATATATTGTATTATTCTATTATGTATATGATTTGCTATATTACGTTCAATAATTTGTATGTATATACCGTCAATAATTTTGGTGGATATAAATAGATATGCATCAAATTGCCAAGCCATCGACTTTGGCCTCTACTTGCTTCTTCTTGTTATGGCACAATCTGCTTCCGATCACTATTCCATTACCTGCAAGATGAACCATGAGGACCTCTGTAGATGCCGCCAGCGAGGCATAGGACTTGAAGACTGGCTGACTGTCGTTGTTATAAATCACATCCGCTTCTATCTTGATCTCTTCGATGTTGTGATCCATCTGCTATAGAATCCAGAGCATGGTTTATTCATGATCGGAAGGATCTTAGGAGCGCCTGTTGACGATGAATCGGAATAGTTTTTGGAGTTTATGTTGTTTGATCATGCTATTTTTATGCTAACAAAATCGCGCCAGGCGCGATTTAAACTACGAAAATCTCACTTTTGTAGCCACTTGCTTGCCGTTATTCATTGAAAAAAAAGGCTTCTTATTTTACTCTATAAATTTCGAGTCATCCATGATGGTATAAAATAATATGCAATTTTCTACTTTTTATGTTGCCAACATTCAGTCATAATATGGGTGATTTTCATCATATTTTTGAATATCGTTCAATTTCAACACAAAATGCATATTCCCAGGCTGAAAATGAACTCAGTGCAAAAGTATAGTTAATTCAATACAAAGGTAAATAATAGGCTTATACGGCGCGATTTTGGAATAGACATAATAACAATTTAATTGAATGATGGTTGTAGGAGAATACATGGACTATGGATGCAACGTCCGCCATGATATGACAATCTAATTCATGAAGGTGAAAGGCATTATATGGTGCCACCCATGCATCGTCTACACTCCTTCTTCTGTACTGCACATAACATTTTGAATCAAGATACATTGGGTTGACGTCCTTTGGGTACTTATAACAACAGGGATTGTTGTTTGAAGAGCACTTATGTATGTGTTTGTGTAAATTTTTTTATCTTCGCTCGAAGGATTGGATCCAAAGGTAGTTCAGCAAATATGATGTCATCGACGCACTCAAATGGTATATTGGGTTACGCAAGACGAGGTGGGCGTGTGGCAATCCATGTTTTTGAAATTCTATGGTTATTATATATGACATATGTTGAAAGAAGATCTGAGTGTGGCTTGTATTTCTGGCCAGTCTGTATTCGTAGTCATTGTAATGAACAACGTTGGGCGATCTTTTGCTCTAGAAAGTGCCAATACATCAGCCACTTGCACAGATCTTTGACACCTTAAAAATGAGGAGGGTAAGAAAATATCTTTCTGATCATCATTCTCTCTCTCTCTCTCTCTCTCTCTCTCTCTCTCTCTCTCTCTCTCTCTCTCTCTCTCTCTCTCTCTCTCTCTCTCTCTCTCTGGGTGCTAGGGTTTCACAGTGAAACTTCAAGATCGAGTGTGGCTTGTATTTCTGGCCAGTCTGTATTCGTAGTCATTGTAATGAACAACGTTGGACGATCTTTTGCTCTAGAAAGTGCCAATACATCAGCCACTTGCACAGATCTTTGACACCTTAAAAATGAGGAGGGTAAGAAAATATCTTTCTGATCATCATTCTCTCTCTCTCTCTCTCTCTCTCTCTCTCTCTCTCTCTCTCTCTCTCTCTCTCTCTCTCTCTCTCTCTCTCTCTCTCTCTCTCTCTCTCTCTCTCTCTCTCTCTCTCTCTCTCTCTCTCTCTCTCTCTCTCTCTCTCTCTCTCTCTCTCTCTCTCTCTCTCTCTCTCTCTCTCTCTCTCTCTCTCTGCTAGGGTTTTCGCGTGAAAGCGTCCCGAGAAAGCCATAGCTCTCACATCTGGTGTCAGATTACAACGGGGTTGGGCTCGTTGGAAAGCTTATTCCGAGCTCTTTCCAACGGTGTATAACATCAATACTTTTGAATCAGTTTGGCAGTCTGTAATTGGCATTTTCCGGGACTGTGTAGGATGGGACATCCTAAAAGGAGACAGATAAGATTCAGGGAAAAGGGGCTCCAAGGAGGTGGGCTCCAAGGCTGATTCCGGTCCCCTGGGGCAAATAAATCTGTGGTAGGCAATGTCAAGAAGGTAAAAAAATGAATGTAAAAGGCAGGGCAAGGAAGTTCTTCTGAAGACATATCGGATGACACCCTGGGATGGGGACTCGGTACTTCAAGGAATCTCCGGAGGCGAGAGGCAACTGATTTGGGGCTGAAGGCTGACATATCCGGAGGGCTTGGGCCTGTCTTTGGGGCTGATTTTTGCAGCGAGCTATGGCGCCTTACGGATTCTTGGGAGGAGAGATGCTAATGGGTCAATTGCTTACGGTGATGATGAAGCTACTAGAATCCATGGAGCAGTCCAGGAAGGAAGCAGAGCAGGCAAGGAAGGAGGCGGCAGCCCATCAGGCACAAATGCTTAAGCTTTTGCAAGGTATGAATGAGTCTTTGTGTTCTTTAAAGAGTGAAAATGTAGAGCTAAAGCGATGACTAGCAAGCGTGATCAGAGACAAAGCAGGTCATGGATCAAGCTGAGACTTCGAATAGGGGCTCAAATGATGGTTTTCAAGGAGCAATTGATGCTTTGAATGAGAAAATGGAGCACTTGGCTGATATGCATGAAAGGGAATCGAAGGCTAATAATTTCAGAATTGCTGGCCTACCAGAAAAGGAGAATGAGGACACTGTGGCTGCTGTTCATACCTTCCTTGCAGAAAGAATGCAAATCCAAGCACCGGTGCATATTACGGAGGCATATCGAATTGGCAAGAAAGGTGAGGGGACACGCAACATTCTGGTCAAATGTGCAAGCAAAGAAGCTAAAGCGAGAGTGATGCAGAAACGGTCGGCGCTTAAGGGCCAATTTATCTGGATTAACGATGATTTAACCAGGATGCAATTTCAGCAGAGGAAAGAAGACATTGTGAAAATGAAGGAGGCTAGGGCAGCAGGAAGACGTACTTACTGGAGAGGAGGAAAAGCGGTGATAGAAGATGCATAGGAAATAGCGACCGCCAGGTTAGTATGTTGGAATATAAATACCTTAAAACATAGCAAAGTATGCACTATGGGCGCATCGTTAGATGATGTAGATGTAATTTTTTTCTTGGAAACATGTGAGCATGAAGAGAAAGGTCTCCCGGATATTTTTGGATTCACAATGCTGCATTCGGTATGGAATAATAAAGGGTGGAATCTTAAGGGTTCTGGAGGGATTGCATGTTATGCTAGGAATGAAATTGTCCATGCAGTTTGTGTGTTGGAACAGAAAGCATCAGCACAGTACATTTGGATTGAGCTACCAGGTAGAATTGGTAAGATCTACGTGGCCGGGTGTTATTTTCCACCAAGAGAGTCGCCTATATATAACAAAGGGGATTTGGATAAAGATGACCCATTTTTTCATCTGGAGCAGGATATACTAACATTGAGCATGACAGGGGAAGTAGTATTGTTAGGGGATTTTAATGGATCTAAGCGGGGAAACCAACAGGCAGCTATGGTTAGTCCGGATGGAGAAACAGAGTGGTTGGAGATGATGGATAATGACGAACTAAAAAAATCAGGCTGGAACAGGTTATCAGATGATGGTGTGAAATGGCCAACACCGCAGGGGCGTCATGTGCTGCATTTGTGTAGTGGCTTTGAGATGGTAATCTTTAATGGCACTGCTAGATACCCAGGATCAGGCAAACGTACCTGCAGAAATGCCAGTGTAGTAGATTATGTCATTGCCAAACCCTCTTTTGCCGAACAGCTTGTTGGTATGTCAATTGGAGATGAAAATGAAAATTCAGATCATGTGCCCATCTCTATAAAGATTAAGGTGCAATGGAGCTGTAAGGGTGAAGCCATACATAAAAGCAAATGAATATATTTGAAATACGACAAAGCAGATAAATATGGTGATATATGTGAGCGAAAGTGACTTCTATTGTATGGCACGACACATTACAAGGAAAAAGTGATGCATTGTCCGGAGATTTTGTTGCAATCGCCGGATAGTTGCTTTGTATCATATCGTCAAAGGATGGGGCTGCCTTGCAATAGCTGGTTCGATGCGCAAAGTGATTAAAGCATCGAGGGCAAAATTTAGAGCGGCGAAGGGGCGGAGAAAGCATGTGAGCGGAGGATATACATTAGGCTGATTAAAAATAAAAAGAAGGTATACCTATACAAGAAACATAAGAAAATGATGGAGGAATTGCTGGTAGATCCGAAGAAGTTCTGGAGAAGACTCAAACCCATGAAATATAGAACGGATGGATTACATGTAGAGGCACTTATGGCACATGTACGTAAGCTGTATAATGTTCCTGAGGCAGAAGCTATGATGGAGGCAAATGAAGACACATATGCTATATCAGATACACTTGCTTTCACTCTAGCTGATGTGCAAGATGGGCTTAAAAGGCTTGCCAATGGCAAAGCTGCAGACGCTTGTGGTCTTATGGCTGAAATGCTTAAATGGGCAGGAGAAGAAGTAGCAATTAAGCTGGTAGATATGTTTAATATGGCACTGAGAGATGGCTTTCCAACATCCTGGCAGGTGAATAGGGTGGTACCGCTACATAAATCAGGGGAAGTATCCAATCCGAGTAACTACCGCACTATTATGGTTGGCAGTCTATATGCAAAATTATTCGCTTCTATCCTTGAGCGCAAGATAAGTGCTTGGGCAGAGGATAACAATGCTAGAGCCATTGGACAAGCGGGCTTTAGACCCAAAAAGTCCACAATTGACCACTTGATTACTCTCCGTGCTATGATGGACTCAGTAGTCGGCAAGAAGAAACCACTGTATGCTACTTTTGTAGACTTTAGCAAAGCTTTTGACATGGTTAATAGGCGGAATTTGTGGCAGAGAATGGTAGACCTGAACATCCCGATTGAGCTCAGACATGCGGTAGGTGTGCTTTATGGCAAGGTTCTAGTGCAGCTGTCATTCCCCTTTGTGGAGTTATGTGATGAGATGGTAGAAAGCAATATGGGAGTAAAGCAAGAATGTCCACTGTCACCTACTCTTTTCGGCTTATTCATAGACCAACTTGAAGGGTGGGTACGAGCACATGGGGGAGATGGTACCGCTCTGAGAGAGTATGTATTCGTGCTTCTATTATATGCTGATGATGTAGTATTGCTGTCCCGGAGCATACAAGGGATGCAAAAGCATTTGGATGTGCTTGAAGCATTTTGCAAGGATAAGGGCATGCGGGTGAATCTAGATAAGACCAAGGCAGTGGTGTTTGGGGCAAGAAAGACGGAACATGTTCGATTCTACTATAAGGATAGGCAAGTGGAAGTGGTAGAGAATTACAAATATTTGGGCCTAACCGTAGATAAGAGTCCTAATTGGAATCAAGCAGTGGAACATAGGGTGAATGCGGGTCTAAAAGCGTTGTATGCCATGCAAAGGAAGTGTGTGAATGCAGAGATATGGAATTTTGAGATGAAGCGTATGCTCTACAAGGTGCTTGTCCAGACGGTTGTGCTATATGGCTGTGAAGTCTGGGGACCAGGCCTTGCTAATGATAGCTGGCAAAAAGTGGAAAAGATACAGAAGAAATTTTTTCATACGGAGTTGGGCACAAAGATGCAAACACCATATGACATGATGCTAGTTGAAAGTGGAATGATGCCACTCGAAGCTGAGGCTCTTTGCAGACTACTGCGCTATATGTGCAAAGTCCTATATGATATGCCGAATAATAGCTTGCCTAGACTTGCTTTAGAGGAAACCAGTAAAAGTAAATTTGGTGTGCTTGAGATATAGACAGATGGCTTATGAAATGGGGATGAACATACGAGATTTGGAGATGCACAAAGAGGACATTAGTGGTTGGGTTCGAGATAGTTTCTTGAGTAAGTCATGGAGCGTGCCAGCTGTGAAGAAAGAGTATTATAAGGCTCACATAAATCCATCTCTGCAAGAAGCACAGTATCTTAGGGAACCCATATCAGTGAAACTTAGGCATGCAATCGCAAGAATACGGTTGAGCTCACACCGACTTGGTGTGGAGATTGGGAGATGGGCAGACATTGCGCATGATCTTAGACATTGTCAGCTATGTGATGCGGGAGTAGTAGAAGATGAGGCCCATGTCCTGCTTTTTTGTCGCGCTTATTCGGATATCCGGGTCAAGCATGGGGTCAGTGCTATTTCGCTTGTTGATTTCTTTCGACAGGCAGGCTCATGCATTGGAGGTTGTATTATGGACATTCTTAACCATAGAGAGGTCCTGATGAAGCAACAAAGGGTGACGGAGATTGAGGTAGAGGAGCCCAGTGTGTTGTTCTCTGAGGACGCACTGGATGACTTATTTTATAATTTTGAGTGCAATGTAATCGTCTCATAGACCTGGCGGTCTCGAAGACGTAATAATAAATTTCATTTCATTTCATTTCTCTCTCTCTCTCTCTCTCTCTCTCTCTCTCTCTCTCTCTCTCTCTCTCTCTCTCTCTCTCTCTCTCTCTCTCTCTCTAAATAGTCCTTCATACTGCTCCCTCCTATTGCGAAAGGTTGGCATCCTCAATCCCCGAATACATGTCGACCATATATTCTCCACACAAATGACCCAATTGAACGAATCGCTCCTAATGCAATAGTCTATTCCTATACCATTGCAGTTGCGTAAGTCTATATTCATTTCCAAGGCCCCAATCAACTGTGCCACGTGGAAAAAAAAGCGGATATTGTAGCGGTTCATACATAAAATCTAAGATATTTATGAAGGTTGGCTCCTTCTCATTACAAATCCAAAAACCAACAATTCATGGAGTGATATCGTCCGCAATGGCTACAATCTCATTGCTCACATAACCACTCCCTGAATCATAATATATGCTGATGGAAAATGCATACTCCCATGGTTAGAAGGTTTTGGATAAATGGGTTTATTTGGTTAAGAACTAAACCAACAATACCAATCCATTGAAACGGCACTCTTCGGTCTCGAGCTTGTTCATATCGTTCAGATTCATCATAAATGTACCAATGTATTGGATGTCCTATTTCCATTGTGGGTCGTAGCCATTGGTATGTTCATCCTATAATAGTTACAGAGGAAGTGAAATCTAAATTTACGAATCCCCCAGTTACGTTCTCTTCTTTTATATTGTCTTCTTCCTATATTTTATTCAGCTAAATTTATGTAGCACTCTTTAGCAGAGCTATTCAAATTTGTAGTATTGCTCTGCTGATCCACAGTTGTAACTGTTTGCTCTACATTACTTTCTTCTGCTATTTTAGCTCGTTGTTGTCTTGCGCACTCTCTAGTTCTTTCTCATATCCTCTCCCTATCTCCGTCAGTCAAATTTGCGTAGCGCTCCCTATCTCTCTATCGTGCTCTCTTTCTATATCTCTTAGCTACATCCCCTTGTACAATTCTATCATTATCCTCCATGGTGCTTTAAATAGATCATACTTGACAGATAAATTATTGAGGCCTCAAGAGAACAATGGTGGCAGATAGATACTTACTTGATCTTGTTTTCATCACCTTCTTTCTTCCAAACTCACGTCAACACTAGCAAAGGTCTATTCTCAAAGCCATAACACAAAACCATAAAACAAATGAGTCTGGTGCATACATTCCCTTAGGCAAAGAAAATAGAAAATAAATACCCAATCCATACCTCGAACAATAAAAAATTTAGCAAGCAAACAAATTCCCTATTGAGTATAAAGACCTATCGAAACCGATATGAAAAGGCAATCAAGGTAGAAGCATCTCAAACAATGAAGCATCTCAAATCACCCAAAGGTCATGCTTGTTTAAAATAACAAAAAAATCATTTCATATCACTTAAATTGTTTATCAAATCCCTTTTCAATCAGTATTTCAGCACCAACACCTGTGCCACGGTCTCTTACACAAATGCCTAATAAAATAGCAAAATCAATTTCTTGCATTCCAATTTAGGTCAAGGATATATTGTGGCGTACCCCATGTGCATATGTTTTCGTCAAATATGACATTACCCATGTACATTTTTGTCAAATTATTGGGGAATTCTTGCGGGATTATGTGCCAATTCTAATTCTGGTCTGGATAACTAAGGTCAATGTGGAGAACTTGGTCTGCATTAACTACTTCCGGCCATGGTGCAAATAGCTAGATTCACACATAAAATTGTAATGACTTCTAACTACCAAAGCTGTGGAATTGAACACCTAGCAATTGAAGTCATAATACCTAGAATTCCTCACAAAATTCAATGAACCTAGTAATGAATTCAAGCTAATTATTCATTTGTGGAGAATTCAATTCCTAAGGTTAATCCCATCGATCCGAGCCATCGGATCGCCATTCTGGGAAAGGACGAGCCCCTATATTAGGCTAGTTCCATTCTCAGGCCGGTTATCGGCGTCTTCTCACAGCAGCATTTTCTTCGTGCTCGTAGCTTCCCTCCCTTCCCACCCTACTGCGTGGGCGTGTACGTCTTTTTCATTTGTATTAGTATTGGTCCTTGCTCTTTTTGTGGTTTTTCACTTGTGGGTGTCGCTTTTGCCTTGTTGCTGTTTCCTTGGCATTTTCCTGTGTTTTTCTCCGCTTGCGGGCGATGCTGTTTATTTCCACCTTGAGGGTGATGCATCTTTATATGTCATGTTTTCCACCCGCTGGGTGATGCTTTTTCCACCTTGTCGGTGACGCTATCTTTTTTTGTTCTGCTCTTTTTCTGTCGATTTTTATGCCTTATCTCTTCTAGCTTTCTTGATGCGGATTCTTTTTATGGCTAGGCTTGTTTCTCTGACTCTTTACGGGTGTTTTTTGAGTTTTTGGTCTTACAAGATTTCGCTATCTTCCACCGGCTTTTGGGGTCCTGCTGGTTTCCGTTCGTCATCCTCGTTGTTACATGGGGTTTTTTCGCGGTTGTTTGGGGTCGTGCTTTCGGTTTGCCTTCGCGCTCGTCCGGTTTCTCTGCTCTCTAGGCACCACATTCGAGGTTGGTGGCGACCATTTCTCATTAGGGTTTTCCTCGAAAACCCGAAAGGGCGGGGTTTTTTATCCCGATGAGAACTTGTCGCCATTGCCCTCTTATCATGCCTTAGCACATTTTCTTTTTTTGGGGTAGTCCGATATTGTTCCTATGTTCGGCTACCCCTCTCTCTTCTTATACATTGTATACTGCTGCTGTGATGAATGACAAGCCTATCTATATTAGACTTGCTTCTCATTCATCTCAGCAGATTTTCTACAATGGTGGATAGTGGGTAGCCGCACACATGCGAATTACCCATAAAAAATAAAGGGAAAATCCAATTATATCATTTGGACCCCAACAAATTACAATGCTAATAGAGACTGGGCTAGTGTACCTGCTGAAAGCTTATCACCGGGATTAAAAAACCCCGCCCTTTCGGGTTTTCGAGGAAAAACCCTAGTGATAAGCCTTCGGCAAGGGGCTTGGACAAACGTAAGGCATAAAAATCGCTCCCAAAACCCACGAATGGAAAAGTCGAAACAGATGCCGCTCGCTAACCTGTACCTGCACATCACCAACAAAACAACAAGACAAACAAACCTCCCAGAGTGGAGGGCTGATTCTGTAGCGTGCCACGCGATAAAAATACAATAACAAAGAAGGGGCGGAGGGTGGGTTCAAAGAGAATAAGGTACTGCTGAGAGAGAAGAGGAAGCGCCGATGAGAAGTCGAAGCAGAAACGCGCCTAAAATAGCGAACTCCCAACCAGAATGGGCATGCGCCGCCCGCATGCATGCAAAACATGCATGCTCGTCCCATTCTAGAATGGCGATCCGATGTCACCGGATCGATGGGATTCTAGAATGGGACTCGCGATGAAACCAACAAACCGCCCGAATACCAAAGGACTTCCTTAACAAACTAGGATCGAGGACGAAGGTCACGGGATGAAGGCTAAAAAGGCCAGAAAGGACAAAGATGAAAGAAACGCCAAATTGGCCAAACTTGGGGGACGGCCCCTCCCCGCCTCGAAACAATTCAAAGAGAATAAGGTACGAGAGAGAGAAGAGGAAGCCGATGAGAAGTCAAAGCGTAAACGCGCCTAAAATAGCGAACTCCCAACGAGAATGGGCATCGCCTACCGCATGCATGCAAAACATGCATGCTCGTCCCATTCTAGAATGGCGATCCGATGTCTCGGATCGATGGGATTCTAGAATGGGACTCGCATGAAACCAACAAACCGCCCTAGATAGGCTTGTCATTCATCACAGCAGCAGTATACAATGTTTGGAAGAATAGAGAGGGGTAGCCGACCATAGGAACAATATCGGACTACCCCGTAAAAAGAAATGTGCACAGGCAATATAAAAGGGTAATGGCGACAACTTCTCATCGGGATAAAAAACCCCGCCCTTTCGGGTTTTCGAGGAAAACCCTAATGAGAAATGGTCGCCAACAACCTTGAATGTGTTGCTGGAAAACGAAAAGAGATGAGTTGATGGCGAACACCAAATATAGCAGGACCCTTTAAGAGGGCGGAAGCCGGCAAGCAACACAAAACCCCTTAAAAAATACCCGTGAATGGTTAGAGAAAGCAAACTCATGCCCTCACGCAGCAGGGCGGGAAGGGAGGGAAGCAACGAGAATAGAAGAAGAACTGCTGTGAGAAGACGCCGATAACCGGTGCGAAAGAGGAAATAGCCTTATATAGTTTTCGTCCTTTCCGGAATGGCGATCCGATGGCTCGGATCGATGCTATTCGGGAAAGGACTCCGCAAGAGACACAAACCGGCCGACTACCAAAGAACTTCCTTAACTATAAGCCGAGGGCGTAAAACCTGCAAGCAACACAAAGAACTCGAAAAAACACCCGTGAATGGTTAGAGAAGATTCAACATGTAGCAGAAAAAGAGAGCATCACCCCAATAGGGTGGAGAACAGCAGCACCCAACGGGTGGAAAACAATTACGTAGAAAGAAATATGCGTCACCCTCGAGGTGGAAATAAACAGCATCACCCACAGGTGGAGATAACATCACCCAACGGGTGGAAAACAATTATGTATCACCCAACGGGTGGAAAACAATTACGTAAAAAGAAATATGCGTCACCCTGGAGGTAGAAATAAACAGCATCACCTGCAGGTGGAAATAGCATCACCACCATGGTGGAAAAAAGCGTCACCCAACGGGTGGATAACAATCACGTAAAAAGAAAAATGCATTGCAAAATAATGCTAGACAATGTTATTTACAACATCACTAAAGATGATAAATAGACATGAATGTCACCATCACGGTGGAAAAAACAGCACCACCCAACAAAAAACGTTCCATAAAAAAACGCGACATCTAGAGAAAGATAAGCATCAATGTAAAACCATAAAAAAGAACATCAAGAACACGAAACAAACTAAAAGTGGCCATTAAAATGTGCCCAATATAACAGCTTGTATATAACAACGTAAGACACGCCATATCTAGATAAAGAGAAGCATAAAAACGAAAAAATGATCCAATAGAAACCCATGTCGCAAAATCTCAATGTGGTGCCAAACGCAATATGCATCACATCTAGATAAAGTTAAATAGCAACCCATGCACAAATTAGAATGTGCCCAATACAATACCTTGTGGACAACAACGTAGGACACCCCATATCTAAATAAAGAGAAGCATAAAAATGGAAGAAAATCCAATATAAACCCCTGTCGGAAAATCTCAATGCAGTGCCAAACGCAATATGCATCCTATCTAGATAAAGCCAAATAGCAAATATGCCAAAGATATGTAATGAGCATACCAAATAGAAAAAGATCCGCTACAAGTGCAAAAACCCTCAATAGACAGCTAGAACCACCAGGTGTGGAGTTGGGTCGCAAAGCACATAGCGGGAGAAGAAGAAGAGGAGCGCCACCACCACCCAAGCAATCGGATAGGATAAGGACGTAGAGAGGAAGGAGAGGAGCGAAAAAGAGGGCCGCCGGAGGCGCTGAAGGATAGTGAGGGGCCAGGCATGCGAACGAAGGCAAGCGAGCTAAAGAAATCATATGAGCACGGGCAAGTGGGTCTCGTTTGGAGTGGCGGGGGGAGAAAGGGAACCAAGATCCGAAGAGTCTGGTTCAAGCGCGAGGGAAGCTTCGCGTTGACGACGAGAACCAGCAGCGCGAGCGAGCCGTGGAGAGAAAAGCGAAGTTGAAGAAGAAGAGCCGAAAACGCCTGCTATGGACGGCATCAGCTCAATGTCCTGAAAAAGGGAGGAACATTAGAAAACAAAAACAATGAAAAGAAAAATACGCTGCCATGATGATGAATCGAAGGAAGGGCCCAGCATAGTTGACTGATTTGAATACAAATGCCGGACCGAAGTCCGTGAATAGGGCTACGGACCGAAGTCCAAAAATGTGGCTATTATCCCTTCCGAACCTGTGGCCAATATCTAGAGGGAGATAAGTCAACAAAGGAACCCTTCATCATGGATCCCCAAAAAGAATAAACAATAACGATAAATAAGAAGGAAGAATAACAAGTAACCGAAAGAATAAAGCAAAGAGGAAAACTTACGCCTAGGAATGCAAAAATGCATAGACATAAAGATCGAACGAGAAACATGGAGATGTTGAGTAGAATCGCACACCACGTAGCGAGCGCGAGAGGACGAGGACCGCCAGCAATCGTGAGTATGAACCTCAACATGTGGACCCTGCATATCGAGCAAAAAAACGGAGGAAACGGGGAAGAATGATAAAAACTAGGGGCTAAAAGAATATGAAAAGTCAACCATGTCTAATAAAGCAACGTCTCGTAATATCATATATAGGGAGCAAAGCTATGCACGAAAAATCAGCCTAATGCGAAAATGACAAAGTGGAGCTAACGAAAACAAAGAAGCTCCCAAATCCATAAAATTGGTACACCGAACAATATCACCCGTCATCCATGTTCAAGAATAGAAAATATAACTTCATGAAGCAACAAATAAGTGCGCTAATAAAGTGAACAAAGGAACCAACAAACACTAGAGCTCCCCGATGATCATGCCAAAAAAGAAGAAAAAATCTTAAACACAACCTCCAAATATTCAAAACCCAGTATCAGACCAAACCAAATATAGAATATACATATAAGAAATTGAGCCACAAAGGAGAAAGAGGTGGAAAACATGTCACAAAATACTTGAATGGAACAGAAGAACGACAAGAGGAGAGAGAGAGAGAGAGAGAGAGAGAGAGAGAGAGAGAGAGAGAGAGAGAGAGAGAGAGAGAGAGAGAGAGAGAGAGAGAGAGAGAGAGAGAGAGAGTCGCCGCGAAACCTCCAAGCGTTGAGTTGGGTCACGAAGCACGTAGCGAATGGAGCGCAAATAATAAAATGAGGCGAACTGCATAAACTATGAGCCCAGCCACCACGAAAAACTCCAGGGGTCGAGTCGGGCACAAAGCACGTAGCGAGGGTGAGACGAAGAGGAGCGCCAACGACCAAGCGCGAGAAGAAGTGGAACATGTAGAAGGCACCCATGAGCGATTAAGGAGAACAAGAACGTGCATAATGGTGAAGCGGCAAACTGCAAAACTACAAGCACTCAAAAGGAGGTGAGCGATTAGAAATGAGAAAAAATCAACGATTTATGAAAAAAGAGAGGACATCATCACCCAGGGGGTGGAGAAAAGCATCACCCAGCGGGTGGAAGAAAAAACATGATAAACAGAAATTTGTGTGCAAATATAGCTAAATATCAAATATGATGTATAGGGGGAGCACAATGCATAAGGATACCCAGGGGGTGGAGAAAAGCATCACCCAACGGGTGGAAGAGAAACATGATAAACAGAAATGTATGTCCAAATATAGCTAAATAGCAAATATGATGTATAATGGTAGCACAATGCATAATGCTAGCGAGCTAAAAATGAAGCCCCCGAAAAAGACAACAAAGGTATGCGTTAAGCCCACGCAGAAATATGAGAAAGGAAGAATGTAAGCCAATGAACAAATCAATAAGAAAGTAACCCCAGCCAACTGTTGAAGAGTGCGGTGCATCAAACAACAAGATAAACCACAAGTGCAAAAAATAAAACCCAACTATGGGAAACCTAGAATGTAGAAGATAATACCGCCCGAATAACGTAGACTCACCTGAGCCGAGTGTAGTGCATCACACATAAGATACAAACACAAGTGCAAAAGATAAAACCCAAACCACCATGGGGAAATCCTAAACGCAGAAAAGAATGCCACATAACCACATGGGAACCACAATATAAAAAATAGCATACAAAAGAGATACATGTCGGAGAAATAACACGCAATTGAGGCCATACTGCAACCTACCATGGAAATGGAATGCATCAATGTAAAAAAGACAAATGCAACCCGGAAGATGGTGGCCACAAATCTATGGGCAATAAAAAGATAATAAACCATGGGACTGCAGCGTAGAATTATGAAAACAAGACAACATCCCAAGTAAACGACCACAAGACGAAAATGAGGCAAAAAATGAGCCAGAACATAAACAAGAGAAAAACAGCACGAGGAGAGCATAGACCCATTTAAATAGTAGCATGGGTATCGGGGACTAAAGGCATGCATATAGACCATATAACAAGCGGAAGCAGTAAGCCCACCACAAAGAAATGGATGAGCTAAGAAATGCACTGAAAAACTAAAACAAATTTCCGGGCCGATGGAATGGATGGAGGAGGAAAGGATCCTGGTGACGAGTGCAAAGGAACTAAAAGGCAAGAAGGAGAAACCCGTCAAAAGTAGGTCCCATTACGCCTAACAATGTCCAGGCAACTCTAGATGCATAAATGAGGCAATTAAACTGATGGCTTTGTGAAAACAAGAAGAGAACCCGTTATAGTACTCGTAAGAACCATCAAAAATCAATAATCATAAAAGAATACTACAAAGGAACTTACCATAGTAAATATTTGAACAAGAAGCATCGACATGACCCCAAGCAAAAAACCCCCAACATCTTGGAACACAAGGCATGTAGCAAGATTGAAAATAACGATATGGAGCAAGCATGGGGAGGATCCACCCAAATGATGGAAAATATAATGTAAATGTGGCTCGTAATGCTTTCCAAGGGTATATGTAAAGGGGGCATAAGATAGGTCGAAAAGCCAAAGGAAGCTAAACGGAGGCTAAAGAAAGTCTGGTAGAGATAGAAGAAAAGGCATGTGGTAGGGAATCACAGAGCCAGAGAGGTGAAAACAATATACATTAAACAAGTGCGATCACCATAAACAATCGCGACCCCCATAGATACTGGAAAACACAGTTAGTCATGTCCTTTAACCATATATATCAAAATAACAAGAACATAATAAAAGAGAACGTTTCAATAACCGTTATCTACAAACAAGGAACCCTATAAGGATTACATGCATGCGAGAAACAATATAATATCATAAAGCTTAAAAGGAAAGGTTTTTAACCATTCATATCAAAATAACAAGAACATAATAAAAGAGAACGTTTCAATACCGCTATCTACAAACAAGGAACCCTATAAGGAGTAAATGCATGCGAGAAACATTATAATATCTCCTGGTAAATGTGGTGAATAAATCTCGGGCAATCAAAAGAATGAAACCATGAGAATGCAGCATATAAAATAGAAAAACAACAGCACAGCCCGAGGAAACAACACATAGGCCACAGAAAGAAACTAAAGTAAAAATGCGGGCCAGAACATAAACAAGAAAATCAACCGGCCTCATGTGGTGTGGAGATAGCAAGGATGTCAAGGTGAAAATGTTAAGCAAAAACTAAATACTGATAACTTCTCAAAAGCAATTCTCACAAGGAAAACGACTCCGAGGTAACTTTGATAAACATAAGGATCACAAGGAAAACGACTCCGAGGTAACTTTGATAAACATAAGGATGTCTGTGGGCAAGAATACCATAAGAATGCCATAAAATAAACTCAACATAGCATGTAATTGGACAAGAATGCGGTAACTAACGTTATAGCATCAAATTATAAACATGAAATGAAATAGTTAAGAATGAAAGAAGAACGAAAGCCCACCGTAGGTTTAGAGAAAGAGAAGGCAGGCAGGTAAGCGAAAAACTAAAGCTAATTGGATGGAGGGGACGAAGGATTTGCATGTGGCAAGGGATCACCTTCCTGCACCAATCGGATGGGCATCGAAAAAGCAGCCCAGATGGCCTGTGCTGGGCGGATCTGCGCGGCCCAGAAGCTCCTGCCGGGCAGGGATCTGCATGCCAGAATACTTGGAATCGGTAGTCCCCAAGTGCTACATCCACCAAAAATTGCTGATACATGCACTGCGCTCCCTATTTCGGCTCTGCTGGATCCCTGTGTCTTGCAATCCAAACAAATCCCAGCTTCCAACAATCGACAGGACTCCCACGAACTGTATCTTGGAATAAGCAATCCTCCCATTTCACATCCGAGGTAATAAAACTAAGTTGATGCGCCAAATAGCGAGATCACTGGTTGCTCCGTGACTCAGAAAATGAAGATGATGGCAAGTTGACAACTATCAGAAATAGACCCCGGGGAAGCAAAAACGAAATTCATAGGGATGAAACAAGGAAACCTGAGTTCCACACCAAGCTGGGTGTAATTAAAGGCAGGATAAATGGGTAACAAGAAAAGGCTGAGAATGAAAACCAGAAAAACGAGAAGAGCAGCTATCAATCCCAAATGGGTGAGAAATGATTCAAAAAAGGAATCTCCAGCACAAAGCAGAGGCTCATCTGGTCTAGATCCACGTCTAAATAAAAGCCACGATCTATTCAATAGATAGGAATACCGACGTGTAACAAAAAATCACCGACATGGCCTCTGCAATCAAAATGCCAGGAACCGCCTTGGGTATACTGGATCTAGATAAGATAAGTACATAAGATATGATGGGGAAAAGGAAGGCAACTAAGACAGAGAGCAGGCTCCAATTAATTAATACAGCCAAATCCAGCTTTGCATGGAAAATCCTTGTGCTGCAGCCTACAACACCAATCATATAAATCCGCCATCTTGCATGGAAAAATTCGATTCCTGCAACAACAAATAACTAATGTACATGCAAAATTCGATTCCTGCGACAACAAATAACTAATGTAGAACAAGGACGAGAAAACAGTTAGCATGGCTTGTCAACCGAATCGATCACCAACCAATCAATATACCGCAAATGCACCAAAATTTGTGCTGTTCCATAGCTAACCGCATGCATCAATAGCAAAAATAGAAAAACCCAGATCTTCCAAAAATTGATGGAGTTTAATTGCACTGGCAATGAACTGGACGGATATAGATAGCCGGAATGGCCTCTACCAATAATCGAAGACCTCCATCTATGCATGAGCAGCCTCCAAGGAAAATGAACCACAAAAGTTCCGCAGCAAACTAAAAAAAAACTCAAAAAGCACAGTATGAAAAGTTAGCTCAAGGATCATCACGAGCATGCAAGATAGCAGTTGTGCACATCAGATGGCATGCATCATCAGAAAGAAAACTAATCATAATCTACAAACAAACTACATACAGAGAGCATATACAACCTGGATCTAAAGAAAAAGCATCTGTACGTGAGTAGCTCATTGACATGAATAAAGAATAAGGTAAAGTATGTGAATAGAAAGAAAAAGCAAGAAGGGATGAAGACAAGTACGATGGGTTGAAATTAGGCAGAAGGATTGTGGATAGGAAGGAAGGAAAGGGACAACTGGGAGTATGAGGGAAGCAACGAGAATAGAAGAAGAACTGCTGTGACGCATTTTCTTCGTGCTCGTAGCTTCCATGACTCTTCGATCCGCGATTTTCTTCTTCAGCTTCTCTGCCGATTTCCTTCTCCAACTCGTTGTCGCACCTTCATGGCGGGTTTGCTCATCCTTCTATGGAAGGTACGCTTCCTTCTTTCAGAATTTTATGTCCAGGGTCTATTGCCCTTATTCTGGCAGTGCTCTTCTTCTCTTGTGCTCTTGGTGCTCGCATGGTTTACTTTGTGCACTGGCATGCATATTCGATTATAAGTTCGGTGTCATGATAGTTTCTGGTTCTGGTTGCTAGTTTCGCATCTAGTTATGATTTGATGGTTTAGTATTCTTGATCTATTTGTTTAATTTCTGTGGGAGTTAGTCTGATCGTTTTTCTGTGGCGGGATCGTTATGGACTTCTTATGGCAAGGTTTATGTGTTCCTGATGGCAGGACCTGTGTCGGGCTTAATTTTTCTGTTTTTTCATGATTGTAATGTGGGGTTGGAGAGTTTTCTTCCTTCCCTTCTGCTGGTTTCGCCCTGGGGCCGTAGCAGAGGGGTTCTTTGTTTTGATTTTCTCCTCTCCCACCACCTCGGCTGCGTGCTTGAGCTGCTCCGATTTCTTTTGAGCTGATCCATCGATCTCTTTCTCTATTCCGATCAGTGGGCCCTTCTTGTTTTCTTCTTTGGGCAGCATGCAGGACCACCTCTTCACTTCATTCTGGCCCTTTGTGGAACTTGCGATCCCATATTGTCTGCCCACTGCTTGCTTCTGCTTGCTTTGTTGCCTCCTTCTTGACAGGGTTCTTGATCTAGCAATTGCGCCATCCGCAATCCTCCTCTCCAATCCGAGCTCTTCGGTTGTCTTGTTGTGCCTCTGCCTTGGCATCCTTGGCTTTTTCTCCTTCGCCCTTTCGATCTGTTCTTTGAAATGACGGTCTCTCTTCTTTTCTGATCCGCTGCCAGATCGCCAGGCCTCTGCTTTGGCTTGCTGTCTTCTCTTTTGCCCTGAGCCACTTCTAAGTTACCCACCTTCCCTTCGATTGGCTCCCCATTTGCAGAGCTGAAGCGCTGGCGTTCGGATCCACCATTCTTCTGCTGTAATTTCCGCTTCTCCCTCTTTGCATGCCTTCTTCTGCAGTCCGGCGGGCCGCATGCTTTTTGTGGCAATCCGTTCTCTCCTTCTGTTCCTCGCTTTTGTGCTTTATAATCGCATGCTTGCTTTGTCTTTTTAATGTTTCTTATTACTCATATGCCGGTTGTTGCCTATGTGGTGGTTTCCCTTCTTTTTCTCTCAATGGCTTGATTTTTGTTCCTACCTATATGCTATATGCTGTTGTTATTGTATGGGGTACCTATAGGTGTGTTGTGACATGTTATTCTCCCACGGTTTTTTGGAACTCGCTCATATTTTTCTTTCCCTTTTATTATTTTTCGCATTTTTGCATCATCATTGACAACTTGGGGGTACTATCTATGTTGGCACTATCTCATGCCCAATATGCGATCACATGGCTTGATTTTTGCTTTTCACGTTTATGCATCCTATGAAATCGGATAGCTTGATTTGTTTCATACATCCTCTGTAACATCGCGTGATTTTTTGTATCGTCGTTATCTATGTTGTTTTTTCCTTTCTCTTTCTTGTCCACTCAGAGTGTTTGATTTTCCTATAGGCTCTTCCCGCTATGATGTTCTTTATCGTTTTGTGGGGTACCTCTAGGTTGTGTTGGCACATGTTATTATCTCACGGCTTTTTGGATCTCGAGCGTGTCTCTATCCCTTTAGTATTTTTTGCAATTTTGCATCATTGTTGACAACTTGGAATTTCTCATTTTAGGCGTCCTTTTTCTGGATTGGCTTCCCTCATTCATGTCTTTCTTGGCATTTTCCTTAATGTTGTTAGTTTCTCCCCCTTATATTATTGTTTTTTCATGTCATCTGGCGGTTCCTTTGCATTTTCGCTGTGTTTAGGATTTCCCCATGGTGGTTTGGGTTTTATCTTTTGCACTTGTGTTTGTATCTTATGTGTGGTGCACTACACTTAGCTCAGGTGGTATACGAGGGGGCGCATCTGGTCCGTGTGGCATATTATTCTACATGTATTGTCCTTTTCATCTCTGGCACCTTATGTTTTCGTCATTCTTGTTGTTTACCTTGATATTATCCCTATGTTGCATTCACGTGATCTATTTTGACTTTTTATGTTCGGCATCATTCGAATTTGCCTTTTTTCCTATATACGATGTCTCCACTTGGTTTCCACGTTGTGCTTATTATGCACTATGAGGGTTGATTTTCTTTTTCATATTCTTGAACGTTGTTCAGACGGGGCATTACCATGGCTGCATTTGCTTTTTCACGTTATTGCCTCTATATGTTTGCAGATGTTTCATGGTTGTTATCTTTTTTGCGTTATGGTTGACAATATGGTTTCGCTTTATGTTGGCATGTTTTTGCGTTATATGCGTTTACATGGTTGTTTGACTTTTGATGTTCGGCGTCATTTGAATTTGCCGGTGTCTCAACCTAGTTTCCATGTTATGCTTATTATCAGGTGGTATACGTTATTCGGGTGGTGTTATCTTCCACATTCTAGGTTTCCCATTGTTGTTGGGTTCTATTTTTTTGCCCTTGTGGTTTATCTTGTTTTTTGATGCCCCGTGGTTTGGAATTTCTTTAGGATGATGGGAGAGCATTGGCCTTTTGAACTTATGGGTGCATTTGTCTGGGTTTAGCTTGATCATTAAAGTGTTTTTTCCATGCGGTGTGTTTTTGCACGTGTATATTGCTTTTTGCATCGGGGGGCGAATCTGGTCCGTGTGGCATATTATTCTACATGTATTGTCTTTTTCGTCTCTGGCACCTTACGTTTTCGTCATTCTTGTGGTTTACCTTGATATTATCCCTATGTTGCATTCACGTGATCTATTTTGACCTTTTATGTTCGGCATCATTTGAATTTGCCTTTTTTCCTATATACGATGTCTCCACTGGGTTTCCACGTTATGCTTATTATGCACTATGAGGGTTGATTTTCTTTTTCATATTCGTGAACGTTGTTCTCCTCTTTGGGGTGAATGGAGACATTACAATGGTTGCATTGGCTTTTTCACGTTCTTGCCTCTATCATGTTTCCAGATGTTTCATGGTTGTTATCTTTTTTGCGTTATGGTTGACAATATGGGTTCGCTTTATGTTAGCATGTTTTTGCATTATATGCGTTTACATGACTGTTTGACTTTTTATGTTCGGCATCATTTGAATTTGCTTTTTTCCTATATACGGTGTCTCAACCTAGTTTCCATATTATGCTTATTATCAGGTGGTATACGTTATTCGGGTGGTATTATCTTCTACATTCTTGGTTTCCCATAGTTGTTGGATTTTATTTTTTGCATTTGTGGTTTATCTTGTTTTTTGATGCCCCGCACTCTTTAACGGTTATGCAGGTTGTTCGGTTGATCTATTTGTTTATGTTCTGGTCGCATTTTTACTTTATTTCTGTGGCCTATGCGTTGTTTCCTTGGGCTTATCGTTTTTTAAGTTACGCCTCCTTTTTTCGTTTCCTTGTGCTCCGAATTAACTTTAGTTTCTGTTTCCTTCTCGACCATTCTTTTTTTGTGGTCTTTGGTATGTCTACATTCTCTTCCTCAATCTCGTCCCTCGTTTGCCCAAGTTTGTTTTTCCTATTGAGGCCTTTATTCATGGCTTTATGCATATGGTATTTGTCTATTCTATTCTATTCTATTCTATGCTACCACTGAACCAGACCTTAGTATTACACGTCATTTGTATCTGTGCTCTTTATGCCGCATATTGCATTTGGCACTTCCTTATACTCATTCCGATTCTTCTTTTTGCCATGGTTTTTTGCACTTTGTCATGTTTTTGCCTCTGCGAGCTCTTTTGCACTATATTTCTCCTTTGAACCCTATTCACCTCGTCGGTTTCGTCTTCCTGTCGTATTTTCCTATTGTATATCCGTTATGGGGAGCTTCGTCCATTGTTTTGCTCTGCTTTCATTTCGATCATTTTTGTATTACATTTTTTACGTTGGCATATAATCTGATGTGGGTTTGGGGGCTTCTAGCATTGTTCAGGTTGTTATTAAGGAGATCGTGTTTTACACTTTCTCTGGCCGTTGGGCTCTTGGCTGTGCTTGTTTTCTCGTGGATTGGTTCATTGGCTTGCATTCCTCTTTTCTCGTATTTATGCTTGGGCTTAAAATATACATTATACATTGTGCTACCATTATACATCGTATTTGCTATTTAGCTATTTTTGCACGCCAATTTTTGTTTATCATCAACTATCCACGGACATACGTTCGTGATCTGCATTCATATCATATGTGCATTTATGCGCGTGCGTGGTTTATTTTTTCATCGCCTTGTTGCCGTTCTCGTTGGCATGCCGGGGCGCTTCCTTCGATTCATCATCGTGGCGACGTCCTTTTCTTATCATTGTTTTTGTTCTCTAATGTCCTTCCCTTTTTGGTCATTGGCGTCACAGATCCATAGCGGTGCTTTTCGGCTCTTCTTCTTCAACCGCTTTTTTTTCTCCACGGCTTCGCTTCGCTTTGGCTCGTCGTTGGTTCTCGTCTTGACTCTTGGACCACTGGTTCCCTTTCTCCCCTGCCATTCCAAAGCGAGACCCACTTGCCCGTGCTCATACGATTTCTTTAGCTTCGCTTGCCTTCGTTTGCATGCCTGTCATTATCATACGCACCTCTGGCAGCCCTCTTTTTCGCCTCTCCTTCCTCTCTACGTCCTTTATCCTATCCGATTGCTTGGAGGTGGTGACGGTGTATCTTCTTGCTTTCAGCTTAAATCCGTTCCAGTATGGGCTCATTACGCTTTCGTCGCGGCGGGCCTCGGCGGTACGCCACTTTCGGGGTTCCACATGATCTTTGCTTGTGGCGCTCCGCGGTTATTTGGCGCTCCTCTTCTTCTTCTCCCGCTATGTGCTTTGCGATCCAACTCCACACCTGGCGGTTCTAGCTGTCTATTGAGGGTTTTTTCACTTGTAGCGGATCTTTTCTATTTGGTATGCTCATTATATATCTTTGGCGTATTTGCTATTTGGCTTTATCATCTTTGGCATATTTGCTATTTGGCTTTATCTAGATGGGATGCATATTGCGTTTGGCACTGCATTGAGATTTTCCGACATGGGTGTATATTGGATTATCTTTCATTTTTTATGCTTCTCTTTAAAGATATGGGGTGTCCTACGTTGTTGTCCGACATGGGTTTATATTTGATCATTTTTTCCTTTTTATGCTTCTCTTTATCTAGGCATGGCGTGTATTACGTAGTTATACGCAAGCTGTTATATTGGGCACATTCTAATGGCCACTTTTAGTTTTCGTGTTCTTGATGTTCTTTTTATGGTTTTACATTGATGCTTTATCCTTCTCTAGATGTCGCTTTTTTTTTATGGACCGTTTTTTGTTGGGTGGTGCTGTTTATTTCCACCGTGATGGTGACATTCATGTCTATTTATTATCTTTAGTGATGTTGTAAATACCATTGTCTAGCATTATTTTGCAATGCATATTTCTTTTTACATGATCGTTATCCACCCGTTGGGTGCCGCTTTTTTCCACCATGGTGGTGATGCTATTTCCATCTGCGGGTGATGCTGTTCATTGTGCATTGTGCATTATGCTATCCTTATGCATCATTTGTCAGGGCATACATTTCTAGCTAACCGTTGAGCTCTTTGTTCACAGTGTATTGGGATATCATCGTGCATTGTGCTATTATTATTTATCATATTTGCTATTTCGCTATGATTAGATGTGCGGATATTGCGTTTTTGCAATTTTGTGACATGAGTTTCTCTTGGACTATTTTTTGTGGGTGGCGTTGTTTCTTTCCCCCGATGGGGGCGTTGAATTTGTATTTATCCTGTTTTTCTTCCACCCATTTGGGTGGCGCTTTTTCTCCACCCTCCCGGGTGATGCTATCTCTTTTTCATGTATTGTTGATTTCCTCATTACTAAAGCTCACATCGATTTGAGTTGTTGTGCGGCTTTGCTTCGCCGTCATGCACATTCATTCGGCCCTATCATTTGGCGTTCTTTTATATTTTACATTTCAACAGCGTTCTTATTTTTCTATCATGTCCCTTCCGATTGTCATTCGTTTTTGGTTCCTTTATCATGTCCACTATTGTCTTTTGCTTTAGTATTTCGGACCCTATATATGGCCCTAGCTTTATTTTTAATCCGTCACTTTACCTAGTCTACAACCTCTTCCTGTCATGATCTAGTAGTGCTCCTTCGACGTTTTTTTCTGCGGTATCTACAATTTTGGATGCGAGGGAGGGGTTGGGGCACTTCTCCTCATTCTTGACTTGGAGTTCTATCTTGCGCTTTGGATTTCGATTTGATTTTGATTCACCTTGCTGTCGTCTTCGCTCTCTCCACTCTTCCTTCCACACAAATGTCCTTTGCGACCCTACTCAACACTTGGAGGTTTCGCGGCGCCTGGGTTTATAGTTAAGGAAGTCCTTTGGTAGTCGGCCGGTTTTGTGTCTCTCGCGAGTCCTTTCCCAGAATGTGGATCATAACTCAATTCCTAAGGTTAATGTGGCTAATTATCCAATTGCACAAAAATTCAATTCCTAAGGTTAATGTGGATCATAACTCAATTTTCTAGGTTAATGTGGCTAATTATTCAATTGCATGAAGAATTCAATTTCCAAGGTAAATGTGAACAACGTGGATAACAAATGAATTTCTAACATTAATTGGATAACTAGGCCGACATATATTGTTGGGATAACTAGGGTCCCATATAGAATTATAATGAATTATAACTAATAACAATTGTGCGGAATTATACACCTAGGAATTGAAGTCATAATAATTCCTACACAATTCCTAGTTAATATTATATACCTAGCAATTGTATAGAATTTATAATACCTAGAATTCCCCACACAATTCAACTAAACCTAGTAATGTATTCAGGCTAGTTATTTATTGTGAAGAATTCAATTCTTAAGGTTAATCTAAGTTCATAACAATTCCTAACGTTAATATGGCTAATTATTCAATTGCACGAAGAATTCCATTCTTAAGGTTAATGTGGACAACGTGGATAATAAATGAATTCCTACAGTTAATGTGGATAACTAGGCCAGCATATATTGTCAAGGGTCCCATATAGAATTGTAATGAATTCTAACTAGCAATTGCGCGTAATTATATACCTAGGAACTGAAGTCATAATAATACCGACACAATTCCTAGTTAGAATTGAATACCTAGCATTTGTATAGAATTCATAATTTTAAATAATGTGTGGATAAGAGCCCCGTCATTCAAAGCTTGCAGAGCTTTCCCTGCACAAAAAAGTGATTGATCTACACTAGATCCGAAGATACCCCTTAAGCCGCAAGAACTGAGGCCTTGTTTAATCCTAGCGTTGACTGCTAACAACAGGTCTGGGATCAAGGTCTGATTGTTTTTGGATTGTGGATTTGAGAAGGCCGTTTAGTCGAGCTTGAACCCTTGCGCATGTTAGTTGTGAAAAGGAATGAATTTATGATGGTGGATTTGGGCGTAGTCCTGTTTACACACCAGCCTGTATGCTATGCATGTATTATGTAATTCCTAGAGTTATGTTTAGCTAAATTGCATTAGATAGGTGACATGGCAAAACACAATTGGATGGGTCAATTTCTTCAGCAGCCTGTGTGGCGGGTCAAGGCTGAGGAAGTAATTCGATCTCTGGGTTTGGAAGACTCATAAGGACTACTTCGACCCTCTGCCCTCAGATCTGGCCGTCTTGGCCCTCTGTCTTCAGATCTGGCCATTTCGGCTCTCTGCCTTTCGCTGGAGACCATGAAATCAGCATAGTCCCATTTTTTTTTCCTTCCTTGCCAGTCATGGCCATCGCCATAGCCAGTTTCAAATGCTGTCGTTTTGTACAGGGCGAAGCCCAACCTTCAGCGCTTGTGCCTAGAAAGTAGAATTCTTTTGTTTTGTTTTTGTATGTTCTTGCAGGTACCTCCTTTCGTTTTATATCTGATTTAGTCAGTGTTTCCAAAAGAGTGAGAGACTTCTGCAACATTTTATCTCCAGTTATAATCTTTGAAATCGATTTCCCAATGTGTTCTGTTCATGCTCTGATTCCATAAAAAGATAAAATTTCTCAACAAAACTCACAAGCAAGACTGCATTTAGCCCTTATTGCACAGACCAACACCGTAGCAGCGGCGATACCAAGGGTTTGTGCTTGGGTCTAAAAAAAGAGAAGGGTCCAGGGCTGGGTTCAAGGAAAACATTGCATAAAAAGAGAAGGAATTGAAGTAGACTTAATTGGAAGTAAGAGTAGACTTACTTGGAAGCAATGAAACGACATCAACTGGAGCAGAGCCAATTTGAGCAAAATTTCAGAATTATAGAGTGGGCATCGCTTCATATATACGCGAATGCCAGATCAAGTTGTCCACTGCCAGATAGATTATTTCATTACTTTGCCAGACTGTTCATGGGCATAGGAAAAATAGCATGTCGTTATAGGTTACAGCATCAGACGTATTTAATAAACAAGATGCTAACGCATCAATGGGTTGCCCTTTAGAGGAGCCATTGCCACATGCACAATTATAGACTATTGTGATTACCATGTAGGTGACAAGGATCGTCGTGCATCCACTAGTTAATGTTTTATCCAAAGGGAGTGTTTTTGTGATAGGATCTCTCATTTTGAAAAATTTCTAAAGGCACTGGCAAGGGCGTAGAGAGTAGAGATGGTGACGATGGCTATGGCTCTGGTTCTCATCTCCCTCTTTCCTGTTCTTCTTGGTTTTTCTTTTTAGAAAGGCAAGAAGGGCATTTTGTGCCCTCAAAGGACTGGACAAATTGCTGACCTAGAAGCAGATGTAGTGGAGAAGCTTTGAAATGGTTGCTTAGCTAGCATGACAAGGTGAAGCATGGTAAATCTATAAGCAACTACATTTCTGGTTATATGACATTGATTTCCTCTTTCTTTCTCTTGTTTCTCTTTCATACATGCATTTTGGCCTTTCTTGGCCACGAATGAATTAGGGAACATTCGTTTTGGCTATAAACCATAATAAAGAGTCCATGCCAAGGCATCCGGAACTCGTTTCTCGTGCCTCTATCTAAATTCTTTGCCGTAGTTTCTTTTCTCTTTATTTATATTCTTGCAAGAGGTTTTGCATTCAAGATTTGTTTGCAGCTTGTGAAAAGTGGAATTTTGACTCATGTAGTATTCCATTAATTGAGAAGATGTTGATACTATAGTATAATTAGATAGAAGAAGAGGTTGAGAGAGTCTTATGTGTACTATAGCTGCAAATGCGATTTAGATCCGTGTGGGATACTTTGTACTTAAATCGTATTTGATCCATTAGAGATTTGTGTATTATAATTCTTCCAATCTAATCAATACAAAAAGTTCTTACCTTTTAAAAGAGTAGATAATAATAATAATTTTGGAGAGTCAGTATCTTTTAACAAGAGATGTGAAGGACGGATCGAGTGGTCAATGAAGCAATTCAGAATTTTCTTGAACTTTTTGAATTCGGAAAGATACTTGATCTCAAAGAAGGAATTTAAGATAAAAATATTGCAATCTTCATCAGTTCAAGCAGAACAAAATTTGCAGTTACAATTTTATATATAGAAATGTTTTTGGATGGTATCTTGTAGATACGGTGTGCACACTCGGTACTGGCACGTCTGGGTGACTTTGGAAAAAGATGCTCAACTATCATGGCAACCACATATTGAACCACACGTGTGGGAGGACTTGGAAAAGATGTGAATGAAAGAAAAAGGACCATCATGGCAACCACATTTTAAACTGGTGTGTTCAAAGACATCTTCCATCCCAAAATTCATTATTAAGCAAACATTTTATCGTTTTATTGTTGGATAATACTAGGTTCCATCCCATAGGTTTTGACATGGAAAAGGCACAGTGATAAATTTCTTGTAGTGATAAAGGAGAAGGGTGCATGATTCATATAGAACAATACACCTTGTCTAGATATCTCCAAATGGTTTAGTCATACAAGAAACTTATCGCGGCGGCCTAGCGGCCGCCGCGAACGTTTCTCTTCCCCTTGGCCGCTGCGAAAATGACATGGTCGCAAAGCTTCGGTTGCAGCTAAATCAAATCAGAGAAATCGTTGCACAGAGTTTTCAGACAAAACAACAAAATCTTTCTCTTGAAACATTAGATGACTGTTGCATGCGTTATTGATCATGATATGCCTTATGGCTTGCAGCTTTTGCATACGACATTGGGCATGGTGGTATATTCTTCATTTCTGGAGCTAGACCCAGAACCAGAACCAGAACCAGAAGCCTCTCCTTGGTAATCAGATCCACTCTTGCCTTCTTCCAGAGAATATGGTGCAACAGAATTTGTTCTGCATCAAAAACTCCTCATTTAACAACCATTCCCTATTTTTTTTGCTTGAAGAATGTAAAGCACCATTTTTTCATTGTCATCGTAAAAAAAACACATACCTTTCTCTTCGTTTGTCCAAAAATCGTCTTAGTGATGCTCTCTTCGGCCTGGTTTCCTGTTAGATTTCATGTAGGAGGTCATTCATTTTTGGGCCCTACTGAAGAAATGAACCTGTAAAACTGAAAAATAAGCACTTACCACAAGGCACCACGTTTCCAGGAGGGATAGTTGTATGGATAACTCTAGGTTTGACATCCTTGTTTTTCTTCGCGGATGTGGGCGCAGAGGGGTTTTTTCAACATTAGCGATAGAGATCCGGCTGACTTTTAATTCCGTACTCTCTTCTTCGCCAAGCTTAGCCGTTGTTGCGGCTTCTTTTGGGCAAACGGAACCACCGAAGCAGAGGATTTTTTAAGAAAAAGCTTGTTTGCAAGAAACATTCAGACTTTTGCCTGTATAAACAACAATCTAGCTCTTTAGACCCTAAATATTACCCTCTCAAATCTCAAATCCACTCACCACATCCTCGGAATATCATTTGTATATGTTTGCCGAGCCTTTGTAGAAAATTGTGAGTGGAGCTTTTGTTTTCTTGGCTTCCGTCCACGAGAGAGTCGCATTTGTTAGAATATTCCCTTGAAAGCTTAGATTATGTGGCAAATACAGCAGTATGACACCTTCTTTTGGTTCTTCTTTTAGAGTTGCTGCTTCGCCGACTTCATATTAAGATGCAGAGGACAAAACCAGGCAAATGTGACCCAAGGAAGCCATCGCTGGACGAAATGAAGCATATTACAAAAAAAAGCCGTTGTGCCTTTACTTTGGAAGGAAATCGCCGCAGAGGACATGGACGCAGATGCAGTATGCAAAATTTCTTTGCTTCATCCCTAATCTACACATGCCATCAAGCGGAGGAGACTGCATTCGCCAAGCGTCGCCCAGTTCCATGCAAATAAAGATCCAAGAATCCAGACTTTGCTTCCAAGCAAGCAAAGTAATCCTGCATTCTATTGCACCGCCATAGCGGCGATGTGTGAGAGCGAAGTTCGCCGGAATGGAGCAGAGGAAGTGGAGATCAGGATTCTTTGAACAGAAACGTGGCATCCCTTGATGTTTTTTCTTTTTTTGAATTTGGAAATGCAAAAGGAGCATACGTGTCGACCCCACGGCTATCCTCAGCCCAGAAAAAATACTTCCTATTTTTTAAGAACAGAAATGTTACTGCTTTATATATGGTATGATATATATATTGTATTCCAATAGTAATGGTTGATTGACACATCAACATGTAACAATGTTGGATCACATGCATTTATTCAAGAGTAATTGTATGCGAGAAGAGGCCGAAGGTGTTTTCAGTTTACGAGCTTTATGATTTCACACTGAGTTGCTATGGGATCTCAAGATGTCTTTATCAATATGCCACATTAGCATCTCATGTTCAATTGATAAGGGCGATGCTTACATAATTGAAACCCCCATCATGCGGCCTCTATAATTAACTGACTTTAATTATGTGTTTTGTTTGTTTCAAGAACAGAGAATATGTTAGTTTAAGCAAGGTTCACCTTTTCAAACCCTGAAATAGAGAGGGATAATAAAAATATATAACTTCATTGGAAGGATAAATTTAAATTTAAACCCATTAAAACGAGAAAGACAACAATTTCTTTTGTGTACTTTCTAATCTATTCAGGGAGATATCAGAGTCCTTAAAACCTTTTTTGCATGCATTGAAGGTTTTTCTATAATAATATATAGTCGAGCTCATGAAAAACATAAGGATAGATGAGAAAGAAGTCACTGAAGGTTTTCTATACTATATATATGCTTTTCTGAGTTCAGTAGTCGAGCTCATGAAAAACATAAGGATAAATAAGAAAGAAGTCCCGAATGACAGTTTAGGGCCATATAAGCAATGTATTCTGTAATTCAGAATCCACCTATAATCATTCAGAGCAGACAAGATCCTTGAATATACTCCGAAATGGAAAGAAGGGACCTGCCACATTTTTAAAACTAAGGGGTTCCTTGCTCAAGAAGGTTGAAAGGATTAAGCAAAAACATTCATTGCTTGACAATCTGACTCTAGTGAGCACAAATAGCTCCACTCCATTCCAAACCTTTCTTACATAATCGCAGAGTAATCCAAATGCTCCAAGCAATGGAATCTTTGAAAGAAAAGGCCACAACTACAAAAGATTCCATCAGTTAATGAAACAAACGAGATCACACCTCAAAATAGGTGACTTTAATTTGAATTCGCATGATCTTATCGAGCACACCCAATCCCCAGAGAACAGTATTTGTTGTGCCAGCATGACAGTTTGGCTTATCATCTTCCAGTAGATCGTGTACCCATAATCTTGCAGACAGGCCAATCAGAGGACACCTTGTATGGAATTAGCCCTTGTGGCACCTTCAGGTCTTTAATAAGCAGTTTTTGCCCAACCTCCAAATTACTCAAGTCAACCTCGGAGCACATCAGAAGGAGCCACATACTTGACAGTTCTCCTTATAGTGTTCAACCGACCGCCTGCCGCATATTGCAAAATTCATATACATGTTGAAATTTCGAAATGAGGCTTTTGAACGCACCTCTTTTCAATCCGGAACACGCATCCTCTCCGCGAAAAACTAGGGGGATTTCCACCTTGAATCTTGAACTTGGAGGTGCTCGTATAAATGTGAGATTCAATAGCTTGTCTGAGACGGCATGCATATATACCTTTTGCAAACAGAAATATATAGTTAAGTGGTAAACAAGTATTTGAAGCCCTCTAAGCATTCTGATGTGGTTGATCTACAAATGGCATTTGTGGGCATGGTTTTATGGTATTTGTCAATCAGTATAGAGGGGCCCTCATTGTAAATGAAATGAGGGATAAAAAGAAGGGAAGACTTGCAGATTAGGCTCAAGCCTAAGCTGAAAATTGTTGGAGGAATATCTGGGAATGTCTTTAAACAAAAAATGATTGGGAGTTGTTTTCTCACAAATAAAACAGGATGCCACTAAATTCAAACATAAACTAACCAGACGAGGCAAAACACGCTCTCGCGATAGGAGTTCACCTCCCTCCAGATCCCTATACAACTCCAGCATATACAACTGTGATTTAAAAAAGCACACTCCCATTTTTTTTATCATAAGCTCCATGGGGTTTTCCGGTAGGGACACTAACTGCTTGTGGCTGCCCAGATGCCCATCTTCTCGGCTGATGATGATGCCAGGAACAAAACCAGCTCTGCGGTCCTTCTTAACACGTATTTTTATAGCTATCCAAAGAAGACCCAAACAATCTCCATCGTCAGAGACATCCCAAACAAATCTTTGCCGTCTAAGTGTCACAGAGCGTCACAAAAACCCTAATTAATTCCAGACAATCGCAACCGCGTATATAGAATATTTTATGGCATATTATATTCAAAACAAATCGAGGCCTTCTATACGTCACTCCACACCTCCAACAAGAAGGTTGCCTGCCTCCCTACGGGCAACCCAAAAAGTGGCAACAAAATATAAAGATAGATTGCGACGTCTAAAAATTCAGCAAGAAAAAAAACAAAAATAAAAATCACACTTTTTTTTTTTTTTTTTTTGAAGGAAAGAAATTTTTGTATTAACAGATAGGAAGAATTACAACATATGGCCCCTCATGGACCAGATAGAGATTAAGCACATGGATCCCATACGGATCAAATTTCATATCCGCAACTTCAGTACTAATATGCATTTCTCAACCTCTTCTTCTATCCAACTAGTATTACATGATCAGAACCAATCTTCCCAGCTAGATAGAGTACTACAGGAGCCAAGTACAAACTTTCCTTTAGCTGCAAATAAGTCTTGATAGCACCATGAAAAAAACCTTTTGCAAGAATGAAGAAGAATAGAGAAAGAAATAAAGAGTAAAATGAGCAGCCTGCCACGCTGTTCAAGGAAGCTGCATCTTCTTTTTTAAAATGGGAAGGTGTTGGTAATCGTGCCTGGAACGCCGCATGTAACGCCGCATGCGGCGTTCCCTTTCCCGCATGGGGGAATATTTGGTCGCATTGGCGGTCTACCTTTTTTTTTTTTCAAAAAACATCGCCGCTAGACTTCTATGGCTTCTACGGCTTCTACATCGATTTTTTGCTTCCTTCTGCGTCGTTCTTCCTCGGCCTTCCGGATTAAAGCTTGAATGGTTTTGTAGAGCTCTCGGCAGATTCTGCGTCTGGTCTTCCTCGCCTTCCTATCTGTTCTACCTCAAGCAGAAAAAAAGAGGCACATGGCGACGATGGGCCTGGCCCATTACAGGTAATAGTGAAGCCCTCTGGATTCCGATATCTGCAACTTGCAGTAGCAAGGAATCTCTGCCTCAGACGTTTTTTTGCTCGGTTCTATGAAGATCGGGGAGATTGGGTCCGTATGCATGTTCAGACCTTCTCTTTGTGTATTGTGCACATTTTAATATCTGTTCTGTTGTGTTGCGTGCTTTTCTGCAGAGCAAAAACCAAATGTTCAATCACATGGGTGCGCATGATTCTTTGCGTTGCCATAACACATAGCCTTGCAATCAAAGAATGTAATTAAAATGGAAACCCAGAGAGCCGGGTATATTGAAGCCAGTGCATGTATTTGCTGAGGATAAGCTATATTTTTCATCTTTCCTTGGAACCAGAAATGCGTTAAGGTAGCAGGTATGTAGAATAATTTTGTTGTTTCTTTTTGTGCATATGCATTTCAATGACCGTGATTTGGATCATGTAAGAATCAATGCGCATCAAATGATTTTCTAGGGCATGTCTTAGTGGTATTTTAGAAATACGATGTATTGGAGTATATCTGCTACACATTTTAGCCTCTATCTGCATTTTTCCTAAAGTTTTTCGACATGGATACGTAATGAGCAACAAATCGTTGTCTCTAAAAGCAGCTGGTGGGAAGGGTATGATACTAAATATGATTCTCTTATAGGCTCCTGGCGCATAAGTTGTCACAGAGATCTCCACAATCACGCAAAAGCGGGGAGTTGTTTCAAGTTTCAAGAGAAGCACCTGGGGTTTGCAATTTGGTGGGTTGGGCATGTCCTTTTACTAGGATGCAGACGCTCCTTGCTCTGGTATCAGAATCATATCACAGATAGTTAGAATATTTTTCCATTGCATGTTTTGATACAATCCATGTGCAGCACATTTATCGCTTGCTCCGGCAAATATCTAGATCAAAAATTTGATGAGCTTTTGAGCCTAAGTTGTTTCAACATGTAAAGTATGTCAGGATCTTAAGGTACTTTTAAACAATTCTATTATGGCCCTATATGTTTGCAGATTTTTAGAGATAGCTGTTGTTATATGCTACGACATCTGTTAGAATACTATGTTTGGCTTCCATATATGAAATGATTTTGCATAAAGCCTCCAAGTGCAGGCCTCCAAGTGCTACAGATATAAAGTGCATTTTTATTGCGCCTGGAGCTAAGTGCCGTTTGTCCAAATGGTAGAACAAACTTATAATGTCTGGTTTGAGTCATTGCTGGATTGCACTCCTAATATATCCATTACATCATCTATATGAAGAAAGTGAAAGAGTAAAGTGCAAGATTACTCTTCATTATCCAGCTCAGCTCTACTCTAACAACTTCTAGCATCTGGAACATTGTGCTAGCTTAAGTCTGTTTGCTTTTGTTGAAGCTCTTTACCCAAATATTTGCCTGCTATCACAAGTTTAAAGACATAAGGATTCTTTTTAAAATTTATTTTTGCATGCTCTAATTATACATAACCATTATCTTGGATGTGTATTCAGAAGCATCTGGACATTCATATGCAGATGGCTGTCATCTGAACTGTTATGGAGGTAGTTTGCAAGGTCTACTTTGGTTTGATGATGTTTATAAGTGTTGGTGAAGCTCTCGCCCCTGTGCAAGCAAGGTAAGTTCTTTAATAGAACGCTTTTATTTGGACTCAACTTTTGCTTTGCCAATTTACTTAGTGTTGGCCTTTTTTTACTTTCGGCAGGGTCGCATTAAGAGATATTATTCACCAATCATTGTAGGTATTGAACTAGCACCAATCACGTCTTTGAGAGCAAAGTCAGGATGCCACCCTATTCAAATTTGCAATCGGAGTGGAGTAAAAGTTGAAAGTAGGGCTCAAAATAGAGGATTTAAGTGGGCATGATTCAATGCTCCAAAAGCAAATGAATTTGGTATAATCTCTGTTTGTCATAGCTTGGCTGAATAATATTGATGTTAGGACTGGAAAAAAGTGGTTCCAAAAACTGTTCACAAAAATACAAGATTACAAAATCTTTCACCACCTCTCTGTTTTACAAAATTGGCCAGGTACTCTGTTCTTCTTTCTCCTTTTTGATGTTTCAAGTGATGATTAAAACTTGCTACAAAAATATATGGTGTTTCCGTAGAAGCAAGAGCAACGCATAATCTTGGGCATGCTGGTCTCACATTCTGGAGCACAAGTATAACTATTATCAAGGATCCAAGATGGAGAAGAGGGCAGGAAACATGGGGATGCGGAAGAGGGCAAGGAAGGTCTAGGTTTCTGCCAGCTTTACATAATCATATGACAGCTTATGATGTGGATAGCTGGCTGGGCGCAGACCGTGACCATCTCGATGCGAAGGTATATTTGGTGAGTGTTTTTTAACGTTTTTCATGCAAGCTTGGCATATGATTTCAACCTCTTCTTCTTAAGTTATGCATTACTTTATCATATGATGCTAGATTTTTGTGTTGAATTCCTTTGTGGACCCTCCAAAAACAAATAAATATATTGAATTGTAAAATACATTAACTTAGAAGTTTGTGAAAATCATAGTGTCACAGATTTGACTCATGCCATGTCTATTTTGGTATTTTGGGTTAGATAACTCAAATAGATCTGGATGATACATGCAATGTGTCATTCAAAAGTTGTCTGGAGGCTTTGTTATGTGTTTTTACAATCACGTTAATTTGACGGCTAATCATCATTTGCTCAGAGATACCATGAGGAATGCCTGGGGTCTGGATGGGCAATTGCCATTTCTGTTTTATTTTCTTGAGAGTCAAATCACACATGCAGCAGAGGTAGGAAAAATGTCTGAATTGGATTGAATCAAGGAGGAAAAATGTCTGAATTGGACTTGAATCAAGCTCTGACTAATTTATTTACTATCACAATGCAGCTTGGATTATTTAATGGCAACCTGGCAAGTTAACAGTATGGCAACTTGCACAAAAGAAAATCAACATCTTGCACTTGAAGCTGCTTTACAAGGGGTTGTGCTCTAAAAAAACGATGGTATGTTACCGCTTTCATGAACAAAAACTGGGACATTAGGTTCTTATAGATTTCCAACGGCAATGAAAAACAGACCATGATTGGGAATCGCGAAGATAAGGCATATGTAAGTTTAGGTAGAAACGAAAGTTTGGGGAGAAACGTTTCCAAGTGCTTTTGTCATAATGATTATGATATCCTATAGTGTACTTTTATCATACGTAGGTATTTCCTGTAATTTTATGACTACTTTATAGGATCTCCACTCTTACACTGAAGTAAGATATTCTCCAAGCTGTGGAAATGTAGCATGTCAAAAAGAGGATTTTGTCAATCAGGCAATTGATACAGCATCAAAAGTTTGGTTGTTGGATTTGTTTTTTACCTTTGTATAGAAGAATATACAGGGTTGCTGGCCTAATTTCTTAAGGCTGTTTTTGCTCAAGGATTTGATCAGTGCTATTCTATTTCCCATTGGCTTTGTGGAACTGTTTCTTTCTCTTGAATATTTTGCTTAATTGTTCTTTGTATCTTTTGTTTTCTTCCTGCATTAATGTTTTACTACAGAAAAATGCAAAATTTCCTAAGGCAACTTATTTGCTCAATATGTGCAAAAGTCAGCAGTGTAGTAGTAGTAAATAATGCAAGTGCAGAGGAGTGAAAAAAACATGATATCAAACTCTCCATTTCCTCGACAAAATGATAACCAACATTGTCACATATTCTGTTTATCAATGCCCAATGGATTGAATGTTTAGTAAATTACTCAAAAGGCTTTAGGTATGAGAATGTTTAGGAAATTAATGCACAGGCAAATGACATGGTTATATATGTGAACAAGCTACTAATTGCAAGTGGCAACGCGAATTACCTTGGTTTTTCAATAAAAGGTTTCGTAACAATTTTGCAAAAGGTAGCAGTACTTAAATAACCAAATTAAATAACTAACCATATGCATGTCAAACATATTCGACAAATCACACATTTAGGGTTAAAGAGGTTAAGGTCTACAAGTTTAGGGTTTAGGGGATTATGACTTTGGGGTTAGATGATTTATTATAATCAACTCAGAAGATGCAACTTAGAGATGGAGCATACAATGCTATCAGTCATCCATCATACTACACATTTAGGCTTTTAGGTTCAGGATTTCTTTGTGTGGATATGATATTATATGAATATGTATCAAGTACATTTACATAATTTCAAACGGCTACTTATCAAGTTCCTCAGAGACCCTAAATCCTAAAGCCTTCACTCTTGACACTCCTTTACATTTACAGACACAACTACATTTTCAGCCCTTCACGCTTGGTATTGCATTACATCTATGGGCACTTCCACGTGTTTTCGATTAATGCCCGGCACTTCCACATGTCCACGATTAATGCCCGGCATCGCCGGGCACACGTTTCTAGTATGCTTCTAAAACTTGAACCAAACCTGCAGTTTCATCAACCTTTAAAACTGGCGCAGATGTATGATACCATAAGAAATGCTGCATTGTCGGGATATGATACAGATAACCTGTAATTGGCTAGACACAAAGCCCAGCCACCAGACTTCTCCTCTTCTGTACCAGCAGATTATAGAGAAGCTCAAGCATCAGTACCTGAGCGAGCTCTCACTCAAACATATATTTTGAGCATAACCAGTTAAGCATCAGTACTTATTCTGATCATGAGGTTCTTGGCATAGCAGTACCAAGAACCGAGTGCATAAATTAATCTTTCTACCTGTGATACATCCTGTTTAAAGTCTGAATGTAAGCATCATCTGCTCATAAACTCCCTAGCTCGGCATCTCTTATAATTTCATGTATAAGCAATGAACCTGTGATTTTAGATCAAGGTACTCCGTTCTTTTTCAGAAATTCTACTCCGGACCTTTCCGCTAGAAAGAAAGAGCAAGAGGAAGGGGAAAAAGCCAACAACTCAGAGGATCCGTTATTTGATGAGGCAGCCAAGAAAACATACAACTCAATTGCTCTCCTCACATTTCTGCTTAAAATCTGAATTCCCTTTCGGTGCTTCTTACTCAAACAAGAAAACTTACTTGACAGAAAGAACCGAAAGTTAATGGCAAACTGGCATGAGATGAAAGGACCGCCTTGAAGCAATTCTGGTTGAAGAAACCGAACCACCTTTGAAGGAACGAAATCAAATGAGAAAGCTGTGCAAAACCCCTCTAGCAGCAATTGGGACTCTATTCTTCAGGAGGATTGGAGCAGTGCCGGAAGGAAGAGGGAGAAGGGCGGCCTCCTCTCTCTGCCGCCGCCCTAGTTCCAGGCGCCAAGAAACGCGCCCATTTTTGCTAGAAACCACAATCATCAAAATCACACTCAATTATATGTAGTGATATGAAAATAAATCATGTATATATAATATTCTCCATGTTCACAAACCATCCAATACCATATAAAGCACAACAAGATAACAAATGCAATCAAAGTGCATCAAAATAACGAATATCATCGCGGTGAATCAAAGGAATTTATTCGCAGCGGCCTTGGCCGCCGCGAAAAATTTCTTATATAAGTTAGGATACTGTGAACTCAAAGGTGGAGGACATCTCACCAAATAAGATAACTTGCTCGATTAGTAGTTGGGCCAATTCTTGGATTCTGTAAGGTCCATAGGGTGAAACAACAATGGAATTTATGCGCCTCCCAAATTGTCCTAGAAAACACATAGCAAATGGAAAATGTAGTTCTGAGTTTGCGGTGCACTCCACATGTTGCATTATGGGGCAGAGAGGGGAGGGGAGTATATGTTGCATTATGGAGTAGGAGTATGGACGGCTTTCATCAATTACAATAAAAGCAATGGATGGAGAGACAAATAAGAAGAGCCTTCATCATTTTGAAACATCTAGATGTTATTGATAAACGTATTGGGGGAGGAGCTCAAGGCTTTTCACCTACTTTGCTTCATCTCATATTTCCTCTAGTGATCAAAATGTGGTAGAAGCGAACTCGCATCTTGCTAATACTTCTTCTCAAACCAAAACTCCACATAAAGTGTTAACATTGTGGATAGGCTTAATCAAGACAATCCCTGTAAAAAAGGGGAAGCCAATATAATCATCGGTAAAAATCATTTCATAAACAACACGTCTTACAATATATGTAGTGCTGGGTTACAAAAAATTGGTGTAAAAATTTGGGGATTGGTCCAAAATGAGTATCCCTTATATAAAATGGTTTCCTGTACAATATGATATGGCCACAATACAGTTATCTACTCTTATATAAATCATTTACACCAAGATTCGATTCCCTGGATTCCTTAGATTCCCGGGTGAGGGAAAAAATAGCAGAAAAAAAAAAATTGCAAAATTCTTCGCTTCTGACAGCGAAGCATTGGCTTATCTATCCGGCGCCATAGCCTCTGCTATGAAGGTCCACCCGATCCACACATCTGGCGATGGCAAATTTGTCTTTCGCAGCAATGCTTATCTACTTCAACGCGCGTCCCGGCATGGTCAGATCTGAGGTTTTTAAGCCTCAGATGGCAATAGGATCTGTTTTATTGGATGCTATATAACCCAAATCTCTCTTTATTTCGTTCGTTCAGGGATTTTGGAGGGTTATAAGGTACGTTTTTGTTCTATTGCTTTTTGTTCAATATTCCATTCTTTCATTCTTCAATGAGCTCGGCCAACAACCCCAAATCCGGTAGACTCAAATCCGTCTTAACCCTTCTTAGAATTCAAGTACTTGTGTGTAATTCT
The DNA here is from genome assembly GCA_021234155.1 of Isoetes taiwanensis. NCBI lineage: Eukaryota > Viridiplantae > Streptophyta > Lycopodiopsida > Isoetales > Isoetaceae > Isoetes > Isoetes taiwanensis. Next base: position 2,852,048 of record JAJEKV010000001.1, on the reverse strand, counting down.
TTCTTGCAAAAAGAGAGGCTCTAAAGACCTTTTATGCCGTGTTTGTGTCCTCTCTGCCATTTCTAGTGCTCTTTTTACCAATGATACTACTTGTGTAGTATTTACTCCCTTCATTCTTAAATTATGCAAAGAAAATAATCTTCCTACTGGACTATTCCTCATTGCTCTTGCAACTAGTTCAAACATTGGTTCCTCAGCTACTCCTATTGGGAATCCTCAGAATTTGGTAATTGCTGTTAACAGCAAAATTTCGTTTGGGACGTTCCTCATTGGGGTGTTGCCAGCCATGATTTTGGGAATTATAATAAACATTTTCCTTCTAATGTGCTATTGGAAATGCATCACTGCAGGTTCAAAGAAAAACAGTCTGGAAAATGGAACTGTTTCAGATATTACAGATATGGCCACAGGTTCCATTTGTGAACCTCCATTACCTGGTAATTGTCAGTCAAAGTGCTGGGAATTTCCTTTTGGAGTTGTGAAAGTATGAACATTTAAGAATGTCTGCCCTTATTTTGTGAAAATGTTGCCCTGCAGGCTCAAGTGTGGAGTGTATAGAAAGTCAATGCTCTTTAAATGGCAAAGGTGTTATTATGAGCTTCAAAGGGCAACTTTTGGAATCTGGTATGCCCCATGGAGTTCCACTTTGGGATTTTGCCGTATCATCTTGGTTTTGATACAATATGTTATTGAAATTTTCTCATGCAGGTAATGACATGGATAAGGTGACCATTCATGATTCCAAAGGTATGGTAAAGGATATGGCAATTTTGAATGCTGACAAGTTACAAAACTCTTCTGGGGTACATGAAGATGTTAAGACATTCAATTCTTGATATAAGTGATCTTCTTGGACTCGAGACAAGAGGCTCCTTCTCAGGACAGCGCTCATTTTGCTCATTAGACAGACCTCTCTCTCCATGTCGAGTTGCAATAGATGCCGGTGTGGTGACTGTAGTAACTTGTGGAAAAATCATAAGGAAATTTCAAAAGGTTGCTGTTTATGGTGTGGCAGTAGGTATGTTGGTTGCTTTCCTTTATGGCCTGGACCTTGCTTGGACAGCACTTACTGCAGCGGTTGCGCTGATGGCAATTGGATTTACCGTAGAGTTTTGCTTCATTCATTATTCATATACAGTTTCGCTTCATTCATTAGTGAACTAAGTTGTGTGACCTCTTTTGCAGGTGTCATATTCGCTCCTTGTGTTTTTCTCTGGCATGTTTATTGCCGTGGAAGGATTCAATAAAACTGGAGTGCCTGGATTGTCTTAGGGCTGGGTTAAAAATTATGTTGCTACCGACTCAGTTGGTGGAATTGCCGTTCTTTTTGTTGTTGTTGCTGCCCTTTCAAATATTGTTTCCAATGTGCCAACAGGTAAATAATTATTTGTTTTTATTATTTGGTCCTGGCCTTGGTTAGCTTAATTATTACCAGTTCTAAATTCCAATTTGGTATGGCAGTTCTATTGCTTGGTATGCGTGTTGCAGCGATAGCAAAAAGGCTCAGATGTTACGAAAGCATGGCTGATATTGGCTTGGGTCAGCACCGTTGCAGGAAATTTGACAATGTTTGGGTCTGCAGCTAACTTAATTGCCAGTGAGCAAGCAAAGAGGTCAAAAGACAATTCGCATAACTTCTCTATCTTGAGCCATAAGGGTAGGTTAGATGAGATTAGTACCAGTGGCCTGATATATTACCACGACCTTGAAAAAAACTAAGCAGCATAGGTTAAGGACCTGCTCTGCTTTTCAATGTTGATATGGATAAGGAGCATTTTTGCTTATATTCTCTATTTAACAGGTATTTTCAAAGCTATTACAACTCTTTGAGAGAGTAGATGCATTAAGGACATGAATTAGTGCTACAGATGCATCACGAGCACTTGGGGTGGCGCCAGCACTTGCAAAGGAGCATCTTATTGCGGCCGAGAGTAGAGGTATAACCTAACTTATCAGATATATCAAATTCTTGAAGTTGACGATTCTTTTGATACAGGTTTGCTATGTCGGGATGACGGGGTGGATGAACTTGGTTTTTTGCCAATTTCTTTAATCAAATAGATCAATCACTGCTGTGATGTCTGGCACAATGTATTATTGATTATTACTTGGTAAATAAATGAATAATGATGATTTTGATATGGATCCAAAAAAGAAAAGAAAAGAAATATTGTGCAAATTTGACGTATGGTTTACGTATTGCGACAAAGTAAATGAAGCCCATAACAGATGCTGCAGTTATATGTAAGAGGTTGTGTTCTATACAGTGGCAGAGATTTTGTGCTTCTCGACTGTGGTGGAGATTCTGTGTTTCTCGATTCTAGGCACTGCAAGCTCATCTTTGAGTTGGCTCACAAGAAGCAAATTATGGATTTTTCAGTGCTATTTTGAAAGACCTTCGAGCCCTGGAAGACTCAAGTTATATGAGCTACTAATTTTTTGTGTACTTCTCTAAATGGCTAGTTTTATACCAGACACAATGGGCTTTCACCTTGCTTAATATATTCTCCATTGTGTTTTGACTTTTTTGGGAGCAACCCTTGGATGAAGGAGGAAATGACATTTGGCACGTAGACGTTGTAAGGGTTGAAAACATCTTGATAATATAATTTTCTTCTTTGCACTAATTCTGAACCTTTTGCACTATACCTAGGGTGTGTCTTTTTCACCAAGTTAAAAACAAGGACCATATTGTTTGGAAAGGGCTTAACTTGGAAACACTTTGATAATTGTCTTCTTTGCACTAAACCGAAACTTTTACACTGACTATCCTATACAAATGGTGGATTTTTCACTAAGTCGAACCAAAGAAATGTTCGCGGCGGCGCCGCCGCGATAAATTTCTTGTATACATAATCACAAATTACCAATTCCGTTCATGCGGTTCAGGATATTCCAAGCCCAGCTTGTCAAAGACATCACGTTCGGTATCGCACTGAATGCTAACGTTAGATACTTTGCCCTGTTAGCCATGAAGCCATTTGAACAAATTAAGTCATTTAGGCACTAAAGCACAAGGGTGAGGAAGAAGCCATACGTTCTTTTGTTTCCCAGGGCGCAAAAATAACCCCTTGTCACTTAGCTTGTAACCCTGGCGTCGAGCAAAATATCTAATCCTGCAAAAAAAAGATTCTAGTCAATTACCTTCTAGCCCTGGCGTCGAACAAAACCTAATCCTGCACAAGAGGAGTTTTTCTCGCTTTGTATGAGTTGTCCTTGAATTTGTATTTATTGTTATATTTGTGTTTTATTGTTTTGATCAGCAAAATTTTGCAAGAAAATGTGCTTTAGGAGCCAAGCTTTCAAGGGCTGGATCAGATTGGCACAGGCAATATCCTAGTGAAATCCGGATCAGAGGAATTCGAGCTGATTTCTCCTATCCATTCCTTTCATTTTGATGCCATAGAAGGTAAGAACATTTTTCCATTCTTCTTTTTCTTCCACAGAATGCCGAAGCAATAGCTGCCAAGCCAGCCTCATGTGGCTCCCTTTATGTAGTTTAGAAACAAGATGAATGAAGGAAACATAATAGGGCAGCATAAGTGAAATAGACACAGAAACCTGAAATCAAATAATCTGAGTGCGTACCTGCGGTTGAGGACGTCATTACCAGTGAAGTAAATTAATGCAAATGCATATGAGACCCTTGGATAAACCTGTAATAAGTGCAGATTACTTCAGTTACTAGCTGAGCGGCAAGACAATACATACTATGTTTTCCACTACTTAGACTTTTATCTAACCTTGATGTCCAACCGCCGCCGCTTTTTCTCTGCGAGTTGACAGATCCCAAAAAAGCTATCAGCATGTCCCGTGCCCTATCAGGTCATTCAGGATTAGATAGCAATAGCTACAGCAGTTGCAATATAGACCTTACTTCTGAACTGTGGTCCCCAGCATGAAGGCCATCGACAATGAAACCAACCTTCCTCAATTCCTGAACCAACCTTGCCAACAAACCTTCTTGGCTGCACAAATTTCAGTAAGCTCTACAATTCCATACCAGAATTAAAATTCATTACCATGATACCTATGTCCATCTGGATGAGTTATTAGAATATCAACATCTCCACAAGTTGCCTGACCGCGACGGAAGGATCCTGTTGCATTTACCCATGCCTTGAGATGTAAAAGAGACATTAGAATACTTATGACTAAAAGCAAGCAAATGACAAAACTACAGAATGAAAATAGACCTACCCCAGGGCAAAGGGTTTCAGCTGCAGTTTTTACAAAATGCTCTATCTCCTCAACTTCAGCACGCGGTATACGCACACTAATGTCTTCATGGTACATGACACCCATACGAGCCATGGTAGATAATGATGGATCAGATACAAGATCCTTGATATTCTTGTAGCCATCCATGAAGTACTTGCGAGCTTGGGTTGGACCGATTCCCCAGACAGAAGAGAATTGTAATATAGTTTGCACCTGAATATAAGAGTTTTTTTAGTAGCAAAAAACACAAATAGACTCATTTGTCTCCTAATAGAAAGACTTTACTTTTCTGTCCATCTTGAAGTGCTCTAACTTTTTAAGCTGACCAGTGCCTATCAACTCCCGTATTTTTTCTATCATTGAACTTCCAATTCCCTCTATCTGATGAAGCTCCTCAGTAGATTCAAGTTTGAAGTCTAACCTTTGTATCTTGTTTACAGTCTGCAGCACAACCAGTATAAACTTCAACAAGTAACCACAAAATGCAAATGAAGATTTACAATGCCAAATGTGCCATCTGGAACTCACTTTGGCAATTATTATCTACTGTCCATTTATAAACATAAATAAGATCCACTAATTAGTGTTTTCCCTACCAAACATAACAGCGTGAAGAGCATCTCTCAACCACTATAATAATTCTTTTTCTTTAGGTGCTATAACTCCACAAAGGAATATAAGCAAAATACCCAATAACCGCAAGGACCACTGCAGAAAACAAGATCCATGCTATAAATTAACCACACTTGTTAAATTCACAACAAAATCTCAGTCCTTTAATGGGCAAAAGCATCAACAATTCTAGCCCGTATAGGGGGTACATAACTGCAGGCACTCTTGCTTTCATGGTGATATCCATTTGCTTCAATTTCTTTATTATACGGGGTAGATTGCAGTTTGTTGCAGGATTAAACTATTCTCGAGTCTCTGATATACTAAAAGCTTCAAAAATGGCAGTTGCATATGCATGTCGGTACTGGTATAATCTGCAGATAAAGGGGAGTCCAGCAAATGGTGCCATTTTGACCCATTTATCATGAGCAGGAACTCTTGAAGATGGAAAAAAGGTTGGTAGAGAGTGTTATAAAGTCATTTTTATTGACAATGACAAAATCAGGAAAACTAAAAATGGAAAAGGAAGGAAACCCTCCAAAAGATTATTGAACCTGAATACAGAACCATAGGATCTTTAATCAAAGTCAAAACATCATGTTCAACCACTGATAAGTTAACTTTGCAATAAATAACCAGGATGCAATTTCAACTTCCAGAAAATCTTGCTTAGCCAGAAAAATTGCCTTCAAATGAAACAGGCAATCCTTCTTGAAGCAGCTAAAAAGCAGAAAAAGAACATCGCATAACCCAAACAGCAAAAAATTGAAGGACGCACCTTTCGATAGGTAAGAGCTCGCCAGTCATCACCTAACACATCTTCGTATATGTGGCATAGTTCTGATAAAGGACCTGTGATATGCTTGTTCAGATCAGGAGACTCTTCAAACTCATGGTCTGCCTCAGTGTCACTGTGATCTGTATTGTGGTCTCTCCCACCATTTGATTGAAGACAGAGCTTCTTATTCAAATTCACCTTTACCATTATCTCATCTTTTTTATTGTGCCTTTTTAGCCAAATCTGGCTAGTTCTTGGATCTTTTCTATTTTGTGTTACCTCCTCTGGCAATTCTTTGCCAGTTCCTGAATCACTTCCTACTATGGTAGCATTTCTTATGCTGGGTTCTGACATTTCTATGCTGATGTCAAGCAGTGCATACTTGGTACATGGCAAGATACTTCCATCTTTTAAGCAATCTTCTACCCAATCGTAGGATATAATAGACTGGAACAGAATAACAAAAATGCGTAATCTCCAAACATCAGAGGAATGCTATCTTCAAGTTCATATCTACAGAAAATAACGCTCATAAGCCAATGGTTAGTAAAGTATGATGCAGTATGCAAACACACATATAATTGCCAATTACAAATGGTAATTGTTATAGATGCTTATACGAATACTTAACGAGAGACCTTTATTTGTAAAAGATTTCATGCACCAAAAGGAATTCTGATATACCGGTGCTCTGGAATGTTTCAACTTGGAAAGATCTATAGCCTTTTCCAAAAATTCTTGATTGATTGCAAGGATATGAGTCACGCCATCCTTGAATTCTTCCTTTGATGTTATCACGTAACCGCCAAGGCTAGTAACTCGGGACTTCCAAATCTGTACCGCAACTAGGCCAAATTAACTTCCACCACCATGAGCAAATAAAGGCAATGTCTTACCTGCAAACGACCTTTACTGATCCCCCCATCCACAAAGAAGGCACGTATACCACCAAATAATCCTGTCTTTTCAGGTTCCTTCTGGTTATTGGTCTCAAGCTCTATATCAGATCTGAGACGTTTTTTCTGTTTCCTGCAAGATTTCCCTTGAGAATATGTGGGTAGGTTTAAGCTGCAATCCTTAACTTCCATATATCCATTTCCTGAAAATTTTGATAACGTCTTTGCTTCTTCTGCTAGGGGTTCTAATCCCATCAGATCAGCACAATGCTCCTCGTTAATACGATCTGGATTACAAGACCTGTTTTCTTTTCCGTGCCCATCTCTTAACACAACAAACAATTCATCTGGCCTGATTCCTACTTCACCAGCACCCAAACTTTCCACATCTAAAAGGGTATTTTTCACTATTTGAGAAGTAGAGCTAGAATTATGAGCATAATTCGAAGACTCATGGTCTAAACATGTATTAATTTGCCGTATGACGCTTGTTTGATCTGTTTCAAGATCTAACTGAACCTGATGGCCAACTTCGTTGGGCTGAATTTGCTGCTGCAGCTCAAGCCGGAGGTCAGAGCATTTTTGCAAAAGTTCATATGCGTCGCGGATCAATGAATTCTTGAGGCGCTTTTTATGGCAACCTCCCATTAACCCGGATCCAAGCTCAACAACCTATAATTTATCATGAAAAGAACATCATACTTTGAATTGGTCCGCCGGATTCTGCCATGAGCAGCGTAGAACAGGGGCCTCACCGCGTCCCCTCGCCATTGCAGTATCCCGCCAATTTATTTTCCTGTAAAAAGGGGAAGAAATAAACAATAGAGATGGGAAAACTACCAATATATACCCCCCTATGAGTTTATGTAATTATCAAAATACATTATATAAGTTTTAAAATTACCAAAATGCTCCTGGCTCAAATAATTATCAATTTGCCCTTATACACTAAACTTAACTACCAAAATATCCTCTATATACCAAACTTAATTACCAAAATGCCCTTACATACTTATTCTACTCAATCTATATTAAATGCCTCAAGAATAGAAGTTTAAATTCAACAAAACAAAAGATTACAAAAGTCACAATCATCACCAAATTGGAGCCTTACAACTGCATGCATTGTGTCTCTTCTATTACACCTTCCATAAAAATATTCCTCTTCTCTACATCTTCTTCTGTGTGCATGCATTTAGATTTTGGACGTCCAAGAGGTCTGCGTGTGGTTGGTGGTAACACGCCTCCAATAGCATCATCGTGCGCTAAAACCACAAGAAACATTGGCTCCTTGTAAGTGTCACAACAAGGCTATATAGGGGTATTTTGGTAATTAAGTTTGATGTATAGGGCATTTTGGTAAATAAATTTGGTGTAGATTGATCAAAATTGGTATGTAATGCCATTTTGATGATTAAGTTTGGTGTGTAGGGGTATTTTGGTATTTAAGTTTGGTGTCTAGGGGCAAATTGGTAATTTATTTGTATATTTATTTGAGTCAGGGGCATTTTGGTAATTTTGAAACTCATAAGGGCATTTTGGTAATTATATAAACTCATAGGGGCATTTTGGTAGTTTTTCCATAGAGGATTCCTCGAGAAGACATCCAACGTATACTGTTTTGGCAATGGTCTTTACACATATTCTTATGCCAATCTATCGTGCAGATTGGACACTCAAGATGGTATGCTAAAACAAAGCTTTTGCTTTTAGGCCTAAATCCACTCCTGGACGAATAAAAAAGCCACACATGAGCATATGATGTTATTATGTACCATTGCAGGTGGAAGATCATGATGTGGAGTCACAAATCGAGAATCTTAGGTTGAGATTCCATTAACGACATTTGATGCCTGGCTATTAAGAACCCACCAATAGAATTAGAAGACTTTAGAACTACCTCCGTTGGATCTGATTCCACTTGCGGCAAAAGTTTAGGTTCAGAATAGGCTTGGTGAGAGATGCGGAAGTGCCAAACCGCTTGCCTGTCGGGGGATTCCCTCTGACATTTTGGAGGGCAGAAACTACCAGACACAAGATTTTGACACGCACCTCTGAAACTAGCATATTTGCTCCACGATTCACCCCTGGAAAAACTATTGCGAGATAGTCGAATTTTAGAGGAGCAATTCGAAAGCTCTGGATGTGGTTGTTCCAGCAAAAGAAAGAATTGTTGTCCTCGTTAGTGGAATCTCAGCCTTATTGACGAGGGACCTTGCCCGAGGAGATGCATGAAAATTTTCCACCTAGGATGACCAAAGCTGTCGATCCGCAACGGAATGTAAATTGCGGCACTTAGCCCAGAATCCACCCTGATGGCAGTTTGCCAAAACCAATCAGAGATCCGCAAATAAGCAATCAACGATGATATTATAATTCCATTGCAGTCAGAAATCTGGGGTGGAAGTTCTAATGTGGAGTATCAAAAACTCAATGGACTAGGGATCTTGCTGGGGAGTTGCACCAAAATCTGCCTTGGTATAAACAAAACTTAGACTCACAAAGAAGCAAACATTACTTAATTTGAGAAATTTAGAATTCTATTTGTGTATGAAATAGGTTATAGGCTATACCCATAGGATGCAAAGAATGGTTGGTCTGGTGCAGAAGTTTGCATTTTATTGCAGAAAAGATGCAAGAAAATTATTATCTTATTTGAATTGGGCCATCAAGGGGGCCTTTCCGAGGTCTTCTTTGAGTAAAGGCTGATAAAAAAAAAAAAGATGTTAAAATGATTGTGAAGATCGCGACAGCGAAACTTTCTAGCAATTGATTGGTCATTTAGCAAACATCAAATGGAATTTAGAAAATAACAATCCTAATAATTAACATCCAGAATACTAGGATGTAGCATCATTTATAATTATAAAATATATACCATTCTAAGACTACCATTTCATATATACTGCAGGATGCGGGATGCTTTTACCAGGTACGACCCCTATCACATCCCCATAGGAGACGTGTGTAAAGAATAGATGTTCAGCTGTGGCTTAGAGTTGGGGAAGGGTAGGATAATCTGTAAAAAAGGGAGGGGGGGGGGGGGAGGGCCTCGGGAAGATAGGGGTCGCTTGAAGCAAAAATGGTGACCACGCGGTTACAGAAGGGGGGAACGAACTCCATCTGCAGAAATCGCGAACTGAAGCAATATTAGAAGAACTGAATCAATTACAAGAGGAGGTCCTTATGAGTTTCAAAAAAAAAACAAAAGTCGGAGTTTCAAGGGTGCGTTAGGCGATTAATCAGAGTGGGAGCGCATATAGGCTGGGTAGACAGGGACGAAGATGCGATGGGGAAGCGAGAGCTAGTAGAATACTTATACATGTTAAAGAAGGAAGTAATTCGGTGCAGATCGCTAGAAAAGCTCTTGAATAAAACAGATCTATGGATGGGTAATGATCTTAAGGGCCAGTTCGAGACAAACTACCATATGTTCCAGCAGAAAAGGGAAGCACATATTCTATTGCTGTTAGATAGAACCCAACATTCAGCGAAAGAATTCGACAATTTACTGGCCATGTTCGGCAACAAATCAGACTACAACCTGATGCTGGAGGTCATGATAAGAGAGAATGAGGGCGGAAGACAGGAGGGTGGATCAACATAGGTAAACAAAACTCATAGAGTATTTAGTCTCTCTAGATAACCTCTGCTAATTCTGATCAAAAGTTAGATTTGGCTAGATAATAGAGGAGGCTTTGAACTGATGGAATAAGCTAGATAGACTAGATTAGATCAGCTGGATTAGACTAGAGTATGATTAGGACCCGAACACTTGGTCCTCCCCACTCATGGTGGAGCCGACCATGCCCTTTCCCTAGCCACCTCTACCTAAAAAAAATAATAAGAAATGTGGGACTAGGGCCCGAACATCTGGTCCCCTCCACTCATGGTGGAGCCGACCATGTCCTTGCCCTAGCTACCTCTACCTAAAACTGACAATAAATGTGAACTAAGGCCCAAACATCTGGTACTCCCCACTCGTGGTGGAGCCGACCATGTCCTTGCCGTAGCCACCTCTACCTAAGAATGAGAAGAAAAGTGGACTTGGACTCGGACACCTGGTCCTCTCCGCTCGAGGTGGAGCCGACCGTGCCCTTGAACAAGCCACTACAATTTTATTTTAAACCTAGAAAATAACAAGTGGAACTAGAAGTGGACTTCGAACTCGGGTACATGGTCCTCTCCACTCTAGATGAAGCCGACCCGTGCCCTTGAACAAGCCACTCCATCAATTTTTTTAACCTACTTAAAACTATAAAAATAAAATGCAAGTACGATCAACTACTTACCAAAAGAAGGACGTGTGTACACAAGATCCTGTCGGGTCCAAATCGTAATAGAAAGCTGCAAAGAAGTAACAAAGCATTAGAAGAATAAGAACAAAGAAGAAAAAGATCGAAGAAGAAAGAAAGGAAAAAAGGGGGGGGAGGGGGAATAGGAAACAAGAGAAAGAAATAAGAGAAGAAATAAAAGAATAGAAGGGAAGAAATAAGGATAGAATAGAGAAGAAAAAAGTGAAGAAAAATAAGAGGAAATAAGAGAAGGGGGAATAGAATGGAAGGAAGAAATAAGGGAAGGGAAATAAAAGGATCGAATGGAAAGTGATGAAGAAATTAAAAAGAATGAAGAATAAGAAACAAATGAAGAATGAAGAAATGAAATTAAAAAGAATGAAGAATAAGAAATGAAAAAAAATGAAGAATAAGGAAGGGAAGATAAGAAAGAAATGAGGGAAGGGAGGAGAAAGAATGAGGAATGAGAAAGCATGAGAAAGAATGGAAATGAGAAAACATGGGAAAAGAAAAGAACGAGAAAAGAAATGAGAAAGCATGAGAAAGAAATGAGGAAGAAATTAGGGAGGAAGAATGAGGAAAGAAGAAAGATGGGAAGAAAGAATGAGGAAAGAATGAAGCATGGAAGAAGGAGGAAGAAATGAAGTATGGAAGAAAGAATGAGGCATGGAAGAATGGGAAGAAAGAATGAATCATGGAAGAAAGAATGAGGAAAGAATGAGGAAGAAAAATAATCAAGAACAAAGGAGAAGAGGAAGGAAAGGAAACAAAAAAAAATTGAAATCTAGCCTAACGATTCGATCCAAAGACCTATTCAATCTAAAAATCATGATGTACTAACCTTAAAAATAGTTCTTGCAAGTGGGCGAAGCCTTTAGCGCTGGAAATCGCCCAAAAAGTCATGACCTTTTGAAGCCTAGAAACGGACCCGGAAAAGCCGGTCGCGGGTCTATAAAAAGCTGTAGACATCGCATGCGACGTCGCAGGCGACGTATTTTCAAAAATGTATAATACGGTTTTACGTCGCATGCGATGTGGACGCGACGTATTTTGTTATAGCAACGTCTGGCACTTTTTAATTTTTTGGGTGCCTTTTTTTTATGTGATGGTCATGAAAATTTGTCCCTAAGCTAATTTTGACATGTAGAAGCCATGTATGCAGTCAAATTCACATTCTGGATTTATCCAATCTTCTATTACTACTACTTACGAATGTTAACGGGCCTGGGGTGGCATGCTTGAGCCACTTGTCATTTTTTAGCCTGGGGTGGCATGTTTGAGCCACATGCCATGTTTGAGCATGTTTCAACCTCGGTGGCACGTTATGTGGCATGTTTGAGCCCAGGGGTGGCATTTTTTAATAGGCTCAAACATGCCTAATGTGAATAGGCTCAAACATGCCTCCGCCTCCTGGGGTCCTTGCTCTCCCCTCCTGTAATGAGGCCTTGCAACGTCCTGGCCTTGTTTGACTTGGGGAAGGGTCCCAGCTCCGCTGCCACATCAGGAGGAGGGGGGGTGTCAAGGCCAGAGCACGGGCCCTAAACCCCCCCTCCCGAAGCGGCTTGCGAAAAGTCCTCTCCGAAGGCCCGGCGACGGCCCGGCGGGCAAGCTCCTCCCCCCCTCCCCCCGGGGCGGCTTGCCCGAAAAGTCCTCTCTCAAAGGCCCTGGCGACTGACGGGAAAGCTCCCCTATCCGGAACCGTGATTTGGCTCTTTCATTGGGACCAGAGCGTCGACATTGCTCTAGGGACCAACTTTCGTGGCCAGAAGACCACCCACTCTCCCAGAAGCGCCAAAGTAGCTCATGTCCAGCACCCTCGTAGTCAATTGGCATGGGAGGTGGATGCTGAATACTGCCATGTAGGGAGCACACATTTCTTTCTCATGCGTAAGAGACCTTGTAACTTGCTTTCTAGGGTAATTTCGCCATTCCGGACGACTTGGCGAGGTCGATTTGCCATTCCGGAGCCTCCCGAGTGCCCGAACGACGAAACACTGATGTTTGACAACTTCTCCCGGACCGATCTAGGAATCTTTTGGGCCTTCCCGAAGAAGGGCCCCTGAACGGAGGATTCAACGGTCGGATAGGGGAACCGGGCTCCAGGAGGGTGGTCATTAGCGTGCGGCCCCCCAGGGGAGCGCTGCCAGGAAGGGCTGCCTCGGAAACTTTTTTGGATCCCGCCTCCTGGGGTCCGGACTCTCCCCTCTTGTGAGGGAACCCTGCAAGGTCCTGGCCTCGTTTGACTTGGGGAAGGGTGCCAGCTCGGTTTCCCCGCAACGGGATGCCCCAACCATTCTAATGCTAACCCTTTGATCTAGACCTTCTCCAAAAATTCCAAAAATTGGCCTGTGTGCTGGAGATGAATTAGGAATCCAGCTGGCAAAAAATCAGAATTTATTTTCGTACAATGCATTAATTACGAATTTATGAATGTCTTTCCACTGCAAAAGCGCCCCCCGACTTCTAATTGCCACATCGCGAGGAGGACATGCCCAAACTCCGTTATGTCAGTTCCCCTTGCTCTGCATTCTCGGCCGCAGCTTCTCGGCCACGTCCAAACTGCAAGAGAACAAAACTCGGCCCCCAAAACGCAAACCCTTCTAGAACCTGGCAACCCACAGGGTTTACGTTTCAGAGGCCCTCTCCTTGTCAGATTCGGCCGGGACCTTACGCCGTGTCTTGACGTAGAGTGGGGGTGTTGACGTCAGAGCACGGACCCTAAAATCCCCCCAGAAGCTGCTTGCCCCAAAAGTCCTCTCCTCAAGGCCCTGGGGACGGATTGTGACGGGCCTGGCCAGTTAACCTTTATGGTAACTGGAGATCCCATCAATCTTGACCATTGGATCAACTTAAGCCTAAAAACTTAAGAAATAAACTCAAGCATCTGCAACAATAACACTTAGGTAAAGAATTTAATCTTTGTATATATTCCAGGTCCCAAACATATACTTGCCCATTACTCAGCAATATCCCCCGCACCTAATGAATGATCTTAATAATTGTAACTTCAAGCCCATATGTAATAATAATAATAATAATAATAATAGTAATAATAATCAAGTTTATTGAATAGCAATCCACACACTTCTACTCTCGCCTTTCCGAAACTTGGCTACTTTCCGGAGCATCTCGCACTCTGCTTACACCATCAACCACGGGGTTAGTCACACGGACTAAGTGGGGATCGGGGATCTAGGACATATCTAGCTTCAACAATACAAGGCGTTAACCTAGAACAACAACCTAACCTTACCGTAGCCTCGCCCCTGCAATCCAAGTAACTAGTCCAGCAAGCATGACCAATGCAACTTAATTCCAACAAAGAAGACCACATATATAATAACCAAGCAATCATAGCATCAACATTGCAACCAATATTCCTCTGGGTCTGAGCAAGGTCAACTCGGCTGATCAGGCCAGTGACATAGAGGCGGGGTAACCACGTGTGTACACACCCATCCACGCTGCGTCCAGCATTGGAGGACCACTTAACTGTGCATGACGTTGTACCATACGGTACCAACGCCCGATGTTCAAATAATACCATTTACATAGCACTGTGCAATAACCGCGAGTCTAGACCATCGCACCTAGACTCCGGCCCCAGAGGTCTATATCAAAGAATTATACTACACATAGATCACAAAACTATGAATTCCACCCAATATCAACTAGGCACATTTCCATATCAAATTTACCTTAGAAATTCCATAATTTACACCTCATGCAACAAAGGAAATCCAATTATACGCTCGTATAAACATTACTATCTCTACCATGCAACATGCAATGCCCGGTGCTTAAGCAAAATACAACCTTCACTAATATCTTATTATTTTTTACTAGATCAACTTTCTTCAAATTACTATTTATAACCTTAATGACGGTGGCTTCCATAACCCTGTTAACTAGTTTAAATTCCTGCACCCATTTCCAGCTAGTAATACCCCTAGCATATATTTTCCCTTTGCTAATTTAGTTATTTCCAAGGGTTTAGGTATACAACTAGCTACCTTGTTAAACTACACATCCTGTAATCATAAACACTAGAAAACCCCAGGTGTAAGGCTTGATCCCCACCTCGAAATCCCGCTTGCTTCTTCTGCACTCCCAGCAACGCTCCCAGATCTCTGCACGCAACTCGCTCCTTCAGCAATCCATCTGCAATCTATCTCCTTTCGAATGCTTCATCATCATATAAAAGACTTCTTTCCCATGGAAAACTCCTTCCCCCCAAGAAATCAAGAATAATATTGTTGCGCTTATATAACCTAGCAATGCCCTTGCATGCATGCATGCACACACTGCATGCATGGACACATTGCATGCATGTATTCCTAGCACATAATCATTTATTTTACCATTGAAAATGCACTCTTATATAATGGCAACATTACTTACATCTTAATGTTGGTGCTAGGTTGCTAGGTCCGTTACAGTCTCGCCTCCAAAAATTCAACCCATGTCCTCATGGGTGCATCTTAGAGCACTCATGAAAAATCTAGTTTGTATCTCCTTTTTGTGACATCTTCCTTGGAACAAACCCAACCATTGATCTAAAAGTAATTTTTATAGTCTGCCTCCTTAATTCCTTCGGTCTCTTCCCTTTATGTCTTCACATCTTAATCCTCAATTTGACATACTTCCAAATGAATACAATTTTGTCTCTTAGAACTGACCCATCCTTGTCAAACACAATTGCTTAGCCTTCCAATCCAAGATGGTGCCTCTCTAAACTTGAAAGTTCAAAGCTAGCTTCATACAAGTAATTTAAGCTAAAGGGAAGATACATATTAGATAGCTCCAATGCATTTCCCTTCTACCATTCAATTTAACATACCGCCGAGTCTAGAACTAACTCAAATATCATGAGTATACTCTATGCATCAGAAAGAGGAACATACATATCCAATTCAATATAATAAACGTAATGCACATAGAAAAAAAACCCATCATTCTAAAGAGATACTCAGGTCGAACTAGATATGTAATCTCTCGAGACTTCTTGGGTGGCCAAATCCAAAAAGTATAATCAAGTCCCCCAGTCTGGGTATCTTATAGCTAGATAACATACTTACGTTGATATAAGGGATCCCATAAGAATTATACCCATGGTACAGAGAATTCCTCTACAAGTTCATCCAATGACATTGAAGTATCCTAGGCTATACACTTGGCCTCTATATTTAGACTACTTCCATACATATTACCCCATCACACTGGTTAGTCTTTCAACAAGATTTTATAGGCATTAATTGCCGTTAATTTCAATGAAGCTCTTACTTCATGTATTTTGTTCACAACTTCAATCCTTTGACTGCAATCACCATCCCTCCATTAATCTACAATCACTTCTAGCATGCCAAATAATTACGATACATGGAAGCACCATTACTAGATGTGCTTACAACTCTTCTATTACATTCTAAGATTTTCAAAAAATGGCACTTCCCCATGTCTATACATTCCCCTCTGCCTTTATCTCATGTCTGGGCCTTATCTGACAACTCTTTCATTCAACTTCATTATTTACCTACTACCACGATTAAATATGTTATTCCTCTATTCATCTTCTTCTTCTTCATTATCCATAAGATGGATAACATTGTTCAATCTTGGCCAATCAATTCTTCAATCTGCCATAATTTAAGTGGATATCATTCTCTAAATATAAATGCGTAACCTGACCACTTTGTTCCATTAAGTGCTTTCTTATACTCCAAGAATTTTTTTTCAAGGCCAAGAACTTTTTCAAGGCTATCACCGACTATTCTAGCCATAACCCTAAGGCCAACAACTTTATAGACCTCAAGTAGGACCATGATGTAATCATGACATTTCCTTCTATGTCCACATCTGCTATTTACACATGAGCTTCAATCCGACTATCATGCCAATCTTATTCATAACCATATCTAAGCATTCTCAAAAACTTGTCTTACACCCACCGTGTTGTAACCTTATCCAACCATAGCCTGAATGCTATCAACTTAGCAACTTATTGTTATTTTACCACTGGATATCAATATATGGATTCTGCCTGGTTTTCTCAATTTTAGCTTCAAAAGAATGCCTCTAACATCACATCAAGAATCTTATTCATCCGATATGGTGAGATGAACCTTCCTTGAATATCATAAGCATTATATATCATGCACTGCTTATTCCAAATTTTTTTTGCCACCAGAGTATACTACTACGAGATCACATCTACACTATAAGGAGTGGTTACCAAAGTGAAACGCAATACCTGTAACTTAATCTCCGTCAAGCATCACTTCCATGCTATGCACACATTGGCAACCCTAAATCAAAGTTAGCCCCTTGATGAAGTATATTTTTCTAGCTTATCTGCTTTGCAGGATAGAAAAACAACCAAGATTATAGAAATACCATGTAATCAATTTCACATACCTTCATAAACAATTTGTCACGCCTCCTCTGAGGCCGTCATCTCCACATATATTCAATTGAATACTATTAGCATAATCCAACAACCTCAACTCGAATCTAAAATTCGCTATCATACATCCAAGGATCCAACTATGCTCTGATACCAACTGTGACGGGCCTGGCCAGTTAACCTTTATGGTAACTGGAGATCCCATCAATCTTGACCATTGGATCAACTTAAGCCTAAAAACTTAAGAAATTAACTCAAGCATCTGCAACAATAACACTTAGGTAAAGAATTTAATCTTTGTACATATTCCAGGTCCCAAACATATACTTGCCCATTACTCAGCAATATCCCCCGCACCTAATGAATGATCTTAATAATTGTAACTTCAAGCCCATATGTAATAATAATAATAATAATAATAATAATAATAATAATAATAATAATAGTAATAATAATCAAGTTTATTGAATAGCAATCCACACACTTCTACTCTCGCCTTTCCGAAACTTGGCTACTTTCCGGAGCATCTCGCACTCTGCTTACACCATCAACCACGGGGTTAGTCACACGGACTAAGTGGGGATCGGGGATCTAGGACATATCTAGCTTCAACAATACAAGGCGTTAACCTAGAACAACAACCTAACCTTACCGTAGCATCGCCCCTGCAATCCAAGTAACTAGTCCAGCAAGCATGACCAATGCAACTTAATTCCAACAAAGAAGACCACATATATAATAACCAAGCAATCATAGCATCAACATTGCAACCAATATTCCTCTGGGTCTGAGCAAGGTCAACTCGGCTGATCAGGCCAGTGACATAGAGGCGGGGTAACCACGTGTGTACACACCCATCCACGCCATTGCGTCCAAAGATGGAGGACCACTTAGCGTGCATGACGTTGTACCATACGGTACCAACGCCCGATGTTCAAATAATACCATTTACATAGCGTGCAATAATAAAGCGAGTCTAGACCATCGCACCTAGACTCCGGCCCCAGAGGTCTATATCAAAGAATTATACTACACATAGATCACAAAACTATGAATTCCACCCAATATCAACTAGGCACATTTCCATATCAAATTTACCTTAGAAATTCCATAATTTACACCTCATGCAACAAAGGAAATCCAATTATACGTTTCATTATAAACATTACTATCTCTACCATGCAACATGCAATGCCCGGTGCTTAAGCAAAATACAACCTTCACTAATATCTTATTATTTTTTACTAGATCAACTTTCTTCAAATTACTATTTATAACCTTAATGGCGGTGGCTTCCATAACCCTGTTAACTAGTTTAAATTCCTGCACCCATTTCCAGCTAGTAATACCCCTAGCATATATTTTCCCTTTGCTAATTTAGTTATTTCCAAGGGTTTAGGTATACAACTAGCTACCTTGTTAAACTACACATCCTGTAATCATAAACACTAGAAAACCCCAGGTGTAAGGCTTGATCCCCACCTCGAAATCCCGCTTGCTTCTTCTGCACTCCCAGCAACGCTCCCAGATCTCTGCACGCAACTCGCTCCTTCAGCAATCCATCTGCAATCTATCTCCTTTCGAATGCTTCATCATCATATAAAAGACTTCTTTCCCATGGAAAACTCCTTCCCCCCAAGAAATCAAGAATAATATTGTTGCGCTTATATAACCTAGCAATGCCCTTGCATGCATGCATGCACACACTGCATGCTTGGACACATTGCATGCATGTATTCCTAGCACATAATCATTTATTTTACCATTGAAAATGCACTCTTATATAATGGCAACATTACTTACATCTTAATGTTGGTGCTAGGTTGCTAGGTCCGTTACACGGATGAGCGACCTCCCCTCTCCAGAACCGTGATTTGGCTCTGCCAATGGACTCAGAACGTCGACATTGCCCTGGGAACAAGTTCTGTGGCCAGAAGACCACCCGACCTCCAAGAAGCGCCAAAGTAGCTCATGTCCAGCACACTCGTAGTCAATTGGCCTAGGATGTGGATGCCGGATATTGTCGTGGAGGGCATGAGTGTTTCTTTCTTTTGGAAAACCGACCTTATAACTTGCTCCCTAGGGTAATTTCGCCATTCCGGACAACTTGGTGAGGTCGATTTGCCATTCCGAAGCTTCCCCGGTGCTCGAACGACAAAACACTGCGGTTTCTACAAGGCCGACCTCAGGACGCTCCACGGTTTGACAAGTTCTCTCGGACCGATCTAGCAATCTTTTGGGCCTTCCCGAAGAAGGGCCCCTGAACGGAGGATCCAACGGTCGGATAGGGGAACCGGTCTCCGGGAGGGTGGTCATTAGCGTGCGGCCCCCCGGGGGAGCGCTGCCAGGAAGGGCTGCCTCGAGAACTTTTTTGGATCTTGCCTCCTGGGGTCCAGACTCTCCCCTCTTGTGAGGGAGCCCTGCAAGGTCCTGGCCTCGTTTGACTTGGGGAAGGGTGCCATCTCGGTTGCCCCGCAACGGGCTGCCCCGACCGTTCTAATGCTAACCCTTTGATCTAGACGTTCTCCGAGAATTTCGAAAATTGGGATGTGTGCTGGAGATGAATTAGGAATCCAGCTGGCAAAAAATCAAAATTTATTTTCGTACATTGCATTAATTACGAATTTATGAATGTCTTGCCACTGCAAAAGCGCCCCCCGACTTCTAATTGCCACATCGGGAGGAGGACAGGCTCAAACTCCTTTCCGTCAGTTCCCCTTGCTCCACGTTCTCGGCCGCAGCTTCTCGGCCACGTCCCAACTGCAACAGAACAAAACTCGGCCCCCAAAATGCAAACCCTTCTAGAACCTGGCAACCCACAGGGTTTACATTTCGGAGGCTCTCTCCTTGTCAGATTCGGCTGGGACCTTGCACCGTGTCTTGACGTGGAGTGGGGGTGTTAAGGCCAGAGCACGGACCCTAAAATTCCCCCAGAAGCTGCTTGCCCCGAAAGTCCTCTCCCCAAGGTCCTGGGGACGGACGGGCGATCTCCCCTCTCCGGAACCGTGATTTGGCTCTGCCAATGGACTCAGAACATCTCCTCGTTCCAAAGTGCAGCCTCTCGGCCAGGTCCCAAGTGCAAAGGACCAAAACTCGGCCCCCAAAACGCAAACCCTCCAAGAACCTGGCAAATCACAGGGTTTACGTTTCGGAGGCCCTACCCTCAGATTCGTCCAAGACCTTGCACCGCGTCTTGAAGTAGTGGGGGGTGTCAAGGCCAGAGCACGGGCCCTAAGAACCCCCCAAAGCAGCTTGCCCGAAAAGTCCTCTTCCGAAGGCCCTAGCGACTGACGGGCAAGCTCCCCTATCCGGAACCGTGAATTGGCTCTTCCATTGGGACCAGAGCGTCGACATTGCCCTGGGGACTAGGCCAGGAAAGGGCTACTTATAAAAAAATCCATTATGTCGCAGGGCACGTCACGTCACATGCGACGTCTAGTCAACGGTCACATGCCAGGTCACATGCCCGTTGGCACCACGTGGCAAAGAATCTGTAATGTCACTTGACGTCGCATCACGTCGCCGACGTCCACCTGGCGTCCACCTGGCATCCACCTGTCGTCCACCTGGCGCCGACGTCCACCTGGCGTGACAAATTTGCCCAGTCACGACGTCAGACGTCGCAGTACACGTCGCATGCGACGTAACATGGCCACGTCAAATGTGACGTCATGTGACCCAGACGTCGCAACCCCACGTCGCTAAATGACCATTCTCTTGTTGTGTAGAATACGTTACTGCATAACAAAATTTAGACACAATTCAGCTTGTTGGCAATCCAATTACCTAATCGCTTCTGGCCATGGACGGAATTTAGTAAGGACCCGGGCACGGAAAAGGAAGTAAAAACAATACTGGCAAGTAACTAACGGAAAAGGAGAGCACACATACAGACTCCAATTTTGGATTAAAACGGTAGGAAGTATACATAACTAATTCTAAAACTAATTCTAATTTAAGCCTATTCTAACGGGAGTGAAGGGGCGTGAATACGGGAGAAAACAAGAGTTACAGGTAGGGCACAACGGTGCAGTTAAGCTCCAAAGATGTAACGAAAAGCATAGAGTGAGGAAAAATAATCAACGTCCGAGAACAAATATAGATTCCATTGTCAAATCGAGAAGACCAGGACGAAGCGATACCCACAGGAGTGGTCAGTATGAGGGGGGTAGAACAGGCGGTGAAGGTCTCTACATCGTAAAATAGCCAATTACAACTGACATATTAACAGGCCAGGCCAGGATTAAGACAGGAACATTAATCCCAGTACAAATCACACATAAGACGGGCGGATAGCCGTTAATAATGATTCACCGCAGGACTGAAAAGCCAGAATACGATTGTCAGCAAAAGCATTTAGGGTACAGCTATGCTACTCTCTCTACATACATACGAAATAATAAGGAAGAGTTAGGACAGGATAAGACAAGACTGGTAATTAATAAAGGCGTGTGCCGATAAATGAGCGTCTTGCAATCGAAGAAAGGCAGATTTCTCCACAGCACAAACATCCGGATCTCCTGGTTCTCCTGGTTCAAGGCGCCAGAGATCGATGGATAGAGGCAAGAAAATTCTGGAGACGCAGCCAGAGGAAGAACCGACAGCAAGGAAACGGCCAAGATATGGGAACTCGGGAAATCTTACGGTTCCCTGGAATCCAGAACTAGAGGATGCATGCCCGTGGTGCATATGCGAGCAAGACTGTCTATGCTTAAAGGGGTTGGCTTCATGCATAAATTGTGGTAGGGTTCATTGTTTATTTTGTGATAGGATTCACCATATGCAGACTATGAAGGATGCAGGTTACAACCTTCGTTTACTAGAGATAATGGAAGTTATGGCCGATAAAAATGATTCAGTTCGGATGCAGGACAAAGATAGAGTGATGCAATGCTTCAATTGGTTACAAGTTAATGCTACAATCCAAAAATCCGAATGTTATCAATGCGATATGCTGGTCGGAGACCTCGGGAAGGTCTCTGTGATTTGCTGTTGTGACGCTCCCCGCACAATATACGGTACCCACCGTACACTCCACGGAAAATCCCCCACCCAGTGTCGTCTACTGGATGGGCCCTCCATCTATCCCGTTCTAGGGATGGCTAGAACGGTAAGGGACACGGAGGTGTCTCGTAAATCCGTCCCCTATGGACTCCTAATAACAGCGGAAGCATATAACTAAATGTCAGTACTAGCAACTAACAACAATAATAATAAGTCTACCTCGAAGGGTAGCTCAATCCATCCATCCATAGAATCGTCAGAAGGATCAATACACCATAAAACAATAAAGCTTTTACCCAAGCTCTGACTCGTGGGGGAAAGTATACTGACGGCTAGGTCTCAAGATAGATACAGACGGAAGTATAAACAATGGCGGGGCTGGCTATAAGACAATGGCTAAGGGTTGACCACTCCATCCGCCCCTCCTGTGCATACTTTGCAGATGGGCTAAAACGAGCTATAGCGTGACTGTAGCCGCCGGATACGCAATCTCTTGGATTCACCCTAAGAGACTACTCCAGGTTTCATCTCCCTGGTCCGATGAGGCAAGGTCAGGTTACATCTCCCCTTCCCGAAAATCAGTGATTCGATGGGTGACTAGAGGATCGTGGCGACACACGTCCGTTCACGTCTTTAACCCCCCAAAAGCAAGAACCAGACCGGCACCTGCAGCTCTTCAGGATCAGGGCGGCACCATTGATCCAGGGGGTGACGAACCCATGCCCGGCCCACACGAAGTGACCGACCATAGGCCTAGTGCACCCCAAGTCCCCAGTAGTCGCGCTCAGCAGGGACTATTCCTCCATCTCGTCACTGATCCCGTTATATGGTGCTCAGTCATTCCATAACTCCCTTAGTCCGGTGGGCTCTATGCACAGGCCGCATATAATAGGTATTATGGGTCTATCTAGAAGCATCATTCATAAGGCTGCTAGGTCTCTACCCCCCTTCCCAATACATGAGGAGCATAACAAGAGATCAACCATATCATATCCATAACATATGAACAATAAGAATAAGATCTAACCTAATCACATGAATCTAACTAGGGAGTTAGGGTTCATTGATTCGGTTCATCAGTTGAAATAGTGATTCTAGGAAGGCTCTACTAGAATACATGACTCTACTACATCTCTATAGCTGAAACTGCTTCAAAATACCTGCTCCTGACGCATTTCCTCCTGATCCTGGGGTCTCCATCGATTCTTCGGTGTTTGAGATTACTGCTACTGAATCCAATATGTCCACGCTGCTTGGGTCGCTAAACCGTGCTATGCTGCAGCTTCTGGATCTTGATTCTGAACTCCGGTTGTGACAATAGCCTCAAGAGTGGGAGGAGCAAAAGTGTCTTCTGGGTTAGGGTTAGGTATTTATAGGCAAGTTAGGGTTAGGGTTGACACCTTGTCCAATGGGATGCGAACACGTGGCCAGTTACCCCAATCAGGTAGTGCCACGTGGATATATCCTTTCCTAAGGTTAATCAAGTTACATTTTAATGTGACTTGAACTTACGTAATTGTCATACAAATCTAAGTCATACTGGATTTGTATGGTGACGTGGCCCAAAATATACGTATACATACCGTATATTTTAAGGGAACATCACATTCTCCCACCCTTAGAATAATGCTGTCCGCAGCATTAAAGTAAGGTTTTTCGAACCTGCATAACTTATATACTCTATTATAATTAGATTGCATTTGTATATATATATATATAAAAAGAAACGATAACTTCCGATATATATGTTTCTACAACAGTAGCTTGGAAGAATATCCTTGCAAGCTTATACATAAGTATTTTCAAGTTTATTTATAACAAAACATTATGAATTGGACACATCAATTCATAATTTAAGTTTAGGAGTTTAAGATATCTACAAAATTCTTAACTCCTAACTTCTCGTAATGCGCTCCCTCGTATTTGCTTGAATTCACTTCCCTGCAATGAGTAGCACATTACGTTAGTTTAAATTATAAATTGTGGTTTTAAGGGGACCACCCCCCTAATTACTCACTATACCTTTTTCTAACTGCATACGATCATGGCCATACGGTTTAAGCTAAGAATCATTTAAGATAATTCTATCATTGCCCATGATGGTAGCTACCTTGTGCATGATCTTCCCCCGTTGATCATGCACCCCACTGTGCTTCATGGTTTCCTGGTTTAAGCTTAGGAACATGCAGTTGTATCCTTCATTGCCCATGATCACTTTTATTTTACATGACCCCCCATGGTCATGTACACTTGCAGTGCGTAATGGCATAGAGAACGTCTTATGGATGATCTCACTCTCTTCTAGACTTATCTAAAACACGATAATCTATACTTTGTAATAATCATAGCTAACTACAAAGTATTCACTCACTTATTTAATCTATCACAGATTTTAACAATGGCAGACCTATATATTCGATGTTGGCCATTTCGGAGATGACTTGGCCGTCGAATTGGTTCATAAATTCTGGGTATTGTCTTTCTAAATCTTGTTTCAATACCCAAGTTGCGTCTTCTACTGGCATGTGCTTCCATTTGACTAAGTACTGAAGAAATTCCGATCTTCGTGTTTTCTTAAGTGCTTTGTCAAGGATGATTTCAGGAACAATTTCAACATGCTCCTCTGTCATTTCCAATAAAGTTGGAGTCTCCAAAATCTCTTCCGGATTTGGGGTATGCCTCTTAAGCAGACTAACGTGGAAGACTTTATGAACCTTTAGATGAGCGGGTAAGTCTAATCTGTAGGATTGATTTCCAACTCTCTCAATAATTTTAAATGGTCCTGCCCATCTTGGTGCCAATTTCTTGCAATTTCCAATTCTGAGCTTGGCTTGCTTAACTTTGATCTTTAGCCATACGCTATCTCCAACTTGAAATTCTCTCACTGTTCTATGCTTATCTGCTAAGCTCTTTTGACAGCTTCTAGCTGCTATCAAATATTCCCGAACTTCTTGCACTAGCTCTTGCATATCTTCTAGCATTTGTTGAGAGACTTCAACTTTTGACACCGGATTATGCCACGTGTCAGGTGTGAGACATTGCTATCCATAATTAATCATGAACGGGGACATCTGTAATGATTCTTGCTTGGTACTATTGTATGCAAATTCTACCAATTATGTAGTCCTCCCATTTCGTCTATTTGTTCCACACGTAATGTCTCAACATATCTTCCAAAATTCTGTTTGTTCTTTCTGTTTGACCATCTGTTTGAGGATGATAAGCTGTACTCATACAAAGCTTTGTTCCGATGGTTCCAAAGAAGTCCTTCCAAAATGCACTTATAAATTTCGGATCTCTATCCGATATTATTCCTCTAGGCATGCCATGAAGTCTGAAAATTTCTTTAGTGAAGAGCAAGGCTGTATCTAGGGCAGTGTCTGTTGTTCTACATGGCAAGAAATGTGCCATCTTTGAAAGTTTATCGACCACTACCATGAGTGCGTCATGCCCCCTTGCTGTTCTTGGGAGGCCCGTGATGAAATCCATACTCACTATTTCCCACTTGACATCTGGAACTGCTAATGGCTCTAGGGCTCCAGGAATGCGAAGTTGTTCGGCCTTGGTTTGTTGACATAATTGACATTGCCGAATGTAATTGGCAATGTCCTTATTCATACCTGGCCAGAAGTAACTACTTCTTATTTTAAAGTAAGTTTTCATAAAGCCTGCATGACCTGCAATCGGGCTATTGTGAGTATCATTGAGAATCAATTTTCTCACTCCTGATGCTTCTGGAACACACAACTTGTCCTTATGGTAAAGAAGCTTGCCTTCCTTCTTATAATTGTTAAAAAGTTCCCTTTCTTTGTTTGTTCTTGCATCCTTGCAAAGACTTGCCCAAACCTGTTGGAACTCCACACTAGAGGGTATTGCCTCCTCAATTTTCCTGCCGAATTCACTTGATAAAGTTGATATGGCATTGCAGTGTGTTCTTGTGACTATTGGCCTGCGAGAGAGAGCGTCAGCAACTACATTCAATTTGCCGGGCTTATAGACTATATCAAAGTCATATTCTTCTAAAAACTCCATCCACCTTCTTTGTCTCAAATTTAGAAGTGGTTGTGTGAATATGTATTGCAAACTCTGATGATCTGTGTCTAATTGGAACTTCTTTCCTAACAAATAATGCCTCCAAATGCGTAGTGCCCTCAAGTCTGCCAATAGTTCTTGATCATGAGTCGGATATCGTTGTTCTGCTTCATTCATTTTCTTTGAATCGTATGCAACTACCCTTCCTTCCTGCATAAGTACCCCGCCTGTGGCAATCATGCTTGCATCAGTTGCTACAAGTTTATCTTTTTCGGGGTCAGGTAAGGTTAGAACTGGAGCTGTTGTCAAGGCTTCTTTGAGCTTATCAAAAGAAACTTGTACTTCTTGCATCCAATTGTCCATCCAGTTCTTTACCTTCTATTTCTTTGTGAGGTCTGTCAAAGGAGCTGCCCACTTAGCGAAGTCCTTTACAAATTTTCTGTAGTATCCTGCAAGACCCAGGAAACTTCTTACTTCAGGAACGTTTCTTGGTGCTGGCCAATCTATGATGGCTTCTATCTTTGCTGGATCCGTTGCAATCCCTTCTGCTGATACAATATGGCCCAAGTAATCAACTTTGGGGGTGGCAAAGTGACACTTGGAAAATTTGGCAAATAGCTTATGCCTTCTTAGTTTCTGTAAGACTTTTCTTAGATGGTGATCATGTTCTTCGATTGACTTGCTATAAATGAGGATGTCGTCGAAGAACACTATTACAAAATCATCCAAGAACTCTCTGAAAATATCATTCATCAGCCTCATGAACGTTGCTGGTGCATTTGATAGGCCAAAGGGCATAACTGTAAATTCATAATGACCATAGCGTGTTCTGAAAGCTGTTTTATGAACATCTTCTTCTTTTATTCTTATTTGGCAGTATCCTGACCTTAAGTCAATTTTGGAGAATATCTTTGCCCCTTGAAGTTGATCCATTAGATCATCTGCTCTTGATAATGCGTATTTATTCTTTACCGTTTGTTTGTTGAGTTGTCGGTAATCTATACACATTCTAAGACTTCCATCTTTCTTCTTCACAAAGAGAATAGGTGCCCCAAAGGGTGATACACTTGGTCTTATAAAACCAATTTCCAACAACTCCTTCAACTGATTCTTGAGCTCTCCAAGTTCCGGTGTGCTCATCCTGTAGGGAGCCTTGCTAGTAGGCTTAGCATCTGGTGCTAGAGTAACTTCACATTCCACACCTCTATAGGGTGGTAGCTCTCGGATATCATCCGGAAAAACATCATAAAATTCTTTTATGATTTTAGCAATAGGATTAGGCAATTTTTCTATGCTTTCCTCCTGTGTTATATTCTTATTATCATGTTGAATTGCTTCTAGCCTAAGGATATATTCAATCTCCTTCTTTACACTGTATTTATTCAACTGGCTTAAAGTTATACACTGCATTACTGAAGGAATTTCCTTACCTCTGACCACTATTCGTTTGCCATCTGGTGCGGTGATTGCTATTTCTTTATTGTCGCAGTCAATGATTGCCTTAGCTGGTTTGAGGAATTCCATTCCGACTATCAAGTCATATTTGCCAATATCCATTACCTCAGCTCCCATGGTGAACTTAATTCCGGTCAATCCGACGTCAAAGTTAACTCTTCTTCCCTTTGTATGTCGAATTGCCCCATTTGCCATGCTGACTGGTCTGGGTTTAGATTTCAGGGTCTTTGACTTTAATAATGCTGCCAGTCTAGGAGATGATGCCTAGGAGTTCATCAATCCTTAGGCCTTGTTCCAAGCAGTAAGGTAAGTGCAATATGTCATTTGCGAGGAGGTATTCTTCTCCTTCGACAATTATTGGAGATAAGGCAATGATACCTATTGGTGGCGGGTTTGATTTTAGCACCCGTTCTTCGTGCATAGTGATTTGCCTTTCCCATTTTTCAGCGAATCTCGCTTCTTCTTCTTCATCTAGCTCACCAGTTTCTTCATAATCTTCCTGTAGCTTGAGTATTCCATGTGATGTGCCTTGGGTCACGTACTCGGTCGTGTCGAGTTCGAGGATGTCATCTTGATTTACCCTTGTGTTCAAGGGTGCAAGGTCTAGGGGCTGAACTGAAGGTTTCCCTACCTGATTGATGGCGTTAAATTGCATAAAAATTGCAAGTGCTGCTTGCGTTGAAACATGCCTATGCTTTTGTGCTGTGCATCTCATATAATCTGGCATGTTGCTTGTTCTTTCCCATATTTGTTTCTTGATTTTAGATGTGTTGCCCAATACTCTGGAGAGTACTTCCAATGAAACCCACTTTCCTGCTCTGGGTGGAATGTCAACTTCGGATGGCAATATCTGTTGATCATACTGGATCATTATCTCTGTGTAGAATGGTGTTCTTGATAGTGTTGCATATAGATCAAATGTATGATTGAACACCTCAAAGGCCTGCTGTATGGATACTTCTCCCTTGTGGTCGGAGCTATTATACCATTCGATGAAGTTGGTAGGCGCCATTAGAGCAAGGTAGGTGTAAAAGACGGTTTGATAAAATAGCAAAAGGCCTGAAAAATCGCCTAAAGGGGTAGGAGCTATCTTTGAGAAGAAAAAAATAGAAAATGACCTTCCTTTTATAGAGGTTAGGGTTTCTACTTTTTCGTGCCAATCATAATTGTTTAGAAAAATCGAAGTTTTATGAGCTAGAATTTACCAATCTAAGAGATATGAAATGCTAACGTAGTTAGAACAAGGCGAAAAACATACTAATTTATTTTAGTTCAGCTAATTTGGACATCTTTTTGATCAAATCGGGCGACTTCGGTTACACCGCGCGAAAGGGGTTTCCGAGCCCCTCGGAAGGCTGTTTGGCGCGGTGTGACCGAATTTGGGTCAACTTTATTTCTATAATGGCGATTTTGATGATAAAACATACTAACTTGCGTTTATTTTCTAAATTTAGTCAACCTAGCATGTTTATTTATAAAAATCTAACTTATTTGACTCCGAATTTACCCTATTTCGGTTACACCGCGCGGAAGGGGTTTCCGAGCCCCTCGGAAGGCTGTTTGGCGCGGTGTGACCGAATTTGGACTTTTCGGCGCCGTTGACTTTATCAACTCCGATATTTATTAATTTTTAAAAAGTAGTACAACATCTATATAACACTTTGGAGTCAAAATTACAAATTTTTTTTTTAGACAATTATATACTATCTAAAACTTTGCCCCTCTGATTCTTCTTGCCAAATGAATGTCTTTAGGCATTACGGTAACCCTCTTGGCATGAATAGCACAGAGGTTACCTTCTTCGAATAATTGAACTAGCTCCGCCTCCGAAGCTTCTTGTAGAGCACGAACCATCAATGGTGTGACCCGATAATCTGTCTTAAATTCCTGCAACACCTCCCTGAGCAACTGCTCGAAGGGTGCCTTGCATATAAGGAGATTTGTGCACTGTTGAAAGTGCCGAATCTCCCTAAACGCACGGGAGTGCTTCGAGTTGGGGCCATGGTGTTTCCTCTTGGGCTCTCTGGGGTGTGGTGGGGATGGCTTCGGCTGATTTTTCTTGGGTCTGCCCCCCTTTACCGTCCTTGGAAAATTCTGTTTACAATACCATTCGTTGTATAGGTACCATCGGCGAAAATAAATTTTATATGCCGCCTTCTTTCTTTCAAATTGGGCATCGTGACTCAATTTGAACGCCCTTTCTCCCGGCTTTTGCTTCTTTTTGCTCTTCTATGCCTTGGGCCATGTTAGGTATGGTGGAGGGGCATTGGGGTCGGAGGGTTCGGCCTCATCTCCCGGGGGATCAGTCTTTGTCTTTTCGACATCGGACATGTGCATGCAAGAAAGGGGTTTTCCTCCTCTTTTGTTCTTCATTAGGGGTTTTTTCAGCGTCCATTCCTCTTGTTCTTTAGGGGTTCTTCATCCCTAGGGGTTCTTCAATAGTAATTGTCCCCTAGGCCTATCCTCGATCATCCTCTTCCTCCTCCTCTCTTGCCTTCTCACCTCCCCTCTTCTTTCCTTTCTCTATTTCTTTCCCCCTCCTTCTCACCTCCTCCTCTCTTTCTGAGGCCCATTCGGATACTTTTTCCTTGCCTTTCTTGCTTTTGGGTCTCATACTTTTTCAACCTCCTGTTCTTCACTTGATTCTTCCTCTTTTTCCTCACTTGTTTCGTCCTCCTCTTCTTCAACTACTTCCTCTTCTCGAGGGGGTGGGTGGGCAGCTGCTGCTTGAGCGGCTAAGTGAATTTGTTCTGCATATGGGCCACAAACTCTGGCAGTGGATTTGGTTTTGGCCATGTTTTTTATCTCAGAAAACAGACGTTGATTGGCTATAGAACTGCTTATCACTAAGAAAAGGAGCTTAAGAGGCTTTTTAGGGTTTTTTTTGTTAATACGAGTTTAAAAAGGTAGTTTATGGGGAATCGTGGAGGAATATTCCTTTTTCATTATGGTGGAATTTATTGAGCCCCCTTTCATTATTATCCCTCTCTTAATTTAATTTTTCACATTTTCTTGGTTGGAAAATTATGAGCCTTCACCATTTTTCACTGGGACCTCAGAATTTAAAAATTCTTTGACCCTTTTTAGGTGAAATTTGATGTAGATGCATAATTTTTGCCCCAATCTTACTAGAATGTTTATTTTACTTTATTTTTCATCCCCTTTTAAACTAGAATTTAATTTACTCTAGGACCCTCCTATTGGGAAAAAAATTTCTCCCCACTTTACGAGGTTCTAGGTTGGAATTTTTTCATTCCATTCCTTTTTCTAGGTCAATTAGCCTATTAAAACAGGGATATGGTCAGTGCTAGTTCTTGGTCAACCAAGAACATGGCTCTGATACCATTGTGACGCTCCCCGCACAATATACGGTATCCACCGTACACTCCACGGAAAATCCCCCACCCAGTGTCGTCTACTGGATGGGCCCTCCATCTATCCCGTTCTAGGGATGGCTAGAACGGTAAGGGACACGGAGGTGTCTCGTAAATCCGTCCCCTATGGACTCCTAATAACAGCGGAAGCATATAACTAAATGTCAGTACTAGCAACTAACAACAATAATAATAAGTCTACCTCGAAGGGTAGCTCAATCCATCCATCCATAGAATCGTCAGAAGGATCAATACACCATAAAACAATAAAGCTTCTACCCAAGCTCTGACTCGTGGGGGAAAGTATACTGACGGCTAGGTCTCAAGATAGATACAGACGGAAGTATAAACAATGGCGGGGCTGGCTATAAGACAATGGCTAAGGGTTGACCACTCCATCCGCCCCTCCTGTGCATACTTTGCAGATGGGCTAAAACGAGCTATAGCGTGACTGTAGCCGCCGGATACGCAATCTCTTGGATTCACCCTAAGAGACTACTCCAGGTTTCATCTCCCTGGTCCGATGAGGCAAGGTCGGGTTACATCTCCCCTTCCCGGAAATCAGTGATTCGATGGGCGACTAGAGGATCGTGGCGACACACGTCCGTTCACGTCTTTAACCCCCCAAAAGCAAGAACCAGGCCGGCACCTGCAGCTCTTCAGGATCAGGGCGGCACCATTGATCCAGGGGGTGACGAACCCATGCCCGGCCCACACGAAGTGACCGACCATAGGCCTAGTGCGCCCCAAGTCCCCAGTAGCCGCGCTCAGCAGGGACTATTCCTCCATCTCGTCACTGATCCCGTTATATGGTGCTCAGTCATTCCATAACTCCCTTAGTCCGGTGGGCTCCATGCATAGGCCGCATATAATAGGTATTATGGGTCTATCTAGAAGCATCATACATAAGGCTGCTAGGTCTCTACCCCCCTTCCCAATACATGAGGAGCATAACAAGAGATCAACCATATCATATCCATAACATATGAACAATAAGAATAAGGTCTAACCTAATCACATGAATCTAACTAGGGAGTTAGGGTTCATTGATTCGGTTCATCAGTTGAAATAGTGATTCTAGGAAGGCTTTACTAGAATACATGACTCTACTACATCTCTATAGCTGAAACTGCTTCAAAATACATGCTCCTGACGCATTTCCTCCTGATCCTGGGGTCTCCATCGATTCTTCGGTGTTTGAGATTACTGCTACTGAATCCAACACGTCCACGCTGCTTGGGTCGCTAAACCGTGCTATGCTGCAGCTTCTGGATCTTGATTCTGAACTCCGGTTGTGACAATAGCCTCAAGAGTGGGAGGAGCAAAAGTGTCTTCTGGGTTAGGGTTACGTATTTATAGGCAAGTTAGGGTTAGGGTTGACACCTTGTCCAATGGGATGCGAACACGTGGCCAGTTACCCCAATCAGGTAGTGCCACGTGGATATATCCTTTCCTAAGGTTAATCAAGTTACATTTTAATGTGACTTGAACTTACGTAATTGTCATACAAATCTAAGTCATACTGGATTTGTATGGTGACGTGGCCCAAAATATATGTATACATGCCGTATATTTTAGGGGAACATCACATTCTCCCCCCCTTAGAATAATGCTGTCCGCAGCATTAAAGTAAGGTTTTTCGAACCTGCATAACTTATATACTCTATTATAATTAGATTGCATTTGTATATATATATAAAAAGAAACGATAACTTCCGATATATATGTTTCTACAACAGTAGCTTGGAAGAATATCCTTGCAAGCTTATACATAAGTATTTTCAAGTTTATTTATAACAAAACATTATGAATTGGACACATCAATTCATAATTTAAGTTTAGGAGTTTAAGATATCTACAAAATTCTTAACTCCTAACTCATATTTGCTTGAATTCACTTCCCTGCAATGAGTAGCACATTACGTTAGTTTAAATTATAAATTGTGGTTTTAAGAGGACCACCCCCCTAATTACTCACTATACCTTTTTCTAACTGCATACGATCATGGCCATACGGTTTAAGCTAAGAATCATTTAAGATGATTCTATCATTGCCCATGATGGTAGCTACCTTGTGCATGATCTCCTCCCGTTGATCATGCACCCCACTGTGCTTCATGGTTTCCTGGTTTAAGCTTAGGAACATGCAGTTGTATCCTTCATTGCCCATGATCACTTTTATTTTACATGACCCCCCTATGGTCATGTACACTTGCAGTGCGTAATGGCATAGAGAACGTCTTATGGATGATCTCATCATCGCCAACACTCTCTTCTAGACTTATCTAAAACACGATAATCTATACTTTGTAATTATCATAGCTAACTACAAAGTATTCACTCACTTATTTAATCTATCACAGATTTTAACAATGGCAGACCTATATATTCGATGTTGGCCATTTCGGAAATGACTTGGCCGTCGAATTGGTTCATAAATTCTGGGTATTGTCTTTCTAAATCTTGTTTCAATACCCAAGTTGCGTCTTCTACTGGCACGTGCTTCCATTTGACTAAGTACTGAAGAAATTCCGATCTTCGTGTTTTCTTGAGTGCTTTGTCAAGGATGATTTCAGGAACAATTTCAACATGCTCCTCTGTCATTTCCAATAAAGTTGGAGTCTCCAAAATCTCTTCCGGATTTGGGGTATGCCTCTTAAGCAGACTAACGTGGAAGACTTTATGAACCTTTAGATGAGCGGGTAAGTCTAATCTGTAGGATTGATTTCCAACTCTCTCAATAAATTTAAATGGTCCTGCCCATCTTGGTGCCAATTTCTTGCAATTTCCAATTCTGAGCTTGGCTTGCTTAACTTTGATCTTTAGCCATACGCTATCTCCAACTTGAAATTCTCTCACTGTTCTATGCTTATCTGCTAAGCTCTTTTGACGGCTTCTAGCTGCTATCAAATATTCCCGAACTTCTTGCACTAGCTCTTGCATATCTTCTAGCATTCGTTGAGAGACTTCAACTTTTGACACCAGATTATGCCACGTGTCAGGTGTGAGACATTGCTATCCATAATTAATCATGAACGGGGACATCTGTGATGATTCTTGCTTGGTACTCCCATTTCGTCTGTTTGTTCCACACGTAATGTCTCAACATATCTTCCAAAATTCTGTTTGTTCTTTCTGTTTGACCATCTGTTTGAGGATGATAAGCTGTACTCATACAAAGCTTTGTTCCGATGGTTCCAAAGAAGTCCTTCCAAAATGCACTTATAAATTTCGGATCTCTATCCGATATTATTCCTCTAGGCATGCCATGAAGTCTGAAAATTTCTTTAGTGAAGAGCAAGGCTGTATCTAGGGCAGTGTCTGTTGTTCTACATGGCAAGAAATGTGCCATCTTTGAAAGTTTATCGACCACTACCATGAGTGCGTCATGCCCCCTTGCTGTTCTTGGGAGGCCCGTGATGAAATCCATACTCACTATTTCCCACTTGGCATCTGGAACTGCTAATGGCTCTAGGGCTCCAGGAATGCGAAGTTGTTCGGCCTTGGTTTGTTGACATAATTGACATTGCCGAATGTAATTGGCAATGTCCTTATTCATACCTGGCCAGAAGTAACTACTTCTTATTTTAAAGTAAGTTTTCATAAAGCCTGCATGACCTGCAATCGGGCTATTGTGAGTATCATTGAGAATCAATTTTCTCACTCCTGATGCTTCTGGAACACACAACTTGTCCTTATGGTAAAGAAGCTTGC
Source organism: Isoetes taiwanensis (assembly GCA_021234155.1). Taxonomy (NCBI): domain Eukaryota; kingdom Viridiplantae; phylum Streptophyta; class Lycopodiopsida; order Isoetales; family Isoetaceae; genus Isoetes; species Isoetes taiwanensis. Next base: position 2,817,264 of record JAJEKV010000001.1, on the reverse strand, counting down.
CTTCCTTCTTATAATTGTTAAAAAGTTCCCTTTCTTTGTTTGTTCTTGCATCCTTGCAAAGACTTGCCCAAACCCGTTGGAACTCCACACTAGAGGGTATTGCCTCCTCAATTTTCCTGCCGAATTCACTTGATAAAGTTGATATGGCATTGCAGTGTGTTCTTGTGACTATTGGCCTGCGAGAGAGAGCGTCAGCAACTACATTCAATTTGCCGGGCTTATAGACTATATCAAAGTCATATTCTTCTAAAAACTCCATCCACCTTCTTTGTCTCAAATTTAGAAGTGGTTGTGTGAATATGTATTGCAAACTCTGATGATCTGTGTCTAATTGGAACTTCTTTCCTAACAAATAATGTCTCCAAATGCGTAGTGCCCTCAAGTCTGCCAATAGTTCTTGATCATGAGTCGGATATCGTTGTTCTGCTTCATTCATTTTCTTTGAATCGTATGCAATTACCCTTCCTTCCTGCATAAGTACCCCGCCTGTGGCAATCATGCTTGCATCAGTTGCTACAAGTTTATCTTTTTCGGGGTCAGGTAAGGTTAGAACTGGAGCTGTTGTCAAGGCTTCTTTGAGCTTATCAAAAGAAACTTGTACTTATTGCATCCAATTGTCCATCCAGTTCTTTACCTTCTGTTTCTTTGTGAGGTCTGTCAAAGGAGCTGCCCACTTAGCGAAGTCCTTTACAAATTTTCTGTAGTATCCTGCAAGACCCCGGAAACTTCTTACTTCAGGAACGTTTCTTGGTGCTGGCCAATCTATGATGGCTTCTATCTTTGCTGGATCCGTTGCAATCCCTTCTGCTGATACAATATGGCCCAAGTAATCAACTTTGGGGGTGGGTAAGAGCATGTTAGGCCTACATGTTTTGGAAACTACCTGGAAAATACTCTGGGTAGTCAAAGATGATGATATATTTGATTTCTTAACATGTTCTTGACATCACAAAGTACCTTACAACATGTATGTACTACTACTCTTGAACGTAACACAATTTCTTTTAGTCAATCTTGTAGTCTAGGTACTTTAAAATACAATTATGTACTTGCACAGAAGTACACAGAAAAGTACCTTTTTGGTAATTTTTTATGTAGGCCCTAACATGCTTTCACCCGGGTGGCAAAGTGACACTTAGAGAATTTGGCAAATAGCTTATGCCTTCTTAGTTTCTGTAAGACTTTTCTTAGATATGGTGATCATGTTCTTCGATTGACTTGCTATAAATGAGGATGTCGTCGAAGAACACTATTACAAAATCATCCAAGAACTCTCTGAAAATATCATTCATCAGCTTCATGAACGTTGCTGGTGCATTTGATAGGCCAAAGGGCATAACTGTAAATTCATAATGACCATAGCGTGTTCTGAAAGCTGTTTTATGAACATCTTCTTCTTTTATTCTTATTTGGTGGTATCCTGACCTTAAGTCAATTTTGGAGAATATCTTTGCCCCTTGAAGTTGATCCATTAGATCATCTGCTCTTGGTAATGCGTATTTATTCTTTACCGTTTGTTTGTTGAGTTGTCGGTAATCTATACACATTCTAAGACTTCCATCTTTCTTCTTCACGAAGAGAATAGGTGCCCCAAAGGGTGATACACTTGGTCAGATATAAAACTTTTTGAAAAGTACGGGGGATGTAAAATAACATGAATCTGCCCACAACGATGAGAGCCTTTTACTAAATGGAGAAGGTTTCGACACAAAGCATAGAGGATACATCCAAAAATAATGAGCAAATGATGTTTCCAAATGAGTAAAAGGCAGACGGAGCAAGATATGGGACAGAGAGACGCCGTACACCAGGATAGTGATGAGCTAGACCCGCCAACTGGTACTTCCGGACCACCATAGACTCGAACTCTCACTGTATAGTGGGCATGAGACACATCAATAGGAATGACACATCAGCAGGAATGACACATCACCACTAAGCCATCGTCATAAAGGTGACTGGGCTATGCTGCGGACTGAGGATTGCAAATCCCAAAATAATGAGCAAATGATGTCTCCCAAATGAGTAAAAGGCAGACGGAGCAATATACAGGACAGAGAGGCCCAGCCTCCACCGTACACCAGGATAGCGAGGGCTAGACCCACCAGCTGGTAATCCGAACCGCCATAAACTCGAACCCTCACTGTATAGCAGGCATGAGACACATCAGAAAGAATGACACGCTAGCAGAAAGGACACATCATAACTAAACCATCATCAACAAGGGGACTGGGCTATACCACGGACTGAGGATTGCGAATCCTGCCATAGGCCAGGATAGCGAGGGTTCGACCCTCCAACTGGTACCCGGACCCACCAAAGTGATAAGGATATGGTTCCTAAGAAATAAATAAATTAATCAAGTAGAGTCAGAAACCTAATATTGGAATTACTGGGAAACACAGTCATTGTGTAGAGAGGACCACTCTGGCCAATCAACAGAATTGGCGATCCCAACCATCCTCATCATCAAAACAGATGGAAACCAATAAAGTTCAGGTTTATGGGGTATGTGAAATAGCGAATCGAATAATGCAGAAAAGTGGGCAGAATAATTATGGCAATTTCAATCCTAGTATTAAGGGCTTTTTCAAAAAAGGAACCATTTGGATAGCAAATATATCTCCGGGGAGAAACAGCATCGATACCGAAGGAGAAGCCTTATCACAACCCTACAGCCTCAGACGGAAGAAAATCATCACTGAGAACTGCGCCAGAGGATCAATGGCAGATCACACAGTTCACAGCCAACAGAAGATAGGGGATACAGCGAGGGCACCAGTGAGCCAGCAAGACCTCAAAGATTTCTTGGCCCAGATGAATAAGCAACTGGAGACCAGAATTCCAAGCATGGAGGCATTCAATACACTGGTAGAAACGACTAATCGCAACAAGATAGCCATATCCAGCATGGATGTCAGAATACAAGATGCAACGAAGAATAAACGAAATCGAGGAAGAAAAAGCCAAGATCATGCAAAGTTGGTTGATCTAGAAAAGGTGAATGTTGAGTTAGATGCATGGGAATCCTTTGATAAAATAAAATCGCACCTCATGGAATTCGAAGAACAGAATAGGATTAAACATGATGTTAGGCTGATAGGGGTGGCAAAGAAACCTAATGAAGATACGTATCGAGTTACTGCAGAAATAGTGGAAGCAGTTTTCAAAGAGCACCGAAGCATAATTGCCAAAGCAATACGCTCGGGGCAGTGGAGGGGACGAGCAAGGCACATAAATCTGACATTCAGGGATATGGCGGCCAAGGGACGAATACTGCGCATGGGATCCAGATTGAGGAATGGGATCAAGGTGCAAGAAGCGCTAACAGTTATGCAGCGCAGGGGCTACACAGGGAACTGGCCAAGGCCAGGGAACTGAATCAAGCAGGAATACATGCAGGAGTCGGGCATGGGAAAGTGTACCGGCACAAGTGGATCAGGGACCAGCCATTCCAGGGACAGGACCAGGACACAGGGAGACTGGAGGCCAAGGGGCAGGAAGGGGGGAGTACAAATACCCCGATAATGACAACACAGGGACTGGATGGAGGAGCTCCAGCAGAGATGACCCCCGTGGTGATACAACCTTGTGCAGAAGATGGAAGAGGAAATGAAGGCAGCGAGGAACATGCACATCAAAACGGGCATATGGGCCCAATTTCGACTTCAAAAACCAGGGGACGGCCCAGGAAGGTAACCAACGGACCGGAACAAGCAGAGAACCTGAAGGAACAGCCCAAAGGGAAAAGGCGTTGACCATATGGTACTGGAACTGCACAGGATACCTGTGGGATGATGGGGAAAGGCTCGAGGAAGCTCATAACTGTGACATAATATGCCTAGTAGAAACATGGGAGCACAATGTCAAGAGATTGCCAGAGGAGGAAGGGTCTCGGCTTTTCACATGTTGGAAAGACAAAGATTTTAAGATAGGAAGGGAGAATGCATGATTAGCGCGCTATGTAAGAGAAAGTATAGCCAATAATGTATGTATTTTACATTCGGATATCAATAAAAGGTACATGATGTTAGGCATTCAATTGTAAGATAAAAAAGAGTTAACCCTGATTGTAGCATATTACCCGTCAAACAGTGACAAATTGGAACTAATGGACCTGGGGGAAAGTATGATGAAATGGAAAGTCCAGGGACCTATGATATTGATGGGAGACCTGAATGCCAGAACAGGCCAGGAACATGTGACGTTCCAACATAATATACGCCCCAAATACGTATATTATACTGCCACGTCACCTGTACATGTCACGGATGACATGTACTTGCGAGACGTATAGGGTTGCACCTAGGGGGCAAGGGTTGCACCTAGGGGGCAAGGGTTGCACCTAGGGGGCAACATTGAATGTTGTGCATGTTAAATAAACATACACAATTAATAACCCCATGGACCCCATTGCCAAATGGCTAAATCCCATTTGGCCAATATCTAACCTAACCCTAAGGGTTTCTATAAAAGGGCTTTCCCCTTAAACTCTAAACCTTTCTTCTCTTTGCATTTTAGGGTTTTTCCTAGAGCTCCTTTCCTCTCTCGAGTTCAGGGTTCTCTTGAGACATTTCGGCCAAGTATGGACTTCAATGCATTCTTTGAGCTCCGGAAAGCGGATTTGCTGTGATTATCGATTAGCAGCCATCTTCAGCAAGATCAGGAGCATGGACGCCTTCCGAGGGTCAGGAGCGGGTCAAGGAGCAGGTATCTAGTTGTTCTGTTGTGCAAAGCCGTCTTTGGGCAAGGCAATAGGCTGGTTTAGTATGTTAGATCAACTCTAGAGGCCTTATAGATCCCGAGATCATAAGCCCTAACTAAGGAACCTAACTCTGTTGTTTAGGTAGATAGATTAGATGATATTCTCTATTTCAGTTCTGTGATGTTGTATGTATTTCACTCTGTGATCTCCATGTATTGGGAAGGGGGGTAGAGACCTAAAGCTGTGTAGCAGATGATCCTAGGTAGCACCACTAGTTCCCAATTATATGCGGCCCGTGCACAGGAACCCGCCTGGTTGTGGGTGAAGGGGCTAGGCCGGTTGATAAGGAGGAACTTGTCTCATCACGGACTGACCCCTCTGGTAGTAAGGCCTATCGGGGGTCTCTGTGGGCTAGGCTTAATGGCTTGTCACTGCGTGTGGGCAAGGCATGAGCTCGACACTCGTGGGGTGGTGAATATGACCTTCCAGTGAGTTCAAGTCGAATAAGGGCAGTGGCCCTCTAGCCGCCTGTGATGAGCATGGATGCCTCTGGAGGGGAGGCAACTCTCTTCCTGCCTCATCGGGGCTGGGGAGATGCAACCCAGTAGTAGTAGCCCCTCTGGCTATTCACCCGGCAGGCTACGGCCAAGTCCCAACACTTTTCAGCCTACTCTGCAAAGTGTGCACGGGAGGGGCGGATGGAGTGGACTACCCTAAGCCATGTTCTATGCCAGCCAAATCCATTGCCATGAATTCTGTCTGCAATGAACTCTGGAGACCCTAGCCGTCAGTCATCCCCCTGGAGTCTGAGCCCTGGGTAGGATCTCCCCTCTTGTTATTTATGTTATGTGATGATGTTATTTCTATGGTATTGCTATCTCTGTGATGTTGTATTGTATTCACCTCTCGAGGTACTTGTATTTGTTTACTGTTAGTTGTGCTCACGTTTGTTTATTCACGCTTCCGCAGATAGGTCGACCCGATGGAAGACGGGTGAATGACACATCCATTCTTCCCTTGCTGGCTCATCCCGATGGGAGTGGAGTCAGGTGGATGGCCCCTGTCAGTGTAGCTGCCAGGGGGAATGCTCCTCCTTCGAATACGATGTGGGCATCGTATAAGGAGTAGGGGACGTCACAGTGGTATCAGAGCATGATCTTGGTAGACCAGGATCGAGCACTGACCATTTTCCTTAGGACTAACAGTAGACTTCCAGTCTTGGGAACAACCTCCCAAGCAAGAACCTCGAAAATTGGGAAAATTTTTTCCCAATTGTAGTGCAGCAATAGGTTAATGCTAAGAGTAGTGATAAGTTTTAGCAAAAACCCAACCTAAAATGGCCAAAAAGAGGTGACCCCTCACAGAGTGCGCCCAGACCAATTTGGTTTGCAAACCGATTCGACCCTGGCGCACTGTGTGAGTGGTGGACCCATGTTGACCTAGTTAGATGTATAATTTAGCTAAACTAATGGTGCAGTTCAGCTTATCTCCTTGATTCTAGCTAGTTTTGCATATTATAACACTAAGAAACCCCTTGTAAATTGAAAATTGGACCCCAAAAAGAGGTGACCCCTCACAGAGTGCGCCCAGACCAATTTGGTTTGCAAACCAATTCGACCCTGGCGCACTGTGTGAGTGGTCAAAACTTTGAACCTTCGTAACTTGAGTTATACAGCTCCAAATCGCTTGAAATTTGTTGCGTTAGGACCATTAAAGAGTCTAGAATCCATTTATGACCTCAAATTAGCTAAAAATATTATAATCCTCCTCAAAATGACCAAAATAGGTCAAACCCTAAATTCTGTCTCCCAAACTACAGTTTATTTAGAAATAGAAGCAATAGCTTTTAAGGTACAAGGCTAGAGCCACAGAAGGGCAAGGAGCATGACTTTTGAAGACATTGAAGACCCAGGCGACCCAAGAGAGGAAGCACTATGGCAAATACCTCTACAAACGAAGCGAGCAGTACAGGGCACAACCGACCTATCAACAATCTTCATCGAATGGAAGACATACGTTAATCATCTGCATGAAGAACCTTCTCGACTATCAAGAACTCGGGTGCAACATCCACGAGCTCTCAGCAGAAAGAAGATTGCTAGTTTATTGTAAATATAAATTTATGTTTTGATCATGTTAATGTGTTAAATCAGGTGTAAGTAGAATGTGTTACTAAGTTCTGCAGTTGGAATTAACAAAGTTGGAGCAAAACTTCGGTGTTTTGGCCCCACCCTCTCACGAGTGCGCCCAGGCCACTTAGGATTATATTCCTAACTGCCTCTCGCGCACTGTGTAAGTGGTCGAGCACTGATCTATGCCAAAACTTGTCCAAATGCAGAAAGTAAGCACACCATTCGACTCAGCTCACCATAATTAGTAGGATTTGAACCCTAGTTTGTAGAAATTGCCCAACCCTAACTCACATGGAGCCCCACCCCTCGCAGAGTGCGCCCAGACCAATTCGGTTTGCAAACCGATTCGACCCTGGCGCACTGTGTGAGTGGTCACACCAAAATTGCGCCAATTTGTCCACACTTTCCCCAAATTAGATAGAATTTGTTGCAATAGGATCCTTAGAATGTACTCTTTAGCTTGATTAGCTTGTCTTGTGCTTAGCAATACCTTAGAATCCTAGATTTTCCTTTATCCAAATTTTTTTTTCTAAAATTAGGGTTTTTGCCTATAAGTAGACCACAACCCTCATTTGCATCCTACACCTTTGCTCCTCGCTCCAAGCCGATTTTTCAGCTCCCAGAGGCGCTCCTTCATCTGTTTGATATCCCCAGCAGCTCTAGCATCATGGCAACCATCAATGCTATTCCCTATTTTACCAGAACATCATGGCTGAGTTCCATGCAAAGATAGGTCCTTCTCTAGTAGAACTTCCCCCTTGCATAGGATACTTTAGGACAGCCTTAAGATAGACAAATACCTAGAAAATACGGCCAGCCGCTTGCCCAATTATATGTCCGTAGCTGTAGCAATTTTTCTATTCCATAGACCCCAAACCCAGATAGGAGAGCCATCTGCCCAACCTCTAGAGCTCAAGCCTATGGCCATGGCAGTAGGTGAAGAAGAGCAGATGCTTCTCGAGTACGAGGAGGCAAAGCAGGAGGAAGATGAAGGACGTGGGTCGGGCAGAGAGGACATCAGTGACGTCGACCCGGCACAAGAAAGGCAGCAAGCGGAGCAGGAACTTCAAAGCTTTGAAGAGGGGCTGAGAACCACGCAGACAACTCCACCACTTGGGCTAGGCATCACAAGCTTAACCCCGGTAATCATCCAAGGAACCGTACCTGAGCCTGCACGACATCAAGAACCCCCTCCTCCCCTTCATCGACCAGGAAATGCAGGAATTTCACATCAGCATAAGGGAGGCTCAGACGTACACTGGCCAGACATCGACGGACATAGAAGCCTACACCGGCATCAGGCAGATGATGGCACAACAGGAGTTACCCACAGAGGAGTTCATAGCGATCCACGACACTGGATGGAAATCAGAGGGAAAACAACGAAAAGCGCGCCCTACCCAAAGCACCTCGCCAAAGACAGCACCGGTCGAGCAGGGATAGAGGCAGTATCAACGTAACATCTCCTAAGTTCATGTTCGGCGACTACAGGGAGATGATAGCATTACCGGTGGACGAATAACCCGGAAGACATAGGGCTGCAATCAGAACCAGAGAGGAGGCGGGGGAGGCAGAGCACGACAAATGACGAAGGAGCCGACCTAGCCAACAACCACAGACCACTCAAACGCAACTCAAAAGAGTGATGGCATGTGCAATGGAGATGACAACAATTCCAGACATAGGGAAAGCATCTCACAACGAAGATTCAAAGACATGCAACAATGCCCGACTGCAACAACCAAGTGATCGTACTCAAGCGATCAATGCTACGCATCTCCAAACGACACTCCACATGACAGGTAAACACATTAAGGAGGAGCATTTTCAACTCAAGGGTTCACATCGAGCAACGTTCTCCGTGACTTGGGATAACGACCTCAAATCACACACGAAGGTCAACTACAGTCGCAACACCTCAAGGAACCCCGGAGTCAAGTAGAACAAGGAAGATGCAGCAAAACCGAAGAATCAAACATGATTGGAGGAGGGAAAATCCTAAAGAAGTATACACAATTAAGCATATGCTCTTCTATAAATTAGAAAAGTGGATGAATTAAAATCCCAGTATAATTATATATATATGTCTATCATAAATATCGGCAGCTAACACATAGTACAAAATTAGGATCATGTTTTAGGGTTTAGTGTTTGCATCAAGAAACTTCATTGCTTCGACTGCCAAAGGATGAAGTAAAGAACCACATGTATAGCCAAGAGCAAGTGCTCAGAGCAAATATAGGAGAGAGACGACCAGAGCTCAAGCCAAGCTTCAACTCCAGACACTTCGAGAAGCGGCCTCAAGTAGAAGATCGCTTCGCCCAAAGACAATGTCAAGATGAGAGATAACGCCGGTCATGTCAAGATCTCTAGCGCCCCGCACCATCTAGGTTTCGCGACAACGACATCTTGGGATGCAACTCTACCTCTTGTAGCAGCAAGCAACACTAACGACACGCGAGTGTCCTCAACAACGAAGGAGGAGCGAACACACATCTTCAGAAACTATGACAACGACCTCAAGCCAATAGGCGCCGAGGAATTCCTTGGGACAACTTCGACATCAACGAGCCAACTAAGGAGGCAACCTTCGGCGACCATAATTCTACCTTGTATGGTGATGTTTGTAACATGCACACCGGATGGAGATACACTTAAGAAAGGCCACAACAATGGGTTATGTCTATGCTCATTCAACAACTAGGTGATGGCCGTCAAGTACTCCTACCAACAATTAGAAGACAAGAAGCCCAACTTATCTCCGACCACGAGGGACCTCAACGCCCAAGATAGAAGCATTCGACACCTTAACGACAAGGACAAACAACCAAAGCACCTTCGACAAAAAAGAGAGTTCAAGACATTAGCCGGGCTATTCAAGGACACAAGCAGGTCTAGGGCAGAAAGTACTTCAACTCAAGGGTCAATCACGCAGATATAAGAGTACATCATCCCCCGACAAAAACCAATCATGGAGAAGAGTCATGAGGCTTTACTCGCCAGGAAGATGCACATGTATTGAGGGGGCCATAAATCAGAAGACGAAGGAGTGCTAGTACTTCCACGAGCTCCTTAGATGCAACATGAGGTCCAAAACTGTGGAGCGTGATCAAGTGCAACTAGAAGGCAAAGATAGCAACGAAGATCGCGGATAACGTCTAAGCCATCACATTGAGGAGATCAAAGCGTATGCGATGAGAAGCTCGATGGAGAAGCGAATAGGAGAACCGAGCCAAAGAATCGACGAATCAGCTAGAACCTCACAAAGCTACGACAACTCGCATGCAACTTCGTGAACTCAAGGATCGACAATTCGAAAGGCAACTGATGAAGAGAACAACTCCTTAATTACGAGTCTAGCCAAAGGGATTGTGCACAACTTCAAGAGGCGCCTCCAAAGATCTTCAGACATTGTGAAGGGGAAGCAATTATTGCCCAAGAACAACATTAAGAAGTAGACCGGAATGCCGAAGCATCAACGACCATCACATCCTTAGTTAGCATGTGAAGCAGAAGCAAGTTGTGCCGCAGCCGACAGACATTGGAGAGCTCAAAAATATCAAAGAGTCTACCAATCGAGCACGAGCTGACATATAAATAGGAGGATATAGATCTTCAACACCAGCGCACTAGGAGGAACATCGACAACAACGCCATAAAGTACGTGTGCACCTCGAGGGGAGACACCAAGGGAGCCTAATAGCTTTAATAGTATTTGTAATCATAATAGTGTAAGCTATATGACTTGCATGCATATTTCCCTTTGTTATTTCCTCTCTCTCTCAGTATAACAGATCAAAGAAAAGAGATGCCGGACAATTGGAAGGCGTGAAGCGAGCAACATCCTCAACACTTGTCTGTCAACACGCTACAGGACTTAAAGGATGGAGTTGGCACAATAAGATCGGATCTAGAGGCATCTTTTAGCCGCCAAGATGTTTCTCAACGAAACCACCTTCAGGCTTTTGGGAAGTAACATAGAAGATTTCAAGTGGTCAACTACGCCATCAAAACCACCAACAATGGGAAGCCTCTACATCGAGGAAAGTTGACCTCTACATCGAGGAGGAGCCCGAGTCTCGAACAACTCAAGAACGCGTTACCCTCAAGAAGGCGTGAGTGGATGAGTCTGCGAGCAAGATTGAGGCTTATGGATGACGACATCCATAATGGGAGTGGAAGGCATTTCTAGATTTTCTCATGAAGGGATTGCCCCAAGTTGAGCTAAGCGTCAACGATTGGGAAGGAAATGCATAGGAGTAACTAAAATTATACATGATTGTTAACAGACATCCAACATATTGAAACCACTTCGTGAGACTGATCACCTCGCTAAGAAGGAATCATTACTAGGATAATTGTTGACCATGTATAAAGCTAGTACCTCCAAGGAATAATCCAATCGAATGAAAAGAAGTAATCTAACAAGTCCGGCCAACTTGTTATGATGACATCAATTCAATTGATAGGAATATTCCAAGAGAGTAAATAACTAAAAAAAGGGGGATATTTAGAATATAAAATTAAATAGCACATGAAAGGCACATCGAGAAATAAGAAACATATTAATCACATAGTCTCTTGAGGCAAAAAGAATTGTCATGATAATAAAACCTTGCAATTTAGAATTGTTCTAAATAATTCAATAACTCATCGCTTAGGGATAGATACGTTACATGATGGCTGCACCCATCATAGATGATTAAATATGTTAGCTAAGGCTAGTAAATTAATGTGTTAGATAAGAAGCATATAACCTCTTAAGGTAAATAGAATAGCTAAGATGTTATGACAACATCAATTAAGGGGATAGGATACATTGAGGTGTAGGACCACTTTCTTATGAAGAAAGTGGGGAAGGCTCAATCTTAGGACTGAACCTACATCTTAGGGGTTGAATCGCCATCCAATTAGTCGACCCTTAGAATAGAGTTCCTTTCGCAAGTAGCCAAAACACATAGAGCGTAAGGTGGATAGATGCTTAATGTCTATGTGTCCTTCAGCATGCAAGATTAATGCGGTAACCAACTGCACCAAAGCAGGGGAGCGAATCAATGGAAGCAATGCAACGGCCAAGTCGTCTCCAAATTAGTCGACACCGGCTCAATGGGGAGATGTATTCTAGCCTTAGCGGGTGCGACAACTAAGGTGGGGAGAGGCTTTGCATAAATTTCTTACGCCATGATCTATTGTTTGCATTCGCATCTAGGAATGAGCTAGTAGCCTAGCTCTTAATTAAATTATTCAGGGTTGTCAACCCCATATAACTACATAAATTATATAATCTTAAATATGTTATCATGCAGGGCATCGATAGCACTCCATGATGGCATGTATCATAAGCTTTAATGCCTTGTTGATAAATTATATGTTCATAATAGCTGCATAGATAGTTTTGTCTTGTGTAGATATCTCAGTATCGAGATAAAGTAAGATAATAATTACATAAAATCTTAGTTAAACCTTCGCAAGGATGTAATTCCTTCCAAAGGCATTTAAGTAACTTTCATAGGATCCTGACAAATATAATAAGAATTTGTCTATCTTTCCATAAGTATAGCAAATATAAAGTATATACATGTAAGGTTGATACATCACCAACCAAGTAGCGAGCGAGAGTCATACGCTCAACACTTGGATCCGATGATATAAATCCTAGCCATATGATAAACAATTAAAATACGTTTCAAACTAAGTATGGCATCGAAATCGTATGATGACATATCTTAAAGGTCGTAAAGTTATCATATAATAGTTAGTTAAATATAATACTATTGGAAGCAATATATCCAATACTACTATAATGCTAATATAAGAATATTACCGTAAGGTAATTAATATAATTGCATGCATTAGGGAAGTCCAGCAGGATCATGCAGGGGTCCAAGACTGTAATGTTTATTTAAGACGTTAACGGATGCTAGCCGACATGCAACAGTTGGTGGAGGAAGTACAAAGATATCCTCTAGCGGCAAGAGGCCGGCAGAAGAGCATAGCGACAAGCTCTGCATCGACAATTGCATAGATGAAGCTCGTGATCGGGAAGTTAGGTTGAAGCTCTGCGGGCGATTTCTGACATCGGTCAAGCTCAGATCGACAATTGCAAGAAGCTTGCTCCAAGGTGGGCTGGACAATTCAGGATAACCAAAAGAGTAGGTAACCAATCCTATAAGTTGGACCTGCCAGCACACTTAAAGATCCATAGTGTTTTCCAGGTAAGTCTCCTAAAGAAACACATTCCTAATCCAGAGGAAGTACTGGAGAGACCAAAGTTATTGGAAACAATGGGCGATCACCTTGAGATTGTTCGCAGGTTCTTCTTGTCAGATCCTATAAGAAGACAAGAAGATCTCAATCCTCCAATACCCAGTGAAAGAGACACTTACAAGTGGAAGACGCTATGTGGGCACTACAAATAGATCTTGAGAAGCAGTACCCGCAACTCATGGAGCAATGCAATGGTCGGCTCGTCAATCAAGTAATCGACATCGACACCCAAGAAATCGGCTCGGGCATGTCGATTTGGGTTTAGATTAAATTTCATGTGTAGCTAAGATTAATCTACGCATGCAGCCTATGCTAGGTATGGGTTGCATGCGTTGTTACCGATGATGAGACCACTACGGTGATCTCTAGGACGTGGTGTAATGTCATTGTAGGCATGACCGCGGTTTTGCTTGCACGAGTTGGGAGGTAGATTAGAAGGTCTACGTCCCACGGAAGTACACTCCGACCGAGAGATAAGAGGTCATTCAGAATGCATGATAGGAAAAGCACCTCTAGTCAATGCCTACGGGGAGGGCCCTTCACGCCCCATATATGGGAAGGACCCTATCTCCCCGTTGGCCAACTACGTGTGTAGGCATGAGTGGCATATAGGCATGATAGGGCTTTGTCTCCACGGCCATGATGGAAGAAACATAATCTTCCTATCTTGGGAGATATGCCTTGCATCCATATAATTGTATTTAATGGGTGGTTCCCTAACAACCAATATCTATAATAATTAAATGTATGCTAGCGTAGTGTGGACCTGCTTGAGGCAGCCAATAGGGGAGTCTACGGGAGGAAGGTCTGCTTGCAAAGACTTGCAACACATAATTTTGTCACGATGTGTTGTAAGGAAACGATGTGGAACCTTAAGTAGGAAATTTTGGAACTATGTTAATAATAATAATGGTGTAAGCTATAAAATTTTGTGAATAATAATAGATGATAAAGTAAGAGGGTGAAAGACTCCCTTACCATAGTATGATATTAAACAAGGATGTGTTATAGAAATTAAAACTTAAATATTACCTTGGGGTAATTTTGCTATACATCCTACGTGTATTAAATGTGATTGCAGGATATGCAGGTTTCCAAGGTGGGGAGACGCGTGATGCTGAGGACAGCATCAAGTCAAGGTGGGGAGAATGTGACGTTCCAACATAATATACGCCCGAACATTATATTATCTTGCCCGTCACTGCATACATGTCACGGATGACATGTACTTGCGAGACGTATAGGGTTGCACCTAGGGGGCAAGGGTTGCACCTAGGGGGCAAGGGTTGCACCTAGGGGGCAACATAAATAAACATACACAATTAATAACCCCATGGACCCCATTGCCAAATGGCTAAATCCCATTTGGCCAATATCTAACCTAACCCTAAGGGTTTCTATAAAAGGGCTTTCCCCTTAAACCCTAAACCTTTCTTCTCTTTGCATTTTAGGGTTTTTCCTAGAGCTCCTTTCCTCTCTCGAAGTTCAGGGTTCTCTTGAGACATTTCGCCAAGTATGGACTTCAATCCGCATTGCCGAGAGCTCGGAAAGCGGATTTGCACAACAGATTATCGATTAGCGCCATCTTCAGCAAGATCGGGAGCATGGACGCCTTCCGAGGGTCAGGAGCGGGTCAAGGAGCGGTATCTAGTTGTTTCGTTGTGCAAAGCCGTCTTTGGGCAAGGCAATAGGCTGGTTTAGTATGTTAGATCAACTCTAGAGGCCTTATAGATCCCGAGATCATAAGCCCTAACTAAGGAACCTAACTCGTTGTTTAGGTAGATAGATTAGATGATATTCTCTATTTCAGTTTCGCGGATGTTGTATGTATTTCACTCTGCGGATCTCCATGTATTGGGAAGGGGGTAGAGACCTAAAGGCGTGTAGCAGATGATCCTAGGTAGCACCACTAGTTCCCAATTATATGCTGCCCGTGCACGGAACCCTTTGGTTGTGGGTGAAGGGGCTAGGCGGTTGATAAGGAGGAACTTGTCTCATCACGGACTGACCCCTCGGGTAGTAAGGCCCTATCGGGGGTCTCGTGGGCTAGGCTTAATGGCTTGTCACCGCTGCGTGTGGGCAAGGCATGAGCTCGACACCGTGGGGTGGTGAATATGACCTTCCGGTGAGTTCAAGTCGAATAAGGCGGTGGCCCTCTAGCGCCTGTGATGAGCATGGATGCCTGCGGAGGGGAGGCAACTCTCTTCCTGCCTCATCGGGCTGGGGAGATGCAACCCGGTAGTAGTAGCCCCTCCGGCTATTCACCCGTGAGGCTACGGCCAAGTCCCAACACTTTTCAGCCTACTCGCAAAGTGTGCACGGGAGGGGGCGGATGGAGTGGACTACCTAAGCCATGTTCTATGCCAGCCATATCCATTGCCATGAATTCTGCATGCGCAATGAACTCGGAGACCCTAGCCGCCGGGTCATCCCCACGAGTCCGAGCCCGGGTAGGATCTCCCCTCTTGTTATTTATGTTATGTGATGATGTTATTTCTATGGTATTGCTATCTCGTGATGTTGTATTGTATTCACCTCGAGGTACTTGTATTTGTTCTTGTTAGTTGTGCTCACGTTTGTTTATTCACGCTTCCGCAGATAGGTCGACCCGATGGAAGACGGGTGAATGACACATCCATTCTTCCCTTGCTGGCTCATCCCGATGGGAGTGGAGTCAGGTGGATGGCCCCTGTCAGTGTAGCTGCCAGGGGGAATGCTCCTCCTTCGAATACGATGTGGGCATCGTATAAGGAGTAGGGGACGTCACAGAACAAGCACAGATCATGAGCATGAACGAGGCAAATGGGCAATGGGTACACTGCGAGATCACAGGACTTGAAAAGAAGTACAGAAGACAAGGCCGAAATCAACGCCAAAGGGGAGTTACTAGTAGAGATATGCACAACAATAGGAGTCATTATAGCCAACGGGGCATAGAAATGGCATGGATCAGGGGAATTCACGAGCCATGGAAAAGCATAGTCGACTATGTATTACTAAATGACCAAGCAGCAGGATATCCTAAGCTTCGACATAGTGGAATGGCCAACTGGAAAGAGGGAGAGTAACATACCCATATAGCTGACACTCAAACAGGAAGGACAGGCACAGACTGACAGACCACGAATGGAAAAGAACACAGATTTGAAAATACACTTCCAGAGTAAGCACGCGGAAACCTTCGCACAAAGTGTAAATCAGAAGTAGAGAAATGGGCATGGGAGGAACATAGGGCAGATGAGAATGGGAACATGCTCAATGATATAATGGTGAAAACGGCAAGAGACATTTTTGAAAAGCGAAGAAGTCTCAGGAAGAGCCAGGCGTTCAGAGCATCAGTGTGGTATGACGAGGAGTGCAGGGAACAGAAAATGAGAGTCAGGGATTAGAAAGGCATAGAAACATACCACGCAGAGAGGACGGCATACCTAAGATTGTTAAAATCAAAACGAAACAGGAATTTGCTACAACATCAATGGGGGCTGGCCGAGATGTTATGCAAGTAACCTAGGAGGTTTTGGAAAGGACTTAAAATGAAGGAAGAGGAGAACAAAAAACCAGAGAATACACAACAGGATGTCCAAGGGATTCATTGGGAAGAATACCTTGAGAAACTATACAAGACAAGGGCCGCATCAATACCTATACCCACCCCACATGAGACAAATGAACCGTGTTTTAGCGTGCAGGAGGTAACGATTGCTCTACACAAAATGTCCAATAATAAAGCTCCAGATCTTTACGAACTGACTGCCAAGCTACTGAAATGTGTAGACACAATAATTGGGAAACAGGTAGCTGGGATATTTAATGGAGTAATACACACAAGATTGCCAGATAGATGGACGTACAACAGGGTGATACCCCTATATAAGGGAGGGCGCAAGGAAGAGCCTGGAAACTATAGGACGATAATGGTGAGCTCTATCTTTGCCAAGTGGTTCGGGAAAGTGCTGGACAATAAACTGAAACATTGGGCAGAAACAGAAAACCTAAGGGCACAAGGACAGGCAGGCTTTAGACCAGAACACTCAACCATAGACCATCTGGTAATGCTTCGGATATTAATAGAACAACGCAAATCACAGGGAAAAAGGATAATATGCTGCTTTGTAGACTTTAGAAAAGCATTCGACACAGTCCCACGAGAAAAGTTGCTGCAAAGACTAGTAGATATAGGAGCCCCAGAAAACATGGTAGGATCAATAGCGCGACTGTATCAGAGAGTATACGCAAAAATGGAACAGGAAGGACAGGTGATAGACTGTGACAAAGGAGTTAAACATGGATGCCCTCTGTCCCCGATACTATTCGGTATATACATAGATGCACTACATGGGTTCATCACAGAACACCAAGGGGATGCAGATGCCCCCACACTGGGGACATTAAGGTGCCTATCATGCTATACGCAGATGATTTAAGTATGATGGCTACAAGGAGCAAGGGTATGTGAAGGTTACTAGGGCTACTAGAAGCATTTTGTGAAAAGACAGGACAGAAATGCATTATACAATTGTCACAATTTGCCCCTCCGACATGTCCTATGCATATGCTCTATCTGTTGCAAAGGACTTAGAATGCGTTAAAGTGATACGGCAAGCAATCCTTATAAATGAAAATAGGGACAGTGAGTTCAGCACAGAAAGTAAAATTTCTCATGTGCTAATCATTATGATCGCCATGATGGATGATAAGGAATATGAAAGGCTTAAGGGGAAACAAGAAGGCGAAAAACTTGCATGGCAGTGCTATCAGCTAGATGAACCCCACCTGCGAAACGTCTTCTATCTTGCACAAACTATTGAAGATAAGGGGAAGGGTGTCGTAGACGTGGAACAACTAGAACTTGAAGAGGAATAAGAGGAAGAAAACCAGGCGGACCCCGTTCTTGTGGAGCACATTAATTATGAGCTCCTAACGTCACGTAAGAGGAGGCTAAACAAGAACGCGTTCTCTATGGCCCTTTCTCATTATCTCATTGAAGCATTTTGCCCATTGGGGACAACTTGCTGGGAGCTTCACGTCGGAGGTTACATCGGTAAGGAAGCTTTGAAGTTAGCAAGGAAATGCCAGAGCGTCGTCTTCGATGATCGAGCCAAGCATTTCTTAGAGCTTTTTTTTTTGAGAAAGTGCTAGAGGAAGCACCTATGGGTCCAATCAGCAGTGCAAAAACCAAAGCTTCTAGCTCTAAAGCCGAAATACCTGCAGATTTGGCAAAGAACGGGAGGCTATGAGACGGCACCTGGCTAGCATCAACATGGATATCACCAAAGAGCAGACAGTGGTTCCGGTTCCTGTCGAAATGTTCGATATGCCTGTAAACATCCTTGTAGATGAAGATAAAGAACATGATGAAAATAACAAGGATGAAGATAATGACAGGGATCGAGTGTCAAAATTTGAAAGCTCTATCCAGGTTAGCATAAAGAGTAATGAACTATCAACCATAGTTCAAACTATACAGATCTCAACTGATGTGGTTGATGCTTCTGAGATCGGATGTGTGTATATGCTGGGCATTCCTGTAGAGCATGGTGTTCATCTTCTACTATCTGCATGTGACAGCACTGGCATAATCTCTCATGCCGGGGGATTCCCTGCCCTCCATCTGTACCCCAGCGGCCTGTCTCAATTCTGAGATGGTGGGACCCTGTCCTTGTTGCAGCTATAACTCTCCGTTTCTTGGTAGAGATGTGTGCCTTCAAATACTGGTGGGGGCCATGTTCAAGTGATGGATTAACCTGCGTGTGGTAGTGCTCTGTTTTGGGCTTTGCAAGAGTGGGCGCATCCCATAGAGAGGCAGCAAAGCACTCATTCAAATGCAGCTCCTGCTCCGCGATATCCGACATATCCATAATGTGTTGATAGTCTATGGACCATCTTGCGAACTATCCCCTACAATGCTCTTGCCACACTCTCTTCAGACGTTGTGGCCCTTGTGCCAATAACAGAGCCCGGGGAGGAAGACGTTGTGCATCCATTCTGTCAACCTTATGGAAATATGCAAGGTGCCTGATAGCAGAATGCTGCAGGGACCAAAAGCCAGTCTCATACAGCAAAATCGGATAAGGCACCGCATCCTTGACGCCTAGGCTGTATGTCAGGAAAGCCTTCTGTACCCTCTCTAGCTTATCCCAAATACCCTTGCTAACTGCTGGCCCCCAGACCTCCACCCCATACAGCAATACGGGTTCCACGAGTGCTCGGAACAGGTGTGCTTTGCGTGCCCAATCGCAGAGATCTATTCTGTAACAGCTATTCTGCATTGCATACAGGGCTTTCCATCCCGCGCTGACCCTTCTTTCTACACAGTCATCCCATAGCATGTTAGCAGAGAAATCGATTCCCAGATACTTAAAGGTCTTTACAACTTCCATCCTTTGTCCTTTGGTTTGGGTGCATATTCACATGGGGGTGACTCCGAGCAACGAGAGCTGTTGGATAGGCATATTCACCCCTTATTCGTTAATCTACACCGTACGTAAAGTTCCTCGTTTGTGGGGTATGCAAGTACAAAATTTGCTATACTGTATAATAAGATTCGCAAAATACTATAAGATTTCAAGCAGAATACTATATGGTGTTGATTTCGTACATGCAAAATACAATTATGAGGGCTCTCGCTGCCCTACGTCACCCCCCGTGTGAATATGCACCCAAACCAAAGGGGGTTTAAGGGGGATTTTAATTTGAATGTGTTGGACCCTATGGTTGTGTTAATTAATGTCAATGGTAGTTATGTGTTAGTTGTTAATGTCAATGGTTGTTATGTGGAATTTTCAAAGTGTGAACATATTGCAGGGAAATTGGAATGGGAGAAATGCCGTTGACGTTTCTTGGCGCCTGCGGCTAGGGCGGCGGCGGCAGGGAGAGGCCGCCCCTCTTTCCTGGCTTCCGGCACTGCTGCAACACAATCGTTTCAGTTCTAAGACATCCCAGCGGCTAGCAGAGACTAGGAAAAGAGTTTTTTGGGCCCAAGACTTTCATCACGGGCTGTAAATTTGAGGTTTCAGAAGAATCTTCAGGGCGGGTTCTTGAATTCTCAGGTAAACCACTAACGTGGTATTTCATTCTAATGCTCTTGGCATTATAATCTTTCTTCCAAAGATTACACTGAAACAGCGCAAAGGCTTATAAGGTGGAACGAAATTTTGAGAGTCCTTGAACAGAGAGGTTTCTTAGCCTGTAAATTTAGCAGTCCTTATTGTTATACAGAGCCTAGAAAATCATTGCCTATTTTCGTCATCTCTTTCTCCTGTTCTTTCTTACTAGCAAGAAAGGTACAGATTCCATAAGATTTGATCAGAATCTTTCTTTCAAGTCAGGAGGTTTGCTGTAAGATTTCTGGAAGTACGAGGTCTGAATCGAAGAGGTAAAATACTGTATGGCAGGGCAGAAAATAGCTTGTTCAAGATCTGAGTCTTGATTTAAATTTCTATGAATCTTGATGCTATCTCATGTATTTCATACTTGAATAGCTGCTCAAGTACTGATGCTTGAGGGTAGATTTTGGTACTAATAAGCCAATCTACATGTTTCCATTCTAAGTACTGACACGCTTGGAATAGGATCACTCGATACTGCTATGTCGAGTTGTATGGAATTTGATGCTACATTGATGCAGCTGTACAGAAATTTGGAGCTCAGCAGTGAGCAGGACCATGTGACTTCCTTCATTTCTCATTCTTTTGGATTTCTTGCTATGATCCTTCCTATATTGAAGGATTTTTTCGGGATCTCTATTTCCTTGCATCATCTTGGTTGTTCTGGTTACCTTATGGGAGGATTTTATGTGCTTATTGTATACTTGCTTATAGAGCAGAATAAGTTTGGAGCACATAAAGGATGAAGATGTTGAGATTACTCCTATAGTAATCCTTTTTGTGTTTAAAACATTGTACTTCTTATTTCATATAATATAAAAATTTCGTTCTCTCAAAAAAAAAAAAAATTTGTTGTTATGTGTTGGTTGTTATGTGTTGGGGGATTTAATTTTTACAAGAATTTGTCGCGGCGGCAGTCGCCGCCGCTGGTTTGTTCTTTTAGTGGGTGCTTATGTGCATAAGAGATTTAAGATGGTTTTGGACTAGCTAATTGGCAGTGAAGATAGGATTATTATACCTGTCAGTGCAAAGCAATTGTCATATAATTTAGAATTTAGCCTAGCATATGCATTTTAGGATAATAGTTGGCAATACTTTTGGACAACAATTAGCGTATTTTTGTCTGGTTTTTTAGACTATGGACACAACCATTGAGATAATGTATTACTGCATAATGACATAGCTCATTTGTTGGTAGATAAATAATTTTGGGTCTACACAATCTAGAAAGTAAAATTATGAGTTCAAAAAGTATAGATTGTCCCATTTGCACCTATTGATACATGCCTATCGACTAGAATGAGAAGACCAAAAAGAAGAACGATAAAAAAAAAGAGAGAGAACAAAATTTTGAAAAGCTCATATGATGGGGTGGTCCTGACAAATTTCTTTTATGTAATCTTCATGTTCAGGAGTTGAATCTTCATGATATTATATCAATTGACCGAGAACTTGGCAACGTTCTTCATGGAATGGAAGTCTTAGGACAGAAAAAACAATATTTGGAATCTGCTCTAGAGAGTTCACTAGAAGGCAACATGAGTTTGTGAGTTTGTTGTCATCGCATAATTTCTTGCAACTCCACGATAAAAAATCTTTGCTTGGATTTCACATAGAAGATCTTCGCTTGGACTTCAGACTTCATGCATACACCAACCAAACCCCAACATAAATTCTAAAGGTTCAATTTAATAGTAGTGCCCACATGGTCTTGACGTTTTAACAAAGGTTGGACCAACAATTATGCTTTCTTGCTACAATATATATTTCGTAAAAAGTATCATTTAGTAGTTACAGACGGAATAATCTGTAAACTCCATATTTCGGCAATATCTAAACTCAAATGGATTCACATACTATCCCATGTTCCAAATATCATGGGTAAGTATCAAGTTTTTGCAATGGAAATTCTATCTATATGTCAGGATGAATTAATGCCATTCTAAAAATGGTCTTTCTGCCTAGGCGAGGAGGCCACCATGGCCTATATTTGAAAGAAGCTCCATTTGTTCCATGTTTGGACCTTGCCAGATCCAAAAGAGCAACCAGAAACAGATCAGTTTTTCTGTTCTCTGATGTAATGTAATGGCAAAACTAAGAGCGGCACTTCTTCAACATCGCGCTTCTCTCCTGCACTAACCAACCGCCATAGCCAAGATTCTGCATCAAAATCTTCTGCAGAGGCATCAATCTTCATCCGCCCATATTGGAACCATACTGTTATGTAACCATACTGTTATGTTGGAGTAGCCAAATACTTCAACTTCAGACTCATGGAAAGTTTTGGAAGAACCAAGATGCAACCAGCGGAAGCGTGAGTTTTTGTTGCTGCAACGGCTATTCAACGGCTTGATCTTAAACTACCTCAGGGATAAAAAATAGCAGAGCTTTCCAAATTTATTGTCTGAAACCTGTATTTAATCCCTCATTGTCAAATCAAATGCGAGTAGGTTCAGAATTTTAATGTTAACAAATAACTATGATTGGCTCTTGAATACCTGATCTATCCTGCTTCAAGCAAACATAATATTATAATAGAGCTTGCTTAACATGCAAGAAAGCTAAAATACTGTCTAAATATCTACCAGGCATAATAAGTACCTCTCAAATCGAATCTCCAGGCATAATAAGTACCTCTCAAATCCTCATTCGATCTGACAGATATTCCCATCAGAGCCATTTTATTTCCTTCTTGATCCATTATATGCAGGCACAGACCTTCAACAACATTTTGGCTGCTCCATCTACCAATCTACCAGTGCAAGATTTATGCTGGATCTATCTTTCTACAGTCAGCGCCAAGGGAAAAACCAGCAAGCTGGTTACAAAATCTCCTCAGGCAATCATAGCGAGTGCATGCAATGAATGCGACCAAGCTTTTTCAAGCTTTTGATCATACGATCTTTGAATCATTTGTTAAGTTTTGGATTTTTAGACTTATGCAGCATTTGTAAGGTGATGTTTGAAGGAAAAAACTCTCAGCCGGAATGGTACCTAAGTTTTGTTCCATGCTCGCACCCTTGGAGTTGGAATCAAACTCTGTATTTTGATGTGATAATGAAATTGAGCTGCAAATTGAAGCATTAAACTAAAAAGGTTACCTGGTACATACTGCACAAGTGCCGGGGATGAGCCGACAGATACAAAAGGAAGAGCCATACCTGCTGGCAATCAGACCGCTGTTTTGCTTTGCGTATTAGCCTATAGGCCCATATTCCATGTACATCGTGCTAGAACCCCAGTGGCCAGATGACGGAATGCTCTGTTCCTCTCCAAATATGCTCTGTTTTCAGCAACTGAAGAATCCAACTTTGGAGCCCACAAATAGCGACTTGGTAGCATCGAATTTCTTAGTGTCCACCCAGCGAAAACCGCTCGGTAATCTGTTCGGCCTTTGTGTATTTCGATTCTTGAAACATCCATCAGTCCGCTAACCCTAGGCGGCTTTCGATTTTTACTGTGGCTCATCATACGCCCCATCCTTCGCTTTTATACCAACAAAAAGAACAATCGAGAAGGTTCCACACTGATCCGGAACTCTCAAGGCATGGACATCCAGAAGCTTCGACGCTGGTCCTGCCATGTGAATGGAGCTTCCAGAAAACTACAGGTTTAATCTTCTCCCCAATATTTTAGAGGCCTACACGTGTACAACACTAACCAAAAATATAAACTTCCGTAACAATAGCGCTTACCTCCAAGCTGCCCCCTTATCCTCCATATTACAATTATATATTAGAGATATGTTGGATTTTAATGGTTTGTGTTGCAAAAAAAAAAATTTGGCCCCTTCGGGGCCTTAGAGACGCGTCACCCCCACCCTCCCCGTGCACAAAAAATTTTAGAATTCAAACCTGAAAAACTAGAATTCATTTGAGGCTTTCATGACCTGTAGCTTTTGAATTTGATCACAATAAAGCAAATAGAACATAAGTAAAAGTTACCATAAAGATAGAGCAGATTGATCCCATTATTCTGAAAGTCATAAAGTTTGCAACACCCATACACAAACATTTTTCAACTGGAATTTAACAGCAGCCTTTGGCCTCCATGGATTCTTGTGGTGAGAAACCAAAGTGGGAAACTTTTCTGCTTGTTAGCACAAGGATCTAAAAGCCTTGGAATTTGCTTAATAACTGCCTCAAAATCTAAAAATGCATGGTATTTTTTTGCAAGCTTCATTCGGAATGAGCCATAAAACAATATCCAATAGCGCAATCCTGTATTAATCAGCTGGTAGGATGTGAAAGCCTACCAAACCCGGCCGAAAAATTGCTGTTTTAGCATATATAACTTAACCAAACATATCCGTATCATACACTATCAAAAAGATCTCGGAGAGAGCTTTCCAACGCAATAAAACTCATCTCAAACAGAGCTCTGGATCAAAAGTTATGATAAGAAATGTGTTGCCGGCAGGGAAACTGCACTACATGCGCCCTTCAAGCCCTTCATGTGCCCATTATGCACCACATGCACAAAAAAAGGGCTTTTGTTGTGAGCCATTGAAAAAAAAGGCTAAAATCAATGGCCCTTCATGTGCCCATTATGCACCACACGCACAAAAAAGGGGCTTTTGTTGTGAGCCATTGGTTGTTGACCATTGAAAAAAAAAAGACTAAAATCAATGGCTCAGAAATGGTGCACTCTAGATGTACGCATTAGTACATCCATTTGAATACATCACAAAATCATAGGAAAACCTTAGTGAAAAGCGTACAAAAACACAAAGAAAACCCCCTGTTATTATGCTACATATTAGAAGTCTGGGATATCATGCTGCGCAGACAGGATTGGCTATAGCTTGGTTTTCTGCTGGTTGACTGTCATTCCTGCTATGTCACAGAATTAACTGAGAGCATCCAAATGTTCCTGCATACTCCTAGCTGTATGGGACAATAAGCCCAGATCGTCTGCATAGAGCAACGGTTTTACTGTATATGCCTCTGGCAATTGCGGGCCACCACCTCCATTTTCTTGCATCCAGGTCTCCAACTTGTCAATATAGAGCCCAAAAAGCGTTGGAGATAACGGGCATCCCTGTTTAACACCTATGGTGCTGTTCACCCGGTGGTCTGACGCAGGCAAAGTGGCATATATTCCATCATAGAGCCGGTAGATGGCATTCTGCAAATCCTGTGGGACATGTAGCTCCTGCAATCGTTGCCACAACAGGTCCCGAGGGACCGTATCATATGCCGTCTTAAAATCCACGAAACAGCAATACAAGTCACGTCGTGCATTGCGGCTAGCTTCCATAAGGATTCTGAGAGTAAAAATATAATCATTCGTGGAGTGGGCAGGGCGAAAACCTGCCTGGCCAACTGCATGTACCCCAGTTTCTTCCGCCCATTGCGTTAACTTCTTCTCCAGCACACCTGCTAGAAGTTTTGCGAGTAACGGGCTCACCATGATCATATGGTAGTTGGTGGAGTCATCCCTGCTTCCCGTCTTATGAATAGGGGTGACCTTGCTAACCATCCATTCATGCGGGAGGCCCTCTCTGATGGCCTGATTGATTATCCCTGTCAAAGGCCCGAGCAAAGCTGGCCCACCCCATTTCAACAGCTCGGCCTGAAGTCCCTGCAAGTCCTTTGCTTTACCATTAGCAAGATGCCTAAGACCCTGATGGATGTCCTCCTCTGAAAGCTGTAGTGTTTCTCCTAGCTGGTCTGGTACGTCAGCAATTGCTCCTGGGGGGTCATACAACTCCTCCAACCGCTGTCTCCACTGTGAGGTAACATTGCCAGGTGGTTGATGCCTCTTATACATCACTCTACGCCAAAAGGCTTTTGGCTCAGTCATCAGTAGATCAAACATGCGTTGCTGATTTTCTGCAATGTAGCGATGCTTTTTGGATTTCAAGAATGCCTTATAGTTCCTAATGGCCTGTTGCCAGAGCTGTGGATCTAAGATGGTGCGTAGCTGACTCTTTAGAGCCTTACATTCAGCGTCAAACCAGGGGTTTTGCGGGACTTGCGCAGTGTCCCTTCGTGGGGGCTTTCTTACTGCAAAGCATTCAGTGGCTGCTGCGAGTAAGGCCTTCACCAACCATTCACACTTATCATGCAATATATAGAGGGCATCAATCCCCCGTAGCTCACGTTCAAGCGCCACCTCATATCCTGCTTGCTTCCGATAGTTCAGGTGTATTCCAAACCCTGAGGGCGCCTGTCCTGTGGCCACGCCATTGAGTGCCTCCAATCGAAAGTGACATAAAGTGGATAGTGGTCTGACAAAGTCTCTTCATCCCTTGTTCCTGTACCTGTCACGAAATCTCTAATGATATCAAGTTCTGGCACTGGAGCTAGGAGATAGTCCACCATGCTGGCTCCACCATCACCACCGTCGCTTCTGCAAGTGAAGCCCCCTGATCGCGGCCATCTGAGCATACCATTGCAGATCACCATGTCAAAGATCTGACATAGCTGGACCAACTCTCTTCCAAAGGCCCCGAAGACTGTATCCTGGGAGCGTCTTGCATGCTGGGATGCGTCCGTTTCTAGCCAAAGTGGGTTGGAGTCAGCATTTCCCTGAAAGGTGACCGACTGCCACTGTGCCGTACGTGCATTGAAATCTCCCAATAAAAACACATGACCCTCCCGGCGATACTGCTCTATGTCATCATACAGTTCCATATAGGGCATATGCACATCTATATCTGCCTGATGAACCCTGTAGAACTTAGAAGTTTCATGGGGTATATAGCATCCTGCGATAAACAGTGGGCGATGGTGAGGCTGCATCATTCGTATCCACAGGTAGCGGTTGAGTCTATCAGCCTTGTGGAGCGAGACTGTGGATGCTATAGCATCTTCGAAGTAGCACGCGACCCCTCCATACCCTCGCTTGCCATGGCGCTCATTGGCCAGTGAGAAATGATGGTACCCTGGGATGTCCGGTAACAGATGACCACTATATTCCCATGTCTCTTGCAAGAAGATGATGTCCATGCATGTAGCAATTTCAGCAATGCCCTCGCCGCGCTTCCAGAGAAATCCCCTACAGTTCCACGATACAATTCTAAGGCACTCTTCCTATGCTGTCTGTGGTGACTGCCCTATCCCAGTCCCCATGGAGGCTGCAGGAGTTGGTCCATTGGCAGGTGTCGGGGCTCTCATGTCCGGCTCTGCTGCTGTGGGTGGTGCCCGGGTACTTGGTCCTGGCTGCTGTGTGTGATCCGCCATTCTGGAGGTGGGGGATCCAGAAGCGCTTGGTCCCCTGATCGCCGCTTCTGCCACTGTTGCCACTGTTGCACTGTCGCTTTTGCTCTGCAGCTTGGGAACAAGAGCTTGGTATCTAAACCCGCGGACTCTAGGAAAAAGTGATTTAGTTTTTGATTTGGAGGATCAAAAACCCTGAGTATGCCTGACCGGCGGACTCTAGGAAAAAGTGATTTAGTTTTTGATTTGGAGCATCAAAAACCCTGAGTGCGCTTGTTTTGACTAGGGGGCTTTGACCAGGGTGCTAGAGAGGCTTGGCGCCAGTAGGGGATTGCCTTAGAAGGCTTTTCTTTAGCATGATAGAGGCTTAGGAGTCCTCGCTTATAACAATTTGGCAGTGTACTAAATGAGTGTGCCTTGGCACCTTCCACCTAGAACACTCTTTCTAGCAAAACCTTCATACTCAAATTGGAGGCAATACCATGGAAACGTGGGAGCATTCAGCCAAACGGCTACCTCATTTTACAGGCTATCAGTTCTTTTCATTATTTAATGAATGTCATGGGCAACAAAATTGCGGTGGAGTTGCTTGCTATTTCAAGGATGCCCTTGCTCCATATATCGCGCTTCATAAAGCTGATAGATATAATCGCTACATGTGGATCAAACTTCATTGCCACAATAGTAGTACTATTTTTGTTGCTGCCTGTTACTTCCCACCTACATCATCACCCTTTTATGATGAATATGATGTCGCTCGCAGTGATCCCTATGGTGATCTTTATGATGACATTGCTCAATTCAAACAGTTGGGGCATGTTATTCTTCTTGGTGATTTCAATGCTTGCACTGCTGAAATGCAAGCTGCTCAATTCATACTTGAGGATGTCCGTGACCCTTTATGGATGTCTGCTAATGATACAGTCTTTTCACGTTCATCGCCTGATGCTAACAAACCCGTCTCAACATTTGGAAGGGAGCTCATCCAGTTGTGTGAAGTCTTGAGATGGTAATTTATAATGGCTTAGAGCAATGGCCACACTCTAAAGGTATTACATGCAGACATGATAGGCAGGGTGGTGGTACTAGTGTTGTTGATTATGTCATTTCCCAAGTGCAAGCCTTGGATCTCATTTCAGATTTTCGAATTGGCACAAGGCATAGAGATGAGGAGATAAAATCTGATCACTACCCACTTTATTTGTCATTAAAGTGGCAGCTTCCACCTCTTCAACCCATTGCTATCCAGGCTCCGGCCCTCAGATTCGCTTGACTTATTCTAGATCTTTTTGAATATGAGCGGACATTAGGTCAGCGCGCTTGCGGTGTATTTTGGATTACCCAACTCTTCAAGAGCATAATGCGGCATTTCTTCGATGCTTTGCTTACTGTTGTCTCTTGCTTTGGTACACGACTTCCGGTGTTGCTCATCTTTGGTAGGAAATCCTTTCCTAGAAATGCCACGGTTTGATGAAGCACGCAGCGGCTTTTAAAAACAATTGCGAGCGATAGTTGAGCGGACACGCGACATAATGCCATTCGAGAATTATAAGTCCGTTTTTTTGAAACGCAAGAAGGCACGCTTTATTGCTGAGCATTAGAAGCAAATATTTGACTTGCTACTACGTGAGCCTCGTACCTTCTGGCGCAAAATATTATATCGACCACCTCCTACCCTTGGACATATTTCTATGCAAAGAATGGGATGAGCGATTGATCCACTTAATGATCATCCCGGGGTCCTTAATTCAGGCCTCCTTTGGTAGGTGATATTCTTCAATTCACAGAGGAGGAAGTCAAAGAATGATGCGGCATCTATCTAATGGCAAGTCTCCGATCTTCAAGGTTTGCAAGCTGAATTGCTTAAATGGGGTGGGGAGGATCCGCTATTGCTTTCATCCTCACAAAAAAAATCCTACCATTCTAATGATTGGTGTAGATTCAGAGAGGGATTTGTGACCAAGATGAATATACTTCGTACTATGCATTATTTTTATAGACATGTTGAATCTAGATCAAGATTGACGTGTAAATTGAAGGATCTCACTTTAGAGAACCTTGAACATTGTATTTGGACTAAAATGTTGAGATACATGAATGCCCATCAACCTAGATTTCAAAGCAATGATGGCGTGCAAGATATTTGTAGAAGGAAACATGCATGCAAACATTGCTAAATGGTAAGAAATAATGGCAAAACGGTGCACGAATACATGTAGTTCTATTGTCAATTCAATGGTGACAGGCTATGCATTTTTAGAATATAGAAAATGGCATTGCTAATACACGGACAGATGCAACCATTTTACTTGTGTGTCAAACCAACATTAAGAAAGCCGAAGAATGTTTCGAAGAAAAATTGTTGTAGATTATGCCATTTTGCATTAGTACAACATATACTTTAATATTTCAAATGACACAACTTGCATCATCCATGTCATAAACAACTTGAAGCCAGTGGTACAAATACACTATAAAATGGTTCACTCATTATTCAAGACATTATTGGTTAGCTAATGAAGTTGACTGAAAACATCATACCCTGAAATGGCCAAAAACTTTTGTTTCTTGGCCATTGCATGGTACATAAGGAAGTTAGGTAGGATGGGAAACAAGTGTACAAACATGGCCAAGTGTGAAAAAATGCAAAACATATGTCAATATTTTATACCTCTATACTACACTTCTTTCATTCTCCTCGGACTTGCATTCTTTATTCTTATTCTTGGGATCGGATTCGTTTTTATGGCTTGATTCTTGCTCAGATTTCTCAGAACAAGCCTTAGCAGCAAGAGATCTGTAAAAAATCCAACATATAGATAAAAAATCCAACATACAGATGTATTAAAATGTAAGTTGAAGGTTCTGATCCATTCTTCCTGGCGATTTTTTCAGAATTCGTACCTTTCTTTGCGTTTCTGTAGGAAGCGTAGAAGTGAAGCCTTTCTTGCACTTGGAATTATGTGCGCAGATTCTGCATCGTTTCCAGAATTTTTTAACGAGCTATGGCGGATTTAGGCTTTGGCTTTTACCTGGTATATTTCTTGTGTCGATCTTCGCCTCCTTAGAAGCGGCATTTGAAGAAGAGGCAGAAGGAGAAGGAATGCTTCGAGAAATTGCCGGAAGAACTAAATGCGAGGCCGCTTTCTGTGATGCCAAACGCATAATAGCATTTGCCTGCATTTTTTACATCAAAACCTAGCGATCTAAAACAGAACGCAAGAAAATTATGATGAAAACTCGGGACAGAGTAAAGCTTCCGGACGATCGTACCTGCTGTTCCGGCACACTTTCGTACCGAAAAACCTTGCCAGAATAGCAAATTACCAAACTTGCATCTTCTTGATCTGAAGGAGCTTCCTTTCTTGAAAATTTTAGAACAATACTAAGCTCTTTCTCTTTTGACCTAATATAAAAAAAAAAAAAAAAAAACAGTTTCACCTACCTCTTGCTAGTCAAAACCTCTGAACTCGCAAGAACAGACTGAGGAGCATCATTGGTGCTCGGAGCTGCGAAAAAATTTACACAATACAGCTGAAAGAAGAACATTTTTCTTTTCGAAGTAAGAGTATTAACACCATTTTGATCCGGCAGAAAGATAAAGTTAAATCAACGAAATAAAAATATGAAAAACTAAGCTTCATACCTGGATAAAGACGGCCATCTTCTTGGAGATCTTGCCGGAAACAGCCGATGGACAGATCGAGCCATTTAGGATCGGCTATTTTTTCTCCCATACTAGTATGCTTGTTGTTGGAGCGCTGTAGCACGTTTTTTAAATGACAAAGATTCTATTTATGCCCTACAAGCCACTCTTCTTGCTTACTATACTCGCTATAAGAATTTGAATTGAATTAAGTTGCTCTAAATTGAATTGAATAAGAAGAAATGAAAAAAAGGAGCACCACTTGGGCCCATGCCATATACATGGATACCCAATGCACTGGTCCTCAGCTTTACACGGTCAGATCTAATCCGAACCGTTGGCTTGACGGTTCTTACCAGCTAGTAACATGCCCTATTTCTGTAGAGATTGCGAGCCTATTTCAGAGATTGCGAACTATGGAGCAATCTGCACCCTGTTTCAGAGATTTCAGTTTATGTCTTGTGCTTTGTTTACAGATAACAGCCAGATCAGGGCTTCATTGTGCTTCGCTAGAGCTTTGCCCGAACATGCCATATGATATTTTTAACATATATATAAATCGTGATATTTTTTAACATATATATAAATTGAGGCTAAATTATGAATATGCTACATATATTCTCTAACAAGAATAGTATAATTCTTTGGCCATCTCACACAATATTAACATTGCTCGTTGATCCCTACTTACATTGTATGTACTCTGTGAATAATTCAAATTCAATATATATTCATATCTAAACTAGGTTTATCAGTTAGTGAAGAATAAGTGGTACATTTTTCCATGTAAACAAGATCCAAACAATAAAGACACATACCTCAACCAAGACAAATGCCGAATTGTCCGTTTGGTTATGCCAATGCCAATTTGATTGGTTATTCCAAGTGCTCACCACAAGCATAGCATTTCTGGAGTCACGGATGAAGATCGTGCATTTGTACAACTTGTACCATTCTATCAATTGAAGTTAAGGGGTTCCTTCACATGAAGTTTCATGCTAAAGTTACAACCATTGGCCTTAGAGTTTGAAGACGTTTTGAATGTAAAAAGTCTATGGAATAGAAAATGGCCTTGACAAAGTCGAGATATGTCAGGAACGGGTTCAACAAGCTAGCTTAATTATAAGGACTAGAAACGTGTGCCCGACGATGCCGGGCATTAGTTGTTGAAGTGTGGAAGGGGTAAATGTAATGGACTGTGGATGAATTTTTTTGTGCACTTTGGATGTCTCAAGCTTGTAGTAAAAAGGTGTCTTGCAATCCCGGACGTTATCCGAAGAGACAAACATTGGTGCACGTGTGATTTGATATGATTCAACACTATTCTTTTGTATTGTTTATTGCACTTAATGATGTATTTTATAAGCTTAATCAATTTAAGGGAATAGCTTATACTCAGTTTGCAAGTTAATACGATGTTGGTTTGATATTAACTATGCTTATAGATCCTTCGTGATAAAGTAAAACCTGGCAACTCATCCCTTTTGAGTCATCTCCAGGTTTGATAAATTCTTAAATATTCCATTGGTCGAGAGAGGATGTGAGGGGAAAATGGCAAATGGTTATTGTTGGAAAACTATGAGAAATAAAGCATGGATGTATTCGCTCTTGTTCTTAAGTATAATATCATATATTTTGTGAAACTCCTATCTTGATTGTAGAGCCAACAATGTACTAAGCTGTGTGTGAATAGGAAACTGTAAATGCTTGAATGCTCCATAATGAAGAACAAAATTATCAGGAACTCGTAACCTTAAAACCTGGATAATAATTGTTGCATGTTGACTCAATAAATCTTAAATGTATTTGATGATATCATAAACTTGTAAAATTTTAGAACAAAAAATCCTAAACCCTAAACTAGTGCCAGCCATTAGTGACTATGTCTTGATTCAATAGCTCTTAGATATTCCATTAGTTGTGTTTGAATGTTCGCATCACAGGGATGGCAAGTGGTTATTCTTGCGAATATTTGCATGCTCTATAAGAAAAGATAAAAGATATGAGTTCCAAATAAATCACCATAAGAATGGTCTCACTATTTGGCAAGCATCTTTGTATTTGTAGTATAAGAAGGACCAACACCTTAATTGTTATCCATTGTGTTACAGTTGGAAATTACTTGAATTCCTAAGTTTGATAGTGTTTTTTGTGCTTGAAAGTGCATTTAGGATAAATGTTCAAGCAAGCATTATCTCTCTTGTACTTTCATATTTGAGATATCCTATGCATGTATGGAATGGTCTGGAGAACGCACACGTTTAGCCCTTAGGGTTATAGAATGAAAGGCGTTTTTATGTTGCACCCTCTTAATATAGATGTTAATACGGAGCACAAAGGTTTACAATTTCATCGACTAACCGAAAGTAGTTATGCATCCTAACTTGAATAGATATATAATCCTGTCCAGACATAAGTGTACTATGGCACTTACTTATAGCAAGACCAATCAGATTGTTATAACACCTTGGTATCCCATAGTCCATAATTGGAAGTACCGCGATAAAGAAAATCTAAAAGACAAAGCTCTGAAGCTCATACATTCCACAATTTCATTATGTATGTTGCACGTAGAGATGCATCAATTTACAAATATGGTGACTGGCATGGTTTTGTCACCAAGTTAATAACTTGGCAATATTTTGCTTATTATAATATTTATATGGAAATCATATCCATCCTCTTCATGTAGCCATGCAAAAACAAAGGCAATAACGCTAAAGGATGCCTTCAAGTTGTATCTGTTAAGAGGACGAAAGTCTTACAATGCTTTAAATGTGTTGGACATTGATCGACTACAACTAAGAG
Source organism: Isoetes taiwanensis (assembly GCA_021234155.1). Taxonomy (NCBI): domain Eukaryota; kingdom Viridiplantae; phylum Streptophyta; class Lycopodiopsida; order Isoetales; family Isoetaceae; genus Isoetes; species Isoetes taiwanensis. The sequence goes on along the minus strand of JAJEKV010000001.1, from coordinate 2,783,437 downwards.
TTTGCTTGCATAGTACCTATATTTTAGGTCATGAGGAGGCATTGAAAAACACATTGATCATAAGAAGGAAAGTGCATTAAGATTGCAATAGATCAAAATTGGGTCCCTTAGTAGCTATGCAAACTGATGTGACTTGTAAGAATGGCTCCACCATGAAAAGGATACTATCCAAATTTAGACAATGAAATGATCATAAGCCCAAACTGCAACTAGGGTGCTTAAAAGCAACCATTATATTAAGAAGAACCCCTTCCAAGATATTCATACATCAATAACCCCCTTAAAAGTATAAGAACAAAGACAACGATTACTAACATATCTTGGAAGGTCAGAGATCTCCCTCTAAATGCAACATTCTTTTTTTTTTCATCTAGACTATTATACAAATCCTCAATCATCAACAAAATGCAAACGCAATGAAATATTGAACATAAGAATTTTATAAACACCATTAATTGAAGCTACATTGTATTGTTCGTTCAATGACTTGCATTGTATTGGCTTTATTTGATGAACTCATATTACAAATGAATTAATTTTGTTAAATGCCTGCTTTTATAGTTAGAGCTTCACACATATCATTAATGGACATTGCCTTCAAGAACAGGTTCAGTTTGCACCAACAATGTCACTGGCCAATCCAAGGAAGGATACACTTTGTACAAAATGTTGCCACAAACTAGAAATGAAGATGCACTTACACCAGATTTTCTGTGAATAGGGACCAAGAATGCTTTAAGTGCTAAGGCTTCCAATTTCATCATACGTCATTGCCTCCTAGTTGGGGCGGCCTTCATCATCACATAAAGCAGATTTTCTCAAGTTTTGCAAGAAAATCAGAAGTCATTGGAATCTGTTGTGGTAAATTCAGAAAAATCAGCAACATGTTGGGTTCAATGTATGGAAGCAACTTATGCTGCAAACGCCCGATCAATTAAAAACGAATTAAGACATCCAACAGCAATTGCAGAAAAAGAAAACCTAGCCAAGTAATGACCAACATGTGTACAACTCATGATGCTAATCTTTTTGCTGATAGAAAAGTCTAGCTGAAAAATGACACTACAAATGGCCACTAAAGATGAAGGTACTCTGCAAAAAACTTCCCAAGCCTGCAGAAAAATGACAAATGACTTATATTAGAGTATATAAAAAACCATTGCATGAACCCACTTGCAATTAAACCCTTTATACACTTGCAATAATGTGGCACTCTTCAGGTCGTGAATGACCATTTTCTAGTGAAAGATCAGTTTTGAAAATCATAAAAGAAGAACTGGAGTCCTGGTATAATAAATTACTAAGAATACATGACTCTAAATTAAAGAGATAATGATACAATATATAATACCATGTAAGATTAAGTTAAAGATACAAATGTCCAATAAACAAATAGATTCTAATGTACAGCAATAGCATTTGGAAACTTACACTAAATGAAACCTTTAAGCTATGCTCATACAACCCAATCAAAATATATCAAATTTTCATTCGCCTCATTTCTAACCTTGCTTCTACGTCAGAATGCATTGTGCCGGATCTGGAAGAAAGAAGGCTTGCTAATAAAAAATCACCGCTCATATAGCATATTAAGGCCGCTGTATAGAACAGGCTGCATTTAGTAAAGCAAGAAGTGAAGAAGGACAGGCAGACAAGGGTTTCTCCAAAAGATTAAATTCAAGAACTCAAAAACCAGCATAAGAAATCACCCTAACTTGTTTTTTTTTTTTAAGGATGACTTTGATACCCGCTCACCATAGTCCCGAGCGCCATAGGCCCACAGTCTCGAGCATCAGAGGATGCGCCATAGCCTACAAATTGTGCAAAAAAAGGGAGCGTCAGAGGATGTGCAAAAAAAATCACTATCATAGCCGTTGAGTGCTCAGAAGATGCGCCAGAAGATGCGCCAGAGCACTGAGCCCCAAGCGCCAGAAGATGTGCCATAGCCACCAATCGTAAGGCCTCAGCCAGGAAAAAAAGTCGCCAAAAAAAAAAATGGTCCTAAATTGTGGTGGCATGGCCATCGGTTCCACATTCCGGTGTGGCCGGTGACCCGCTCCCATCGCGGGGCCCCACCGGTCCACACCGGAATGTGGTCCTGGTGGCCATGCCACCATACATCATTATTAAAGCTCTTCAACTAGAAATTGAGAAAAGACTAATATGACATGAGATTGCGCCATTTCAAGATGTGGCTTGACCAACTTCTAACCAATGGTCCATTGAAACGTCACAAGAAAGCCATTAAATATTCCTGCTATCTCATCACATGGCATTACTGCACTTAAAATATTTACTTTTTTATTATTTAAGCAAGCAATCTCACTATGCCACCTAACAATATTATTAATGATGCTTAATTGCTGCCAGTGCCACCTCAACATTGCATTGTATGTATGTAACTGATATATATTAATGTTTTTCATCTGTTTTGGGGGTGTGGTTTATGTTCTCAAGGATAGTGATTTATGCATCCATATCCTCCTGGAAGCCCTTGTTATTGTGCTATATATAATATTTCGTGAATTGTAATAATAAGATAGTTTTTAATCTAGGAAATATAAAAATTTTAGTCATCTAGAACATCTTACAACCACTAAAATATAAAATTTCCATTAATTCTATTCAAATAATAATCTTCATATTGTATTGTCATATTGTACTATATAGCATAACTGCATGTAGAAATTCTCATCTTTCATTAAGATTCCAGCCCATAAATTAATCTTATAAACTAGAGGACTTCATAGGTGCAATCCTAATATGAAGAGATCTCACCAATATGTACTCAATTAAGAGGCATTAGCTACGCATAATCTTGATTTGTAGTCTTCAAGCCATATCCACATAACAAAAAGAAATAGAAGATGATATCTTGGTCACCTATAACCAAATAAAACAAGCATTAGCCTTATGAGGGTAACAAAGTAAGGGTCAACAGGTAAGCTGTAAGACATCATGGCTCTTCGCCCTTCACCCACTTTTATCAAAGCAAAATATGATTGATATTTTCATGTTAGTCCACTGAGGTGTAGTAGTTAAAAATAATGAGCTCTATGCTGCTTACCTCAGCATATAAGTAACCAGTTTATGATCACAATAGAGCTTAAAAAACAATTCAGCATAATGAAACAGTCATGGCCATTTACCACAATAACTATTCTTACCCAGATCTGCTATACTAGATCAGAATTTATCATATGCAGGCCTTTTATATTTCAATACCATAAGAAGGCTTACTGTAATCCAAGCTAGAACACCAAAAAAACTGATCTATTTAGCAAGGGGATATGTTATTTTAATGGCATGTCTTTCCACAACTTACTACAGCCATGTGCTCTTCACCAATAATAAAGACTAAGGCCCTTTTTCCATGGCTCTGTTGTCTTAGATTTAGCTGATTATTATTGGGCCACGTAAGTAAATGCGACACCATAGTTTTTCCACGGTAACCTTTGAGACATGTCCTAAATGAGTGTCGTACAATTCTAATGTCTTAGTTTCTTCCGGGGGATTTCCCCCGCCACAAAATGCGACAGCTAATCCTATCGAATCAGAGGTTGAGGTCCCCGCAATTCAAGCCTGTCGCAAAATAGAGGAATTCATCGGATTCATCGGATGTCGCAATTCATCGGATGCTGGCAGTCGAAAGGGTTACTGAAGCAAGCTTCGGATTTCTTCACAAGCTTCGGATTTCTTCAATAGATTCGGATTTCAGCTTCATTCGGGTTTCTTCAGCAGATTTCGGGTTCCCCATCATAGGATTCAATTTCAGTAGATTCGGATTTCTTCAGCAGATTCGGGTTCTCATTACAGGATTCAGATAAGCAAGCAGATAAGCTAAACGAAGGTTTTGTTCTGTTCACGATATGCTAATATGTGCTTTTTCTATTTGGCTATGCACAGGGCTGCACAAAGAAACACAGTGAGTCTAGCAAGGCTGTAGCTTGTGTCAGATTCAAGCTAAAGAAACATAAAATAGGAAGGGAAAAGAAGAGAAAACGGACTGCAAATTCTTGTTTTTGCAGATTCGGGTTCTTTAGATTTGATTTTTGAAGTAGCCAGTGGTTTGATTCGATTTTTCGATTCTGTAATCTGTGCTGACTATACAACAAGCAGTGCATGTCATTTTGCAAAGACTGCGCCACAGCTGCATCAAACAGGTCGATTTCTCTGGGCATCAAGCTGTCTTGCTCTGGGCTTTAAAGGCCTGCTCCTGTGATCATTGCAGCTTCGATTTCTGGTAGATTGCTGCTACGGTAGATTTGCTGTTTAGACTTCATGCAATTAGCAAATCTTCTGTCTGCAAATTGTATCGGGATTTCTATTATTATAGATTCATTACATGTTTTAGAATTTCATGGTTCATAAGCAGTATTTTGGACAAAAAGTGATCTCCTGGTAGCTCCAGATACGTTGCTGCAACAAGCTCTTTGCTCCAAGGTTTGAAAAAATCTGGAAAATGGTCAATGCAGTGGAAAATCTAGATTATAAGACACGTCTTATTTCAATTAGACATGTCTTATATTTAAGCAATGGAAAATCAAAATTTTTAGGACATGACATGACTTGGAGCTGACATGGAGCCCAAAAGGCTGTCTTATAAAAATGTGACAGCCATAAAATAAGACTGATGTGGAAAAAGGGCCTAAGATCCACAGAATAAATCAAGCAATGCTTCTTTACTTATTTTATGACTTTCTCATTTTTTCTAGACTTGTTATATATCATCAAGAGACTCTATTCATCCTATAAGCTTATTACTTAATGAGCATAGCTCCGAAATCGATCTACTTTGAAAGCATAAAAACCACAAGGACCTGAATCATTTCGCCCCTGCCATTAATAAGAGCTTATTTGGAACATTTCCCACATTTTTTCTCTCTAAATAAGAACTGAAATGCACCTGGAGTTCAGAAGTATCAAGCCCTGATAAGAATCAACATTAAAGCTTATGGGCGTAAAACTAAACGGAATCCAGATCCTTCTGTTTCGAAATTGCAGAAATGGGCTTACCATGCAAGCAATCTGCTCTTTCATTCATTGTTTCTCCAAGCAAATATCAGCCCAAAATCTCGCAAAGAAACGTTAAGATCATCTGGAAGACCATTAGGATCTTCTATTTCTATATTTGACTGCGAATATAGCCATTTTGATCTGTCTCACGAAGTGTACACTGAGAATCATGAGTATCAAACTGCCATATCTCGCTTCCATATCCGACTATTCTATAGGCCACATCCGGTTGCATACATGGTATAGCCATGACTGGTTTTTGAGGCAAGCAAACCAAACCTAAAAGCCAAGTATTGAACTAGCAGGAACTGCAGGGTTGGGAAGAAGGCTAGGCAGTCGGGTTCGCGTTGGTTTTTCTTCCGTGGTAATTCGAAACGACTTCATTAGACTTCAATAACATGGTTGTCTTTTGCAACCTGATCAGAACTTTGAGGACCCTTGTATGTGTTGATTAACTGAAATATAGCATTTGGATATGATTAACATGCAACTTATTTACATAGACTGAAGTAAAGCTCTGAATTTTTGACCTTTTGATTGTGACATGTTTTGAACCGGCTACATTAGCAGCGTCTTGTTCGATTGGAAATCCGCCGTCGTGATCGACGACACGATCGACAGTTGCTTCCTGTCCTTGATTCGCGAGAGCATCATGTATAGCAGCCTGGGCGTGAACGCCCTCCTCACGACCATGATTGCGTTGCCTAATGCTCTAAGCGTAGGTTGGTCAAGGTTGTTAAAGGGAAAATTCATCTTACATTGCAAGAGCACATATTCGTCTTGATGCATGTAAGTCCACCTATGTATTAATATATGAGTCAAACCATGAATTAGTGATGAGCTAGCAGTCATTGATGGTTAAAGCAAAACATTACGGATGCATAGTGATTTGTAAAGATGCATTTTACGGATGCAACTGAATACTTTTCAATCCAGTGGTTCAATATGGTTTCAACAACATCGTCTCATGAAGCTATAAATTAGCTGGCATTGACTATGGATTTAAATATAATTGGTATTGTAAGGTACATTTCCAGTGTCAAACTCCGCGCTAAATTGGCATTGCTATTTAGCTTCATCATATGAATGAATGATTATACAATATAACGTAAAGCTCTCAATAATGGCGTTGAAGGACAAATTTAGACCTTGTTAATCTTATTCAGGATAGTTGTCTACTGTAGACAACTCTTCACCTCATAGTTTCATAGGTAAGGCTAGGATCCGCACGCCCCGACTACTCAATCGTGTCTAAATAAGCGTTTGGTAAAAAAGACTAGACTATTATGGTCAAAAGTCCAAAGTTCTATATAGGAATCGAAAGCCTTAGTATTGGGCATCAAACAACTACTTGAACATGCTTTAACGTTTAATGTGTTGGAGATGTACCGTTTCCCCTTGCACGACGAAATAGGGGTTGCCACAGGTTTTGAAACGGCTACATTAACAGCGTCTTGTTCGGCTGGAAGTCTGCCTTCGTGATCGGCGACACGATTGACAGTTGCTTCTGGTCCTTGATTCGCGAGAGCATCACGTACAGCAGCCCGGGCGTGAACGCCCTCCTCACGACCATGACTGTGTTGCCTTCTATCGCGGAGCTCTGGCTCTTATGCCCCGTCATGGTGTATGCAGCGTGAGCGGGAACGTCTTCTTGAAGATGGTCCTGGGCCCCTGGTGCCTGTACTCGACCAGCGTTTGCTTGACGTGCATGTGGTGGAGGGAATCGTCAATGTGGACCGTAATGCCTTTCGCTTTTGCCGTCTGCTCGTCGGTCTCTATGTACGCGACTGTTCCTGTCGTTCTGTTGACTACTTCTCCCGGTATGTCGATGTTGGTGACGATTACGACTTTGCATCCCACGGCAACGTAAGGTATCTGGTGGAACGCCGGGCTGTCGATCCAGCTGCTCATCCCGTCTTCTGCCGTTGCGTTGGTTTGTACTCGTACCTTGTAGACACGTTTGCTGGGAAACATCTTGATCATGGCCATCGCGTTTTAATGTCGGACGTCCTCGTGGTGGGTGCACAGCACCATGGTGTTTCGGTCGATCTTGCGGAGCGCTTCCTCTCTGTTGATGATGTGGGGGCCCAGCGTTTGTGCAACATATTTTACCTCAAATTTTTAAAGTGCAATTACTCTCAAAATGTAAGGCATTCAAAAAATGTTCATGGTGTTCCACATGAGTTAAAAATGTTGTGAGAAAAACCTTGGTCTTGGAAAAGTTGACTCGCATGTTAGTGATTTAAGAGAAGCTACTTAATGCATGTAGTTGCTTTTATGTATTGGCTAGTGTACAGGGCAAGAGAAAGACAACGTCTACAGATAGCAATTGCGAAATCATAGTTGCTAAGTCTTAGCAACTAAATGAAGTGAGATATATGCATTGAATTATATGCAAGAACTGGTGCAGCTCAATAAAAGCAGTAACATTATGAAGGAATACTCTTGGACCTTGTGCACGTGACTCCTTAGATCTGCTTTTGGAAGACATTGCCTAGATTCTGCCACAATGATCACATTGCCATCTTCTGGCTCTTCATCCATTTGTATACTCACACAAAATAGTCATGCATTTCACCAATTTGGTTTCAATCTTAGACGTAGCTCCAAGGATGCTTGTATCTCTAGGATTTGGCTCCAAGAGACCATATTTTATGATCATGAGTTAAATTTTTCTTCCTTGCATTGAGTAGCAAAATACTTTTAAAACAAGATGCTAATGCATGGAGAGTTGTCCTCTACACGTAGGTGGAATTGTTTCAGTTAGGAATTTGATATAGCTTTTTGGTTTATTTAAGGGTGTACTGTTTGGTTATGGATTTACTGTCGTTTTTGTTTCACTCGTCTAAAAATTATGGAATGGTTGCATATGTCAAAGAGTGTGGCTGGATGATAATATTTAACGCATTTGTAACATGTAGCAAGCATGGCATATATATTTTTCAAATGTCTGAGAATTTTTCAAATTTTTGAGCATATGTTGGCACACTTTCCTTGACAAAAAGGACTTAAAATATATTTGCTTAGGATGAAGATCCCCATGTAGCACCTTATAGGGCAAACGTATATGTAATTAATATATGGATGTAGATGATCTGAAATTTTTTCTTGTTACAGATGGTGAAAGAAAAATGAAATAACACAATCAACCCTCACTATCCTCCACATTACCATATAACATTGCAATCAAGCCCATTATATCGGATTCCAACTTTAATACTTTTACAATAACAGGAATGTTCTCTTCTATCACAGGAATGTTCTCTTCTATCACGTCATACAGGATTTCAATTTCATTACTTTCAGAAATTTTAAATGGCCTCTTCTAATCACACTAACCACATTTCTTAGATAACCCATCCTGCCCTATGATCATGCTTAGATTGCCCATGTTTATAGCTGTGACTAAGCAAAACAAGAATGCATAAATACAATGGACTCGCCACATTAGGAAAGCTGCAGATCTATTGCCCTTGAGCAATAGTACACCTAGGTTAATATTTATGTGATCATTAACTTGTCAATCTCCAAAGGCCCAACTATGGAGCCTTGAATTACTTATATGCAAAGAAATTGTCTCATCTAGGCATTCCTGCAGTAGAATTGCCTGCTGACACAGATGCTGGTGTGTAAACAGGTTTCCTGGCTCCTAAAGGAGGAGCAGAGGAAGAGACAGCCTGAACTACTGCCACATGATAAAGTAAGGACTTGCTCTTGTGGGGATATTGAAATTCAGGCTAGCCAGGAGGTAGGATAATAGGAACCTCATATATTTAACTTTGGTTTTGCTTTGAGCTGGAAAAGATGTCATGGGACCTTTACCTACAGAGATGGATACTCGTCTTATGGCACCACATTTAAACCATTTGGATTAAAAAAACCTGAACAATAGTTCGAGTTTGTCCCTCCTGGTAGAAGATCCATTAGTATCTAACATGCTGATAAAAGTAATTATGTTTAGTGTATTACCGTCCGGCTCATGTGTCGAAAGAGTTCCAGCATGTCATGTTGGGCCTGTATATTCATAATGGTAGTTTGTCTAACCATGTGTGCAGCAAGTCCATTATGCACAACGTGAACTACTGCTAACTTACCAAATAGAAGCATCCCAGGAGCCAGACATGCATTTGGCCCCTTTATATTTCCAGATGTGTGTGACAGTTAGGGTCTTCTAACCTGCTGTAACCAAAGAGAATGAAATCACAGTTAACTTGAGATGCAAGCAATAGAGACGTTGAGATCCAATATATTGGTAATAATACTTAAAGCTTACCTTATTTTCAAAGCTCACTATAGCTGCCACAGCATGATCTGCAATACAGATCGTATTTACCAGGAGTCGAGTGGATGCTTTGAGTGGGGCAAAGAGTCGCGGAAAGCCACGAAAAACGAGTAGGCCTTAATCCACCATGGCCAATGGCCAAAGGATTATTTACCAGTAGCAATTTTCCAACCTTCATATTTCTTGTAGCAAATAATGTAAGGCCATTCCCATCCTTACCAGCACAGATAGTAACATGCCCTATATAATTGCTACATTTGGGTGCTTCTCACGTGTTATTCTCGCAAAATAAGCGGCTAATCGATTAAACCCCATAGTGCTTTGGTTTATAGCAACGACGCATTTGTTCATCATTTCTTTTAGCATCTTCAAAGATCGGGAGCCTTGTCACGAGCAGCATGCTCAAGTGTGCTCTGGCGGCTTTGTTATATTCCCCGCAAGGCATATAAACACTGAGCTTTCCTAAAGAGGCTTTCCACATGGGTAGCATCAAACTTTAGAGCATGACAAGCATCTGCAAGGGTCTTACATAGTTAGGCAACTTCATCCAGGCCTCTGACATATTAGAAAATGATTGCATGACAAGTTCTTTGGATTCTGATGTGCCCTGCATCAATGCATTTGGTATAGGCATCGATGGCACTCTTTTAGTCATTCTTACCAAACAAACGATTGCCCTCATCCATTAACTTCTCAAGCCTAAGATCCCTCTCAAGAAACACGCTCAAGAAACTGGACGTTCGCAGGATGCAGCTGTGAAGAGAGGGAAGCCGACGGAAGGAGAGGGATGGAAATTACGGAATTTTTAGAATTTTCAGAACCGTTGATGCCGAAAATAAAAGATCCAATGGACAGGAGTTTTTTTGGCTGACGTGGCATGACACGTGGCATATCTAGAATTGCAGGAAAGTAGGCAGGGGGGTGCTAAACACAATATTCACCGAAATATTTAAGGGCTATAATATCCACCAAAATCCTATATTAAATTCTGGCAACCATTTTGGTAAAGCCCATTCTGGCAATCATAAAATCCACCAAAATCCTCTATGAAATTTTGGCAACCCATTTAGGTGAAGCCCATAGTCAACTCCCATATTAAATTCTTCCAACCCATTAGGATCCATAGCAAATTACCAAAATAACTTTTCTTAGCCCCATAACATCCTTAGGCCCATTTTTCAATGAAAAAGCAATGTTTTGGCATTAACGACAAAACATGCGATGTCATACTCTTTAGAGTGGAGTATCACGTTCCAAGAGCACCTTTGTACTAGTCTTTAAGTCACAAAGAAATTGACACGCAAAGCACATTTGCATGTACCACACATATCATACTTGTTTGTATATAATAAAAGAGCACGCATAGGTTTTAAATAGGAAAACTTTTTATTCTAAACCATGTGTCAAAAAATATTATATGTATGGCGGCATGGCCACCGGGACCACATTCCGGTGTGGACCGGTGGGGCCCGCTGACCGGCGGGAGCGGGGCTGGTCACCGCCACACGGAATGTGGGACCGGTGGCCATGCCGGCACAACATGGAAGGGGGAAGCCAAAATTTACCCCCTTTTTGGTCCTCCCCTGTTTTCGTCGAAGGCGGAGCTCCGGCTATGGCGCCGAAGGAGAAACCTCCTAGGCCTCCTTCTCGATCATTTTGTCTTCGTAGAGCCAAGGCCATAGCTCGTCAGAAAGAAAAAAGGCTGGCGCAAGGAGGCATAGACATCTTTTATGATTTCGTCTCTTCTTTTTTGGTGCTTCATTGTCTTTTCTTGGCTGTGATCCGGCTATGGCGCAGAAGGAGGTCCTGCTCCATCGTTTTGTCTTCGTAGAGCCAAGGCGTTGTTCATTTTGTCTTCATAGAGCGTAAGGAGTTGTTCAGTAGTTTCTTTTCTTGGTTGTTTCTTCCGCAGTTGTAATGCAAGGCGCGTATTTGATCTTTTTTCTTCTTTTGATCTTTTGCAGATGATATTACACGGATTTTGATGACCTACTGGCTGCACTAAAGAGTAACTTCTGGTTCTCAAAACAAAGGAAGCCTCTTTTTCCCTGCCAACACAGAACCGAAATGCATGAAGATTCAGTTGCCAAAGAAATAGAAAGAAAGAAAGAAAGGGATTTAAGCCGGAACGGTTGCATAATATGGTAATACCTTTCATAAAAATCTTCTGCGGGCAAAGATGCTTGATTAGGTCTTCAATACCGCATGTCGAATCCATAACTAGAGCAAGAACATGCCGGTTTAGCGTGAAACAGGAACTAGAGCATGCCGGTTTAGCGTGAAACAGGAACGCAGAAGAAGAGGGAACGCAGAGAGATGTTTACCTGTTGTAGCCTGTAAAATTTGATGTTGTCGGAATTGTTCTCCCCCTTTCCATTCCGAGTTGTAGGGAGGTGCCAGGTGTCAGCACCTGAATGATATTCAGACAATTTTGGCGACCCCCTTTCCATGTTGTGATGACGTAAATTCACTTTGTAACAATGTTTGGATATAGCCATTGTACGTTTGGCCATGGCCAAAATATCCCCAACACAATTTGAACAAAATTGTAAACATAATGGTTTCATACACCATCAACCAAAGGCACTATGTCATTCTCGAGTTTAATAACCATGTCCCATGTCTAGTTCCCAAGTAGAAAGCCAACCCAGGAACTTGTTTTCTTTATTTGAAAAATTTTAGAAGATTCAAAAAGGTTTTTCGACCTATCTATAAGGTTTTTCGACCATCATATTTCATAAAATATATGTCTAAGTTATAGGGCATATAACAAATTCCATCATGCCTCTTAACCATGCCTCTTATGCATATGAAAAATACCCTTGCATGTAATATCAGCATGATAGTCATGTGATCATCAAGAAGATCATCATCATCATCATCATCATCATCATCATCATCATCATCATCATCATCATCATCATCATCATCATCATCATCATCATCATCATCATCATCATCATCATCTCTTCAGAGTTTTGGCTAACGCTGGATGGTGATGATGAGTTGCTTAAGTTGAAGAGTTGTTTTCAAGAGTTTTTGGTGTCTTTTAGATCTAAAAGTACTCTGAGGGGTTATCAGCATGCTTGGAACCTTTTTAAGAATTGGTGCAAGTCTAAGAACCTGATTTTCCTACCTGCAGAGTCCTCCACGGTTTGCCTCTTCCTCACATTGCTTCTCACTTCCTTTTCTAATCCATTAGCTTGTGTCAACACGACTATTGCTGCTATTGGTTTCCATCACCTTCTTGCTGGTTACGCAAACGTACAGATCATCCTCTAGTTAGCCTTGCTCGAGATGTGGCTAAGAGATTGTCCACTCCTTTGCTTAAAAAGAAACAATCCATCCTTCCTCATATAGTCCGCAAGCTTTTTGAACAATTTGCTTCTCCTTCAGCTTCTCTTTTTGACATTATGAGATGTACACCTATTGTTATTGCTTTTGTTGCTTTCTTGCGCAATAAGGAGCTGCTATCTTTGCTTTGGAATGAGATTCTGATTTTGGATACCCATGCTAGCCTTTTTATTCGTTCCTCTAAGACAGATCAGATGGGTGTTGCTGCTTGGGTCTCTATTGCCCGGCTCTCTGGCCCTTTTTGCCCCGTTGGCCTTTTGGAAGGACTGTTGAAGCTGGGGAATTATTCTGGAGTGGATGGTGTGGCTGGTGGCCATTTGATTAGGGGTGTTCGTGTGACGCGTCATGGTTGTTTTCTGAGGAGAAAGCCTGTTTCTTATTCCACTTTGAGAACTTGGTTCAAGCATTGCCTTGCTGCCATTGGTGAAGATGCAAGTGTCTTTGGAACCCATTCGGCAAGAAGAGGGGGAGCCACTTCAGCAACTGCTTTGAATGTCCCGGATAGAATTTTCAAGGCTCATGGTCGTTGGTGCTCTGACTCAGCCAAAGATGGTTATGTTCTGCCTTCGATCCAGCAACAACTGCTTGTTTTCCGCTCCTTAGGTTTAGGTCCGAAAGACCCTAGTGCTTTGGCCCTTTTGTTGGCTTCCTCTGCCCCTTCCGGTAGCCCTTGACTGCTGCCTCTATTTTTCAGTATTGTGGCTCTTGTTGTTGGTTTTTAGTGGAGATGCCCAGATGTGGCTTTCTTTCAGTTTTTGTTCTTTCTCTTCTCTTTACCTCTCTTAGTTAGCTTGCTGGTTTTGACAATTGAATTTATCTTCGTATAATGATAAGAAGATAAATGTAATTATCAAAACCATTGCATGAGTTAGTTTTGACAGTTATAGGTTTTGACGGCCTTTTTATTCTTCCTCTTCCCTTTCTCATCAGCTCATCTATGTTTCCTCTAGTTTGCCGTAGATCGTCTTTCTCATGCAATCACCCATCCACCCACCACCCACCTGCTATTTCTGTGAGTTTGCCCAAGTGTTGGATTAGACCTTTGTACCTTCTCAACATTGCATCTTCTGATCCATTTACTTGGTTGGATTTCTCTGTTGTGCAGGCTGTTGAGGAGCTTTATGGCTTGGGCAGCATTAGCCTAGTGGCTAATGTGTGGCTTTGTGTATGGTTTTGAGTCGAGCAGCATTTACATTGTGGTAAATGTGTGGCTCTCCGATTGTAACTCTGTGACTTTTGTTGTTGCCCATCCAGATGTATTGTGATCAGCTTTGGGCTCTTGTTGTTGGTTTTTAATGGAGATGCCCAGCTGCTCTTGTTGTTGGTTAGCATTGTGGCTCTTGTTGTTGGTTTTTAGTGGAGATGCCCAGATGTGGCTACTCTTGTTATTGGTTTTTAGTGGAGATGCCCAGATGTGGCTTTTTTTCAGTTGTATGCTTTCTCTTCTCTTTATCTCTCTTAGTTAGCTTGCTGGTTTTGACAATTGAATTTATCTTCGTATAATGATAAGAAGATAATTGATTACTTTTACAGAAGTCTAAAAAATATTGGGCAATTTGATCTTTTACAATTTGTTTGAAGATGTTATTTATTGGTTGCAACGGTTCAAAAGATGTTCTTGAACATGCAAGGCACAAATCTACATTTATACAATAATGTTTGCATGCAAAAGATACTGCATGTTTTTTATACATCAAAATACACATGAATATTATGTTCTGCATGATTTAACCTGTTGGTATCATCGAGCAATGGGTCTAATGAGACCACTTTTAAACGTGGTCCAAAAAAGGGCAACAAAGTCGTAATGGCAAGAAATGGAGAACTTTACTTAGTAAAGGAATGCTCAGTTACATGTTAATGGGAAAATAATGGACTATGCTTTGGGTTTTTTTAGCACATGCATGTTGTGGGAGGCACTTGTGCTATCATTAGCCAATATTTATATTCCAACATTATGTTATAATACAAGTAGAAAGGTTAGTTCTTGCTAAGATGCCCAACAGTTCTTGCACCATCTAGAGATGTAATTAATCATGGTGTTGCCTTTCAATAATACAAAATACAATTCCAAGTTTACAAAACATGTTAAATGAAGTGAAATGATAATCCAAATTGGAAACGTGTGCCGGGCGATGCCGGGCATTAGTCATCAACGTGTGGCATGGGTAGATGTAATGGAGTTTGTAAGTGGAATGAAAATGCCTAATCGTTGTTATGTATATCATCATTATGGAAAGATGGAGAATAAGAAGCGAAAGATGTATATATTTGGAGTCATGTTTGGAACAATGGTGCATCTAGAAAGTCTGTAATGGTTCCACTCAAGGAACTTAGGATGATAATATTAAAGATGGGAACTATTTAGCAATGGATATAAGCAAATAAGTTGCATGTGGTTAGCTTATGACTAATATGAGGGCCTTATGGCAATTGTTAAGCATGTGACACATCTACTAAATGGAAACTAAAAATTATGTTGACCTGATGTCTCTTATCTTATCTTATCTTATCTTATCTTATCTTATCTTATCTTATCTTATCTTATCTTATCTTATCTTATCTTATCTTATCTTATCTTATCTTACATCTTAGGGAGGGAGAGCCAAGGCATCAAAATAACACTGTTGCGATATGGCTCTGCTCTGAATCTTCTGAGCTAAATGCAATTTTTTTGAATCTTTCGATATAGAAACATGCACCTTGGACAAAAAGCAACTCCTCATCATCCGAGCTTTTCAAAATTGTCTTGTTTTTTCTGTTTCATACATCAACTTACAGGTGCTTTAGCTTGTTGAGCTGGTGCTTTTGCTTTGGGTTTTTGCAGCAGACTATACAACCTCAAGGCTAAATTACAATAGAAATCTCAAATAATATAACAGTGGATGTCTTTACCTGCTCATCACTATCATTACAGTCACTTTCATAAAAAATAAAGCAACATTTTTACACCCTTAGAAACAGTAGCTTTGGCTGGAGCTTTGGTGTTAAGCTTTTCATTATAAAGCAAGGCTTAAGCACCACTTCACGCAAACAGTTAAAATGGAAGAGTTCTTTGATTTCTAGCTTTTAAAATATTCAGAAAAGTATAAAAATTGCAGATTCTTTCTCCGCCCCATGTCCATCATCACTGGCAACTACTTAGACAGAGAACATTTTTATCAATATGTGGGTAATCAATCCGTCAATTGAAAATGTGCTCAGAGTTTCTAGTATATATATCAACTTAATATAAAAAAACATGTGCCATAGTCTAGAATGTAACCAAGTCTGAACTAATACTCAGATGACAAATGCTAAATGTCTATGCCAAATTCAAAACAAAAACTACATGCAACATTTGAGCATCCAAATGACCTTCACAATAAGTAGTAATCATGGCTGACCTCAGCATATGAGATGCATCTCCCATTTCAAATTTACTGCAGTTGTAAATTGGTAGCACCAGCTAAGAAGCTAAAACTTCTAACTATCAGAGATACGTTATCTAAAGTACTGCATAGATGCCACATATACTTGCTATCAACGGATAACTTATAGCTAAGAGCACGTGATCCCATAAATACTTGAGGCCGCCATCAGAGGCTTTTAGATAATTAGCACCCAAAATAAAAATGAGTTGCACTTGTAATGAACCTGTAACCCCACAGAATATAGCTCACTTAAGATTCCGAGAATCTATCTTTACAATATAGTCTGCAGATGTTTTTTGAAGGAAAGATTCTACATTTTTTGGAGTAAAGATCCTAGAACACCCTTGCAACCTAGACATGATGCAAAACTTAGAGATGCATAAACAACAAAATGCTTTTGTTACCTGGATTTGACCCTAAACCATAAACTCTTGAACATGGTAGTCTTCAAAATTCGTAGACATCAATCAAGGCAAACTGTACATGTCCATAAAGACTTGAGTAATGTCTATGATGACAGGCTCCATGCTCCATAGCAGTGAATGAATATATTTACACTTTTAGCAAAAGTTGTAGCAAGTTTTGTAAGGCCACATAGTCAGCTCCTGGTCGGCCTGGAAAACAAAAGAAGAAATATAAACCTTATAAGACGGTTCAATAAGAAAGTTATAAATGTTGTGATGGGCATGAGTCTAGACATAAGAGATGAGTTTTCCACCCTGTAAATAAAGAATACTAAAACATAGGCAACGATGGGATGAGAGCTACCTGTTTTTTTATCATTGTAGAAGCATAAAATGTATGTGGCAAGCTGGAGCCAACTTTGTCAATAACAAAGAAATTCATAGCCCTCGTTTAAGAATCATGGAGCCCAAAATAAACTCCATAGCAATCGTAAGTCTGCCAACCAATGTTCCTTACTGCCAACCAATATTATGCTCAAAAGTAGTTAAAGGAATAAGGACATGCAATGTTTTCAATGATCTGACATCACAACCGGCATAGGTCATACTTCAGTTGCATGTAAAGAACATGAACTCTTGCACCAGAGTTGAAGTCCCCATCAATAATCATACCATTTTTTTGAAAAGAAATAAAGCAAACGTTTGTAGTATCAAGAAAAAAACATTTCAAAGGTAGATACATCGATGATCTTGAAGGAAAAATAATAGACAAAACCATCTTCTAGGGAAGGAGATAACCAAAGCATTGGCTGCAAACAAAAATAAAGTCACTGGACCTCTCTTAAATCAGAAAATAAGGCATGTAAGAATAGAGCTTTACTTGGAATACTCAATAAACTCACTATACTCAATGCACGCATCTTTTGATACATTTAAAAGAGCTTACAAATGATCATCATAGCAAATGTAGATGTGGGCAGTAATGATATTGCAGGCCTTTAACCTTTAAACAGAGAAATATACACATCAAAAATACTTGAAACCCCATTGCAATGTTTTTTGCTACGTGGCCTTTGTCTACACCTGCAAACACCCAGCAAAAACTTCAGTAGAATGTGGTAAAAAAAATTGTATTTCGAATGAGGATGCCGATAGATAGAGCTTTTCTTGCAGCATCCATGCAATACTCAATGAACTACAATTCAAACCCTGCCTTCGTCAAGCCCTACAAATTCTCCCATTATTCAGCCTGTGAACTATAAAAGCCCTTGGAGTTCAGAGGATTAAAGCCGTAGGGTTACTATGTTTCTTAACCCTACTATGTTTCTTAAGGGAGGCAAAAAATCCACCGGCATACTTGGAAGAATCAGGCACTTGCAAGTTGCTGGAATAGGTAAAACAGTGAAATATTGAATGTATCTTTTCTGACTGGCTTTTCTACTACAGGAGACAGGATTCTTGCCTCTTCAGAGGGCGGCCCTTGATCGCCACATTGTCTATTTTCAGAAGGTGATCAATATGGATGATGCTCGTCTCCCTAAACTAGCTTATATCATGGCAATGGGGCCACAGCGCCTCAAGGCCTGCTGGAGGGAAAAGATGGCTAGATGGAATGTGCAAGAGCATAGGTGCATACATGTGCAAACAGAGGCAGATCGCCATAGCTTGAGGCAATATCTTGACGCTTGCTTCAACGGCAAGCTTTGGGATGCCAACGCCTTTGAACAGGTCAAGACAGCACACTACCAGCGCCATATAAATCCCACATTGGAACGAGGCCCACAATGCTACTTGCGCACCCACTTGCCCATGAAAAGACACAGACTCATTGCCTCCATTCGCACAAGGGCACATCATCTTCGAATTGAGACAGGCAGATGGATTGGTAAGCCACGTCAGAACAGGCTCTGTCAATGCTGCCAAATGGGTGTCATTGAGGATGAATCTTATACCCTTCAAAGTTGCCCAGCATATGATCAAGTCCGGGACGCTATCTTTGAGTTGGTCGAGCTGGCGGCCCGCCACCGCTACATGTGACATTGAGCACGGCATCCGTACGGGTGCTAGGATCATACCTTCATGAGGTCATGGACATGCGAGATCAGCTATGTCCTCGGGCACGCGCTTGACATGTGCATACACATTTTATTTCGTGATGATGTATACTTGTACAGTTTAACAGCATTCTTATTACTGCCATGGTTTTTCCCTCGAAAACCCTTTGGGGCGAGGGTTTTTTAACCCGGACAGTAATAAGTTTGTTGCGCTCCTTCTGGGTCCCATAGGCCGATTGGTCTCAGTGGACGATAAAAAACCATTCTCATTCTCATTCTCATTCTCATTCTCATTCTCATTCTCATTCTCATTCTCATTCTCATTCTCATTCTCATTCTCATTCTCATTCTCATTCTCATTCTCATTCTCATTCTCATTCTCATTCTCATTCTCATTCTCATTCTCATTCTCATTCTCATTCTCATTCTCATTCTCATTCTCATTCTTGGTGTATCTTCTTGATCTGTCGATGTTGAGAAAAATCTACAGACCCTAGTGCAAAAGTTAAGAAAATTTTACAGATCCGAATGCGCGAGGTAAGTCGTCTTTGTTTTAAAGTTGTGCAGATTTTCCAACACTGAATATCTGCCTCTCTCCTTTTCCCTTAATTCTACCTTTTCCTTTTTGGATCTGTTGAACACAGTGCTCTGCAAAGGATCTGCCCTTTTTCAGAAATCCTGCCTTTGTCACCATCTATTGCAGCTTCTTCTTCCTCTTTTTGTTTTTCGAATGAATAGATAGATAGATAGATAGATAGATAGATAGATAGATAGATAGATAGATAGATAGATAGATAGATAGATAGATAGATAGATAGATAGATAGATAGATACATTATTGTCCCTTGTGACCTGAGGCCCATGGACTTGTGTAGCATGGGCGAGCTCCCTGGTGGGCGCTACTAGCACATCATGCTGGTAATTCAATAAAGCAATTCAATATGTAGACTCATTGCAGAAAGGGAAACAAACGAAGGGGACAAAAAAAGTCTCGATTTCTTGAAGTTCAGCCAATAATCCAATGAATGGCCTGGGAGATTTGGTATGAAGCCAATAAGCTCTTGATCTATAATATAGTTGCATCGATGTCTCATTGTTGTCAGTAAAGAATCTATTTGATTATAGAAAACCAGATTATTTTCTTTTATTGATATATTAGTCTGATTTATTTGTAACTTACAGCAAACCTAATGACATGCGGATGTTGCTAACAGACTGAAATTGGAATTTGAGCCAAGTTTAGCTCTACACAATTTCTATACGAGCTTCTAAATTTGCATGATGGATGGATTTGATCCTGATGACTGGCTGCAATGATGTTGGCGTGTAATGCTTAAAATTTTTCTTGAGGTACTTCATACTCCTTTCGCCATTCTTGCACCCCCTAGGAACCGGCTTTGCAAAGGTGAGGTTGCAACCTATTGTAATTTTGATGCTCTTCACTTTCTTCTGGTAATTTGCCCTTACTGTCAATGCCAGCTCATCAGGGAGGTCTGCAACAAGGTAAAAAACAATATTTTTTTTATAGTCTGGTATGTTTAAAATCATTTTCAATTCTAAATATTGTTCCAAATAGCTACACGATGGTTCATTGCAACAAAGGTTAGGAATTATGGCTAGGTTATGTGTTCTCAATAACTGATTTCAGAAAAATGGGGACATACTAGTCAATATTTTTGTTCATGTAACAAATCGACGACTTACCTTTATTTCGGCCTTTAGCAAATATGACCATGAAATTTGACAACGCTAGAAACTTCTCTGTTAATGCTGCCTTAGCCATCTTCCTTGCTTATAGTGACGTCAATCTAGTAGGAGAGTCATCTATACATTCGTTTGACCTTCAACCCTTAGACTCTAGATGAGCATCTGCTTTTGGAGTAAGAGGCGAGAATGACCAAAGAACAATACACAATAGATAAGTCTCTCGAATACATCGAAGACCCCGTCGATGAACAATCAGATGAGGAGGAAGAAGCCGAGGGAGATATATAATACATGGAGCCAGAATGATAGACACCCCTAGCAACAACACCAGTAGGGCTTAGCTTCAAGAACCTAGAGTCAGAGGGGATAATCTTACGGCAGAAGAAGAATCCATAGCGACATATCAACGCATACGGATCGAAGGGAAGACTATCATGATCTTGCAGCCTAACAGCTCAAGCGGATGTAGAGCAACTTCAGCAAGGGAGCAGCCAAGATAGACAACTAAAGTATTCAAGGTCAGCCATGACTAGCTTCTAGCTTCTTGCACTAGTAGGCAGACTTTACACATATTAGAGGAAGAAGATCTTCGACTTGGAGGCATATATCAGCACTAGAGGCAAGATCAAGGAGGACGATCTTCTGCCTAACCAAGAGCCCCAGATCCAGCAACGCCTAGGAACTAAAGAAAAGATGACTTCAAATCCTTCAGCCAAGTAGCTCCAGTGGACAGGTTACAGATCACTCAAAGGAGATCACGATGAGCTACGGCATGTGCATGACGATGACTGCACCTCTAGGCACATGGCGGACATCTTGTGCGTGAAGAAAGTCCAAGCAATTAAAGCACGCTCAAGTATTACCGATCCTTCTTGGAAAATGATGAAGTTTTTTATTAGAAATTCAACTTCTATGGAGTAGAGATCATATACCTGTTAATCTCCCTCTCAAAACTTCAAATGCATGCAAGACTGCCCAACTTCATCAACCAAGAAACATTATTCAATTAAATTGGGATTATGTCTTAATTTTGTTTCATATTGCATGTTTTTAGTAGCATATTTAAATTCACACAATTAACCTCAAAAGTATGAAAATGTAATATCATATTATTTACAAAATATTCAATATTTCACAATATAGCACTATATCATAAAAACATGATGAAGAAAATTTACATAGTTATTCACTTTTCTTGAAGCATCCCAATGATATCATAGGCTTCTTCCTTACATTTTGAGGTATTGTAATTCTCACATTTCTACCTAGAATAGTTTTAGAGTCCATGAGTACAATATACTTTCGAAGTCTAGCCAAAGATCAAGATCACTAGGATTTCTCCTCCACTTCTTTGTCCAACAATCTAAATATCTTTCTTTATGTAAGACATTGGTCAACTGATGCACTGGACACCACCATTCCACCTCCACATGGTTGAAGTTAATATTACTTTCTTTTTTGCAAATGTCAGAGTTGATGTATCCCAACCACACTGGATAGGTCTCTGAATCTGTTGGCTTTACTACCACAAATTGGTGGCACTCCAAGTCAATGGAAGTTTCATAAGCTTCCACGCCTAGATTGTAATGTTCCTAATCGATACGCCCTTAACCAACTAGGCAAAACTGTTTAGACGTTTATGAGTAGTCGTTTCACATAAACTATTGCCATCCAACATATAAAAATTACACCCCCCAACACATAACAACCAACACATAACAACCATTGACATTAACAACCAACACATAACTACCATTGACATTAATTAACACAACCATTGGGTCCAACATATTTAAATTAAAATCCCCCTTAAACCCCCTTTGGTTTGGGTGCATATTCACACGGGGGGTGACTCCGGGCAACGAGAGCTGTTGGATAGGCATATTCACCCCTTATTCCTTAATCTATACCGTACGTAAAGTTCCTCGTTTGTGGGGTATGCAAGTACAAATTTTGCTATACTATATAACAAGATTCGCAAAATACTATAAGATTTCAAGCGGAATACTATATGGTGTTGATTTAAATGCGTGCAAAAAATACAATTATGAGGGGCTCTCAGCGCCCCTCGTCACCCCGGTGTGAATATGCACCCAAACCAAAGGGGTTTAAGGGGGATTTTAATTTAAATGTGTTGGACCCAATGGTTGTGTCTAATTAATGTCAATGGTAGTTATGTGTTGGTTGTTAATGTCAATGGTTGTTATGTGTTGGTTGTTATGTGTTGAAGTGTATTTTTATATGTTGGATGGCAATAGTTTATGTTAAAAAAAATTTAGGGACATTCCCCCCCCGGTGTGACAAAAATTTTAGAATTCAAACCAGAAAAAAACTAGAATTCATTTGAGGCTTTCATCACCTGTAGCTTTTGAATTTGATCACAATAAAACAAATAGAACATAAGTAAAAGTTACCATAAAGATAGAGCAGATTCATCCCATTATTCTGAAAGTCATAAAGTTTGCAACACAAAGAAAACCCCCTGTTATTATGCTACATATTGTTACTTCCGCTACAACTATTTCTCTTTCACAATGACACCATTGTTTATCAATCCATATGATTTTGGAGGCTCCATCTCTAGCTTAAAGGTAATGCATGATTCACCTTATGGTTCGATTAAAGTTCCAAACCTACAATATAAATGCATTCTTGTGGCCCTTTGTTTGGTGATCGCATGACATGGAAAAGGCGTGGAATAATCCGCTTTGTTGTGTGCATAAGAATCCGTTTGTTGATTGAAGCTAAAAGGGCTTTTGCTATGAACAATCGCAGACCGAGGAATATCAAGAGTTGGAAGCAAGCAGAGGGCCTAAACTTGAATCTGCTAAACAAATCTTATGAAGGAAACAAAAGGGGATTTTGCAGACACTACATTGTAGAATCGGGGAAACCAATACCTTGTAAAAGAAAACATTATGCTAAGCGAAGAAACATTAAAAACAAATACCAAATACCTTTGTAAGTGTGAGCAAAAAATCCATCTCGTGGTAGTAAAATCCACTCCGGCAATAAGAATCCAAGAGGGCAAGTACACATGCATATGTACACATGCACATGCACTTGCACTTGTGCTTGCACTTGCACATGCACAATACACATGCACATGCACATGAACATGCACATGCACACACATGCACATGCATGTGCACATGCACATGCATACACATCTTGATGTTCATGCACAAACACATGCAGAGGAAGACAACAACCCTCGGATTGTTCCAACCAACGAAAATCAACGGCCCATAAAGGGTGCACTCTAGAAATACTATTTAGTACACCTCAACGAATACAACAACGAAATCATAGAAAAACCATGTGAAAAAGCGTATAAAAATCTAAAAGTAACCCCCTGTTATTGTGCTACATATTGCTGGTATATCGAGAATGCGACACCAAGATCCACTAATGAACTTGATGATGTACTTAATTATCGTTGACACTCTACATCTGTACTAGGCTACTTCTTAGTATTGGCCCCACAGCTGAGCTATGGATTCAATTATTTCAATGATTCGGTGACACCGGTGACTCTCTGACATTTCAATGTAAGCGAAGAAGGCGTGAATTCATGTGTTAGATGATAATGATGAAGACAGAATGGGCTTTGCAATAGATGCAGGAAATACAACATCAACAACATATGAGAATGTCAAATTTGAGGTAGCTGCAAGTTTAATTTTTACACAGGACTAAAAAAGGGGTGGAGATGGCAACTGGGCACTTGAGCTTGGAGGTCAGAATGGGAATGTTCGGAAAGCAACAGATACAACAGGATTTCATGCACTTCAATGCCATTAAGGCAGCCATCATAGTTGACATAGCTTCATAACAAGTTTTTCATTGGGAGCCTTGCACCAATAAGCTTAAACTGCTCCGGCATACAGTAATTTCCCATATCTAATCCGACAGGCCTTGCCCACAGCTTCCAATGGCTTTGAAACTTGGCTCTGATACCAATTGATACAAACTACAAAAAGAATAACCTTGAATTCTAAGCATCAAGAAGAAGAAAATAATCTAATCCAGTCTTTAGGTAATCTACGAACTAAAAACCACAGAAAATGAACAATCACTCTAATCTTCAGGAACAATCACTCTAATCTTCAGGAGCTAATTTGCCTCCCAACCGGACTTAGGTCCAACCAAGAAATCTTTATCTTGCTATCTCAACTTTAATACAGGATTATTTGGCTTTGGAAGGATCAAAGCACAGCAATAGCAAGACATGAAAACAGGGTTCAAGGCTGTCGCCGAGGTGCTTACAACAACAGAAAGAACAACAGTTATTTATAAGGGACTGGATCAGTCCCTTTTCCGAAAATGGCCTTTCCTGCAGCACGACATAGTTAGATAAAGGTAAAATTGAATGGAGGATAATGCTTCACATCAGAGATACATATTCGGCAAAAATAGGAGACGATCTGACCCTTTTTCTTCTAATCTGAAGACCAGAAATATTTGGTCGATTCTTGGCACGACGCCCCGTTATTGGCCATGCCTTATTTTAGAATTTATTTATGTACCATTTAGAATTAACCCTATATGGAACCATTGTAGAATGCCATCTAATAAAAAGGTATCTAGGCCATAAAGTGTTGAGTCTGAGCCTCTCCGTGGTCCCATACACCATTTGGTCCCCGTGGACGATAAAAACTCTATTCTATTCTATTCTCCCCTGAGCTGGCATAAAGCAGTAATACAAATATAAAGCTCCTCAATTACAAAGCATAATCAAAACTTGAAACAGATTCAAATTTAATCATTCAAAGCTTGAAACAAATTTAGATTTTCAGTTATGCAGTCTACATGCTCATCTTCAGCATATCAAATTCACTAAATCATATTAACAAAACAGATATCAAAACACTATTAACAAATAGTGTGAACAATGTCAAATCCAAAAGTATCTATGCATCAAAGTATCACAGTGCCAGAGTATTAGAAATATCCAGCAACATCCAGTAATATCCAGCAACATCCAGTATAAAAAACACCTTCACTTGAAATTGAAGACATAGTTATGAAATGTTTTTCCTACAATACTACTAAACTGATGTGCTGCCACCACCTTTTCCAGATCATCCCAATGATCATTTAAAAAGGTATCATCTTCAACTTTCTTCTCTTGCAGATCTGCATGTGATATTAAAGGCCCTAAAACATCGATACCAGCTATTTGAACTTGTTTAACAGCATTTACCACTGATGTAGAAGCTGACACTAGAGCAGAAATTATTGAAGTAGATATAGAAGATAGAGGATTACCATGTAGAGCTTCAACATTTTTCTCAAATAGCCCTTTATCGTACGCATTAAGCTCATCCTTATAAACCTCATCAAACATCCTTCTAGATCCAGTTGCATCGAACGACTTGCAAGCTATCTCCATCGCAATCTTCACTTGCAAATCTGAAGTTTTATCATACCTAAATATAGCAGAACATGCAACTAATTAGGGAAGCTACACAAATAAAGAAACATGATTAAAAAATTATATAATAATTACCTTTGCACAGCCTCTACACTGTGATGTCCAATAATTTTTATGCCACTATTAATGGGTACACCAACTCATGACATCCTAGAAACTAGTGTCGTCCTTCTGCTCTTTACACTAAAAGAGCCATCAACTCCTATAAGCTTCATCATATACTTCAGCCATTGCGACATCTTTCAGCCACTAACCTTATGCTTTACATTATACCATGCCTGCAAAATTTAAAGAGTTAAGTTTAAAAAGTTAAAGCAACTATGAAATACAAAAAACAAATTCTTACCGTTTTACGTAGTGAAATATTGCTTGCTTGAATAACTAGTCATCATCAGCAGTTGTGTAAAGGTAATGGGAGAAAAATTGTTTGAAGGTCACAAGCACGTCATCTTCATAAACATGAAGCGGCATCCGAAAGGACTCTTCCTGGTATATACTGCTTTGAGAGCCTGTCATTATATTCTACGAACTCCTTCCCATTT
The DNA here is from genome assembly GCA_021234155.1 of Isoetes taiwanensis. Classification (NCBI taxonomy): domain Eukaryota; kingdom Viridiplantae; phylum Streptophyta; class Lycopodiopsida; order Isoetales; family Isoetaceae; genus Isoetes; species Isoetes taiwanensis. The sequence goes on along the minus strand of JAJEKV010000001.1, from coordinate 2,757,228 downwards.
TCTATTCCTATTTCAAAATCTAACACCTTCAGACGTTCCAACTCCTCTTGACCCCTAATCTCAAACTTGGATATGCAGTAAAATAATAGCCTCTTTTGCAACCAACGGAATGTTGAATTCCATGGTCGACATCAGACAAAAGGGCATGTTCGTTGGCGTCCTTCCCTTTTTTACACATCCTTGGTGTCATCCTTGACTTCCTCGTAGAGGCAACACATGCAATCCTTGCCCGTGTGAACATAACAGAATACTTAATATTGAAAGAAAATTCCTCTATACCGTCAACTAAAGAATGTAACTAAATAAAACAATGTAACTAAATAAAAGAATGTACTAAATAAAGAATGTCAATGTCAACTAAAGAATGTAATTAAAAAGGTAACTAAATAATGTCAACTTACCCTTAGGGGGGTACATCGATCCATCTAGCTTTACAACTTGAAGCATAAGCAGCTTTAACATGCCGGCAAACTCTTTCAAATCGAGCTCCTCAATTATCTTATCAACAGGAATATTCACATGAACCCTCCAACTGTCAAACTGCCTCCTCGCCTATTGCATTTTTGCCTCAGGCTTGCTAATGCCTCCGCTATGAACTTCTTGCCGCAAATCATTGTCTAATTCCAAAAAGGAAACTGCTGGCTGTTTTCCAGAATTCTCCTTCTCGGCTTCGCATGAAACAAGCACACTTAGATGCCCATTACATTCTGCTTCTTCAAGATATTTTGTAATTGCTCAGAAAACTCAGCTTCAAAGCTAGCATCTTCATCCTGCAGGTTAGTTATATCACTTAAAACAGAAATATCAGAACTGCCAACAGCTTGAGAGATGTGCACATCAAAGATTGGATTAGAGCTTGGAGTCGAATCCATGCCTGCAAGCTCCAGGCAGCATTCCCAGCACCTCTAAACATATAACATAATACATTCAAAAGAAATATTAGAGGGAATTCCATGATCCGACCTGTATAGTCTTCAAGCACTAGTTTCTTCACCCTATGTAACAAAAAAAATGTGTAAGAACCTATACAAACATATAATAAATAAATGAAGGCATATTCAAATATATACATGAATTCTGTTTCTACTTACAAGACTGAACCTACAAAACCGAACTTACAAAGTCTTAAATAATAAGTTTTTGGAATGTTAAATATTTATCTTGTAAAGACAATGTCGGACTCTTGCAAAGAATTATAGTGTTCAGAAATCTCTTACGCCTAAGATCTCGAATGATCTTCCATGAACCATGTTCTTCCTATATATGAAACAAAAAGCGTACCTAAGAACCCTAAGATCATATACAAGAACAAAAAATTAACATGCAGAAGCATAAAATCTATAAAAGAAATCTAACGTCTAAAATACTCCGAACTTTTTACCTTCTAAAGTCTGAATGTGCCCTAAGAATTGTCTTCCCACCAATCTTCGGCAAAAAAACAACCCGCAGGATCTTCCCACGCCTAAGAACACAATTGATTTGCAAGAATTACAAACGAGTTAGTTAATAAGAAAATTTAGGTAATAGAGTAAAAACCAAGCAGAGGTCCAAGCAGTCGAACCTGAGCAAAAAAACTCCAAGAAATTCAAAAAATCTCCACAAAAGTTTCAGAATACTACAAAAATGATAGTGCCAGCCAAAAAATGCAAGCAAGAGGCTTGCAGATCTCGAGCGCCTTCGGCGCGCCACGAAAAACTCTAGCAACAGTTTGTCTTCGCGGCCAAAATAGAGGTAAGAAAAAATTTTGTCGAAAAAAGAAAACATAGCATTTTTTAGACTGTCACGCATGATGACACGTCAGTGTTGTCCACGTTACAGCACCGAGCCTTTTTGACACTTCTTGGAATGTCTACTAAAAAGACATTATGTTTACAAAAATAAAAGGAGAAGCAAGCCTGTATACAAAAAAAGGAAAAGCAAGTTTTATGTGATGGCAGAAGTATGCTTGCATTACGGAATCGTGCATAGAAAAATAACTAGCAAAAAGGCACGCCAGAGGTTGTGGCCTAGCAAAGATCAAGCTAGAAACTATTAGAAGAGCCAAACATGGTACTTAAGTTTTTCTTATCTTGTGAAGGTATATGGTTATAGCTTGACGAGTAAAAATAACGTGTTGTAGCGTGTATCATTATACCATGTTATGTCTTTTAAATATATGTCGCCTATACAAGCCTGAAGCAGAAATAAAAGATGAATAAGAAGGCAAGGCAGGCAAGAGAGATCGAGAAGGGAAAACTGTCTGTTATGGCCACATTCACCATAGCCATTATTCTCTTTTTTGCTGGCCCCGAGTAAGTTGGATGTGATTTTCAGTTAGAGACATAGCTTTTTGGCTACATGTGAAGTCCTGCAGCATTATATTCTCAGCCTTTTTCTTTTTGAAAGTACATCGATCCAGATAGTTTATTTATAGAAAGATCTATCGTCAAGTGACCAAATCTTTGATGCCCAGATTTGAAATTTTCAGCAAGGAAAGAACGTCGGAACAATGCCCAATGGTATCTCCGTGTAAATTTTAGGTGTTTTTCTATTTTTGGTGACCGTTGATGCATTTGGATAAGTTGGCTGTGCGGTTGTTGTACCCTTTATTTAGTGGTTTATTGTTATTGAATTTATTTAGTCAGTTTGTTTTGTTCTGATTGTTGGTATTTTGGATTAAAATTTGTGGAATGGTGTGTACTTGTCCATCTCTTTGACATTTTTGGGTTGCCCCTAAAGGGCAATCCCTCGCTACTATCGGTGGATGTGCATATTTTAGTACATGCCACGTAAAGGGCAATCAGCCGCCACTGTCGGTGGATGTGCATATTTTGGTACATGCCACGTAAAGCGCAAGCAGTCGCTACTGTCGGTGGATGTACATATTTTGGAACATGCCGAATATTCCGTGTAGGTGGCGTTGTAGGACCACTAAAGTCTTAAAGTCTATTTGAATTGGCTCTCTCTCTCTGCTCATATCCTTGCATTAGACGCTAGTGGAGTGACGGTAAAATTGAGTTCAAAACCAAATAATATCTTGCGATGAAACCGATGTGCAGGCTAACTAAGCAAAGACCCATAGATACAACGTTTGAAAAAATTTGCATAAGGTCCATGTAAACACTTTAATCCTGTTTTGAGTCCACGGTATTTATTACTGATGTGATCTTGATTCATCTCATTGCTATATTTTCATTCAAATAAGGTAGTACAACTACATATGTTTGTCGAGATCAATCCAATAGTTACCATCTTTGACTTAGCATGAATGGAGTGGAATGAGGAGAAAAAAGTGAATGGGGTGGAATGAGGAATGGGTCAAACCAATAGTTACTATCTTTGACTTACCATGAATGGAGTGGAATGAGGAGAAAAAGTGAATGGGGTGGAATGAGGAATGGGTCAAATGAAAGTCTAATTGGACACCAATTTCCACCAAACAGAGAACCAAACCTGTAACTAAGCTCTCAAAGGAAAATAAAAACTGTAATGTAAGATCTGCGAGAGAGAAACACCAACGGAAGCAAAAAACAATCACGAAAGAAATTAACTACTTAAAGAAAGTGCACTACTTAAAGAAATTAACGAGGTAAAAGTGAAGATTATAATGTAGGCCAGCTGCTACTGCTACCAAGGAACTGCATGGACAACATAGTAATACAAACATTTTGAATATCAGCTCCATTATACTGTGCACAAAGGGGTATATGCCACGGGCATATGCACATCACCACTTCACTTCTATATCTCCTTTAACATGCTATATATTGTCATTCTTGCACTTATTAGCTTTAATAATAGGATTTTCTTCTGTAGTTGCCTCCTTGTAATGAAATGTACAAGCGTGCGTATTAAAGTGTCTATGTAAGGCACAAAATAGTAATGACACGTGCTAAGATATTTAAGAGCCTAAATTGTCTGATCCCATGCTAATGCATATCCTGCAATTAGTGCATTCCAAAATACAATCAACTTCCCCAATGAAGGCTACTTTCCTTATATGAGTTGCTCTTCCAAGCAGAAGTGAATAAACCGATTCTACATCTGTAATACACACAGAAATGATCACAGCTGAAATAGGCTGACTTTATCATTCGATCATATGATGCAATCTCACAGTGGACTACAAATTCATGTGATTGAAGCAAGTCAATCAATTTGCACACGCACTATACATGTCATGGAATGTGCAAAATATGTCTCCTTGCTGCGCTCCTTGTGGGTCCCATAGGCCGATTGGCCTCAGTGGACGATAAAAAATCATTCTCATTCTCATTCTTAAATGTTAAAGTATGATCATAGACCTTATGAACAACAACTGCTTGAAAACCATTGGATTCATACTTGTGTAAAGCATAGCCCGAAAGGACAATATTATTAAGTATTGCCAGAATCTAAGCCTCCAATCAGTAGACACATTTGTGTAGTATAGGCACTTTCCTCATCTTGATTCCCTATAATTTCAAGTTCATCTTGATTCGAAGTTGGCGGATTGATTGCCGGCAAAGTGAATAAACCGATTCTACATCGTAATACACCACGAAATGATCACGGCTGAAATAGCCCGACTTTATATCGATCATATGATGATGATCTCACGATGGACTACAAATTCATGTAATTGAAGCAAGTCAATCAATTTGCACACGCACTATACATGTCATGGAATGTGCAAAATATGTCTCCTTGAGTGTTAAAGTATGATCATGGCATGTGGCGAAGCGGACCTTATGAACAACAACTGCGGGCATGCAAGCAAAAATATGGCAAGGTGAGGTTGACCTTGAAGGACCGAGGCCGATCAAACGGTCGGCCATGGCAGAGCCAAAACCCCGCACAAGAACCTCCGTGTCGGTCACATGGTCGGAGATGTGTATATCGCACTATTCATATTGAACTTCTTGAACTTCTTGAATGGCACATCCTAATGGCACGTCTCATGGCATCTCGTATCCGAAATTAGATATTTCAAACAAGAAGTGACAAGTCACGCATATTTAAAAGCGTAGCTAGTTTACCTCTGGAGTTGCTCCAGTGCCACGACATTGTTAAGTAGCTACTGTAACCTCTTCAAGGCTGAGGGATCTAATGGATGACTAGTTTGTATGCGGAACAAGAGAACACCTGCTCTCGTGCATTTGGAGCAGGTTTGTTAACCTCAATCCAAGCCTTGGCGGGTTGTTTCCATGAACCGACCTGCCGCCAAAGTTCTTCACATAAGCACGTAGGCACCCGGCATCGTGGGGATCTAATAGCATTATTTGATATAAGCGACCATAGGTAAAGGCCGTGAGCATAAGTTGAGTTCTATATGGACAAGGAGGCAGGTCGATTTAAAACAATTCTTGATTGAGCATATGGTTTGCACTTTTCAAATTGTTAGAAGAGAAGAAATTAAATTGGGTATGTTGAAAATGTGGACCAAATCACAAGCTGTCTACTACCGAAAAAATGAGAATAATTGTGTGCAAACGGCAAACGCGGTATATACTCAGGAGAATTCATAATGAGATCGCATGTATGAAAAGTGTAATATTTGTGTTCATATAATACACATGATTCATTTATGGAGGCATGCGATATTTTTATCCGACTTATGGCATCGGATGTGGTCCCATGGAGAGTGCATTGGAGGGCATTCGAAATAGACTTGGTACAAAAGCACTGAGATGTTTTGCGGGGAATGCAATTAAAAGACAAAGAACTTGCTAGAGTTTCCACGTTACCAAAAGGCAAAAGCAAATCAATATTAGGAAAATAATCCGGTGACTAATATGCAATGTGAGGATGCTATCATATTTATGAACAGTAATAATAAATGAGATTGCGAACAAAGAAAAAGCATAAAGATTTAGGAGAATACCCGGTCTAGAAAACCTAAATTCTTCAAAGGAAGATGGTTTGTCGTAGATGGAAAAGGATCCTCAAGCTCCATTTTGCAAGCATGAATAGGTCTTACGCATCTTCATCAAACTTCTTCTACCATAGCCCATGTGTGCAACACTCTTAGCAATTTTGCCCGCCAGGAGAGAGGATGTTATGCACGAGACTTTGAGCGGATGGAGTTTTCTTTGTCATAATTGAGAATAAAATCGAAATCTGAAATAGATACATACCTTTATAATTGATGTAGTGACTCACTTCTCATCGAGATCATCGGCATAAAAGGGATACAATTGCGAATAAACCCAAGGAAGCAAACACTCAAAAAAATGCTACCATATGTCAAAGGCCGAGCATAACTTGAGTTCTATATGGACGGGGAGGGACCGGAGGGGGTGATTTAGAACAAAACTCTTGATTGAGCATATGGATTGCACTTTTCAAACAGCGGCGATATGAAATCCCCGCCTAAACAATCTTCCATGCAACACAAATATCATCATAGAAACAATAATAAAAGCATCGGCTTACATCAATGGGTGCGTTATCGTAAACACATTCGGATGAGGGCATCGTCGAGGATAAGGAGGATAGATAAGGAGGATGAGGGCATTGGCCATAGCCATAGCCAGTAGCAATTTGCAACAAAGATAAACTAAAACTAAAGGAAGGGGAGGCTTTTCTTTGTCGATCTCTATTTCTTTTTCTAGGTCCGACAAGTAGGTGGGTGAGTCGTGACCTTCTCTATCGCCGATGCGGTATTTACGCCCATTTTCTAATTTTCTTAGTCGTAGATCTTGCAAAATTGCATCTTACGGCAAAAGCGAGAATGCAAGAGGGGCCACGAAAGGGCCATTTAGTTTAATGCGAGCATCATCGGAATAAAAACAAAGGCCAAGCTAGCTGCTGGTGATCTACGCGTGGAGATATAGTCTTCTTAAATCGGCCGGGCATTCTATTACTATGAGAATCAAAGGCCAAGGCATTATATGCTCTTTGGATGCCGATCATGATTACGGCCTTGGCGGTCCAATGATGCCATCTAGCAGTCGGAAAAACAAATAAATTATGAAGGATAATGAAAATCGGGACTAAAACCTTACCTTTGCACCCGGTTCAAGGGAGGTCCGAAGACCGTGAGCGCCTGAACTTGGAGGAGGACCTGTATCGTGGAGGCAAAATAAAATAACGAGCGTGCCCTTTTCCATCTCCGTGCCTTTTTTACCTATTTTCTAATTTTCTTGGCCGTAGATCTTTAAAGAAAAAAATCTGACGGCGAAACTATGGCCACGTCAGTTTTCTATGACGTGGACATGATACGTGGATAGCCTAGAATTGCAAGGAGGGTTGCACCCAGGGCTCCAGATTAGGGGGGTTCCTCCCCAGAATTTCCGGTTGAAGTTGTTAAAATCCGGTTTCTTTAATAGATGCCGGAAAATTTCCGGTCAAAATTTAGTAAAATCCTTGTTAAATCCGGCAAATTAGAGGATATTTTCTGAAAAATCCGGTAAGTACCAACAAAGCACGGCATTTTGCCGGTTTAAGCAAAATCTAATCTGGAGGCCTGGTTGCACCCTTGGTTAGGCTGGCGTGCTAAAAATGTTTATTAAAAAAGAAACGTGCTGAAAACATTTATCGCGCTTACTTATTATTCCTCCGGTCCTCTCACACACACAAGAGCAACTATGCAAGAAATAACACGTAAAGGCGACGATTCTAAATGGCTGGATCTGTCCATCGGATGCTTCCGGCGTGGCCAAGAAGAAGATACTGCAGGTATGGATCCTATCTTTCAACACTTTACTTGCCGTTGATTATCAGTTTTTTGCCGGATCAAAATGGTGCTCAATACTCCATCTTGGGAAGAAATCTCGTTCTATAGCTGCTCCGTAATATTTTATCCACAGTTCCAAGCTCTAGTAGCAGCGGCGCGCCTTCTCAGCCGGTTCATTCAAGCCGAGACATTTTGAACCACAAAAGGTAGGTTAAAACTGCTTTTGTGATATTTAGGTCAAGAGCAAAAAGTTAAAGTTTCTTTCTTCAGAAAGGAAGCATCGCCGGATCAAGATAATTTGAGCCTTGTGATTTGCTATTCAGGCAAGGTTTTCCGCTATGAAAACGTGCAAGAACAGCAGGTAAGAATCGATTTGGTTGGGATTTTTCTCTGTTTCAGGTTTCTTTCTTTCTGTTCTGAATCGGTATAATTTGGTGTTGCACATTTGCAGGCAAATGCGATTATGCATTTCGCATCAAAGAAAGCAGCCTCTCATTTTGTTGTTCCAGCAGAAAGGCCGATTTCTAGCAGCTTCCCTTGTCCATCTCCTTCTTCTTCCTCCAACACTGCATCTACAGAGGCCAAGCTCGACACAAAAACAATACCAGGTAAAATTTAAGTTCTAAAAATCTCATCAGGTTTGCTAAAATACTGTGGATTTGTTACAGAATCTGCACAGCTTCCAAACGCAAGGAAAGCTTCGCTCGTACGCTTCCTACAGAAACGCAAAGAAAGGTACTGATTAAAATCTCTAGAAGTGAAAAAATATCCAGGAATTTAATCAGAACTGTAAAAATATGTTTCGTTTGACAGATTTCTTGCTGCCAAGGAATGTTCTTATAAATCTGAGAAAGAATCAGATTCTAAGAATGAAGAATGCAAGAGTTTTATTATAAAATCATAATAATCCTAAGAATGAAGAATGCAAGTTTGAGAAGAATGCAAGTTTGAGAAGAATGCAAGAGTTTTATTATAAGAGAAGTAGTGGAAGACGTAGACATACTATAATTTTTTCCATAAGGTTTGGCTTTTCTATATCTGCACACTTGATATTTAATGCTACCAGCTCCTCCCAAAAAAAATTGTGGTCTAATGGGAGATTTATATTCATTTTAGAATGTTGATCATCAATCTTTACATTAACTAGCTCTTAGTGCTTGCATAATGACTTGAACAATTTTTCTTAATGCATTATCATATTATATATTATGGTCTCAACTTGGGGAACAATGGTTGATTTGCAAGTTGTACTATTTGGAATATTAAGACATGTAGTGTACAAGTAATTGTCTAATAGAATATTGTAGAACTACCCTTTTCTTTTTCCGTGACATTCTTTGGTTTCACGAATATCTCTTTGTAGTTTGCAAGGGGTCAACAATATGCATGTGTAAACACGTGGTACCATCTAAATGAAGCACATATGCATGATATGTTTTATATAGCGATATATATAAGCCTGCTCCTTGTTTTCTTGACGCGTTGTGTCAAAGCAATAAAAGCTTACTCTTTGGGTTCTTGTCATGTGATCCCACTAAGGATTTTAGTCCACGTGCCAAGGTTCTAGGGTCCCCCAAAGTGAAGCATTGCCTTCGGTCTAGGTGCCAATCTTGGTAGTTGTACCTTTAAGTTGTTGAATTATTGGTGTGCCTATAGAAATGAGATATTCTATCCACTACCAATGGCCCACAAACAATACTTTTCCTTAGGTTTCGCCATAGATCATCTTCGTTGTCACCATGAATCTACACAGTAGAGCTGACAATTATTTTCTATATGAACGAAATGGACACGCGACATAGTGACACGTGACATTAGAAGATATGAACAGCATTTGCACATTACATTGCAACACGTGATCTAAAATATAGTTTTCTATCTGGTTTGTAATTGTCAACAACCTGGTGAAATAATTAATTACCCGCCCTGCATCTTGGCCAACTTGAGCCTTCATCTTTTATGAAGTTCAAACCAGCTGGGTGGGCTATCTAGAGTGTAAAAAATTAGAAAACTTCAAAAAATGCTATTGTACTCGACTATCATATTAACAAGAATAAAGTCCCTCTTCTTTGTAGCTTTGGCATCAACTATTGGCTTCGACTGGCACTGAAATCTATAACAAAAGACGAGTAAAGCTTCAGAATGACCATTCGTACCTCTAATAAGGATAGGCTTATAGACTACTTGGGTGACTAGTGTTATGGAATTTAATCATCTTTTGTTATAAATTTCAAGCTGGGATAGGAGAAGTTGGAGACGGGGCCAACTTCCTAATGATTTTAAGTGTGGTAGTAGATCCACATCTAGAGACTTTTCTTTTCATATAAAGGGCCTATGTAGACCCTAGAGGCAATTTCGGCAGCTAAACCCTCATGTTTTGGAGTTGTTGAAATCGAGAAGTGCGATCTGGTAGCGTCATTGCAAAGTGGGAGTGTGTAGCCCTAGCCCCAGTGATGTTACAGCATGGAACACTCTTTTCTTGCAAGTGTGCCATGGAGCTTTTTTCTTGCAGAGCTCCTCTTTGCAGGTGTTCTTCTTTGTTGTGACCTATGATGCTACCAAAACTACCATTAGTGAGCGAGGTAAGTCAGTCACACTGTGTTCCAGAATTCTTTATGATGGTCTTCAAAGCCATGAACGTAATAGCACATTGTAGTGGATCTGTAATTTAATAGGAAGAAAAGACAAAAGTAGAAGCACTTGCCAAATATATGCAATGGATTGCATCCTATTCTACTAGCAAAAAATCAAGCACAAAAGAATCTGAGACTTTTAAGAGAGAAAAGATCATATCACATTTTAGAGTCACGAGGATCATCATCCTCTTCTTCAGTTATCTCTTCCATGGAAAATAACACTCTTTTACAACAAATACTCTCTTCATGCACGCACGCACGCGCACACACACAGAGAGAGAGAGAGAGAGAGAGAGAGAGAGAGAGAGAGAGAGAGAGAGAGAGAGAGAGAGAGAGAGAGAGAGAGAGAGAGAGAGAGAGAGAGAGAGAGAGAGAGAGAGAGAGAGAGAGAAATTTTGGACTCTCCCCTCGAGATACAATTTGCCCTTAACAACAGTGAGGGGCATTTCCATTGCACTTTTCCGTTAAAAGGGAGGAGCCATTTTGGCACCCGTGAAATATATCGACATATAGTATTTCCGGTAACTCCTGCTTTACAAAAAATTTTGTTTTGACCGATTTCTGTGTAACCATGATCCATGAAGCTGGGCCACGATTCATGAAGCTTCACGATGTTAGAACTCCGGATCAATAGCAGTTCTTTAAACAACAAGATTTCTGTAGAAAAAGCTTCTTCGAACAATAAGGTGGGGTGGCCGTCAATGGCGACAGTCAAAATCGTGGTTATAATTTGACTTTTTTTTGGACGGATGGCATGTTATTATTGGACCATGTTGTCTCCTCAATGGCGCAGTCGTGGTGCTGATGTGGGGATGGTCAAATGACAGGTAGGTGCATACAACATCTCCTTCTGACGAATGAATTTTCCAGAGTGGCAATCCCCTGTTTCTCGCTCTGCGAGACCCTAATCTTGGCTATGGCAGGAACAAACTCTTTATTGGTGATATTGTTGAATCCGTTGGCGATCATGGCGCCATTGATGGCGCTTGCCATTTTGCTACTGCGATACCACAGATTTCCAATGGTTTGGAGTGTTTTTCCATGAGATTTTTCATCTCAGACCTTTGGTTTTCCTGATTTTCGTGCTTTTGGCGCCTCTTTCCACGATTCCCTCCAAGCTTTCATGGATTTCCTACTCTTGGCATGTTTCCCTCCAATCTTTCATGCCTCTTTGGCAAGATCTGAGCTTCAAATCGAATGGATCAATGACATGGCAACCTTTTGGGCCTTAGATTCTTTGTTTCCTTTGTTTCCCTCTTTCCATGTTTGAATTGAAGCATTCTGATCCTGTTTTTTTCGCAAAAGGTGTATATAAAAGGTAGAACATGGGCTTGAAAATTCGTGGATCCTCTTCTTCCATCCATGCTTGCATCAACCACCTCTGTTATCACTGAAGCATTTGCATCAACAGCCTCTGTTGTCACTGAAGCATTCGCATTCAGAAAAGAGGTGAGGGCTTTTGAACTTGGCTTTTTCCAATTTTGATTCTTGCTTGTAATGCTTTTATTCTAACACATTTCATTTGTTGCATGCAGGTTTAAGGTGTTATATTGCATGCACTCTCCATTCAGCTTTGTAAGAAGCTTGCATTTTGACATTCCTTGTATTTTCCATTCCTTCCATATTGTTTATTGAGATGAATCTCAGAAATAATAGGACCATTGCATTTGCCCCTGATTCTAACCCTGAACTTGAAGCAGCAAATGGCCTTCCTCATCCTCCTAGAAAAAGTAGGTCCAGACCACTCATCTCTGCCCAGAAGTCCATGAATGTTGGTAAGAAAATTGTTAGAGCTCCTGCTAGAGGTGCATGGACCAAGGAAGCTTTAGAATCTGCCATTGATGCCATTGAGGATGGTGTATTTTCCATAAGAAAAGCTGCCCTGCATTTTGGTATCCCCCAGACTACACTTAGAAACCATTTGTATGGAAAATCCAAGAATAAATTTGGAAGCATTCCAAAGGGATTGAGTATGGAGGAAGAAAAAATACTTCTTGAGTGGGCGTTTGAATTAGCTGATGAAGGTCGTGCTGTGAATCTAGACATTATGAAGCAGAAAGTTGCTGCCATGACCATTAGCAGACCAACTTGCTTTAAGGATGGATTACCTGGTAAGAAGTGGTGGAAGTGCTTTAGGGGAAGGCATCCAGATATCTCTCTTAGAACTGCTCAATGCATTGAATTGCAAAGAGTGAAAGCGATGTCCTCTTCTAACCTTCAAAATTTCTACTCCACACTAAGACAAGTCTATGATGAACATGGATTTGATGCATCACGAGTCTGGAATTGTGATGAAACAGGGGTACAAGCAGGTTGCAGAACTGGAATGAGGGTGATTGCAAGGAGGGGCCAGAAGAATGTCACTGAACATGTGCCTAAGAGCCGAGAATGGATGACAGTCTTGGTTTGCATCAATGCATCAGGTAACAAAATTCCATGTCTGTATGTTTTTAAAGGAAAAAGAATGAGGGATCAGAATCTCATAGCAGGTTGTGAGCCAGGAGCAGTCATGTCTTTCCAAAAGAAAGCATGGATAACTGACGCTTTGTTTGAGTCTTGGTTAGATCATTTTAAAAACAATGTTCCAGGAGGTGTTTCTAAAGAAAGGCCACATTTTTTAATCTGTGATGGCCATGGTAGCCATGTTACCATGGCAACAATACTTAAAGCAAGGGAAATGGGATTGCATATTGTCCGAATGCCACCCCACACTTCCCATAGGCTGCAACCATTAGATGTAAGTTGTTTTAGGCCATTCAAAGCTGCATTTAGGAAGGCTAGAGCTCATTTCATGCACAGTAAATATGGCGTGGAACCAACCAAAGAAGATCTGGCCACAATTGTGTCCAATTCAATGTCTCAGGCTCTTTCTCAAAGTAATATCTGTGCTGGATTTTTAAAAACTGGTATTTGGCCATGGGAACCACCAAGAGTTCAACCTGAGCCTCTAGCAGATAGAATGGAGCAGGAAAGAATGGCTGCTAGGGCTGCAGCAGGTCTAAGTAATGGAAATGCAAATGAGAATGAAGATGCAAGTGCAAATGCAAATGCAGCAGAGAATGAACATGCAAATGAGAATGAAGATGCAAGTGCAAATGCAAATGCAGCAGAGAATGAACATGCAAATGAGAATGAAGATGAACATGCAAATGCATCAAATGAAGGAACTGGATCTGAACCTCAAACTCAGACAGGTATATTTGAATTTTAAAAATTATACTAAGTTAGGTTCTAATGCATTGTTTACTTTGCAGGTGCTGCACTTGCTGCACTAGCAGCCAACCCCGGAACTGGATCTGAACCTCAAACTCAGACAGGTATATTTGAATTTTAAAAATTATACTAAGTTAGGTTCTAATTGTTTGTTTATTTTGCAGGTGCTGCACTTGCTGCACTAGCAGATGTTGTATCCCTTCTCCCTCATCCTCCAAGCACGAATGAGTTTAATGCTAATGTCTCTTCAACCAATAACAGTAAGCCTAAATCCAAAAGACTTAGAATGCCTGAGCATCTAAAGAATAGATTGTATGTCACATCCGATGAAATGGTGCAAGCCAAATTGGAACATCAAAGACAATGTGAAGAGGCAGAAAGAATAAGGAAAGAGCAGATAGAAGAGAAGAAGAGAATTCAAATAGAAAGGAAAGAGGCCAAGGAGAGAGAGAAGAAGAGAAAGGAGGAGAATAGGAGGTTGAGGGAGGAGAGGAAGGCAATGCTTGAGAGGGAAGCTTTAGAAAAAGCTGCACTACAGAATCAGGATCAGCAAACAAGTGTGGCAAGACCAAAAGGGTAAGGAAGAAGACTTTAAGAATGATTGAGTCACAGATGCAGGAGGACACAGAAGAATGTGGTATCATAATTCCACAAGATCAGGTGCAGGATGATGCAATTGTTGATGTTCAACAGCCTGTAGAAATGCATGATGATCCAACTTATCAGATTGCATGTAGTCAGGGATTAGATTTGTTTGTCAACATACCAATCCCTGAATTTCAGAATAGCCAGGGCATTGAAGATGATGATGAGACATCTCTTTGTAGCCTGGAAAATCGTAGAAAAAAAAGAAAAGTGCTTGAAAATGAATCTGATTCCAGTGATGAAGCTGAAGAGAGGCTAAAAGCTTTGGATGACCTATACAGGGCTGAAGCAGATGAGCATCTAAAAAAGCTTGGACTTTGAAGATATTCTTGACTAAATGTTGTAATCTATCTTGCCATTACATTGCTAAAGGTGAGAAATAGAAATATTCTTGACTCTTCCATGTATTGAAATTTTAAATAATCTTGTGTTTCTTTATACTGTCTCGCAGCATACAGTTGAATTGGAATTCTATATTCTCATTATCATGGTATTTTTCATGAGTTTGATGAGGGATTCTAATCTATGGTCATGTTCCATGGATAGGATCCCTCTCGCAAGTATGTTCTAGTCTCCATAGTTACCTTTCTTATTCTTTATTTTGTATTCATTAACTAACCAAAGTGTTCTGTCTTGCAGGTAAGTTTAATGGAAATTGGCATAGCCAAGAGGGGTTCAATTCCTCTTAAACTTGTTGTGTATTTTGTTTCTGGATTATTGTTTCTTAGATTGTAGCATTGAGGTTCTGCCTATAGTCAAGCAGGGATTCACACTCACCATTAAGGTGGCTGCATTGTTCACATTGAGATTCAGAACTCACCATACTGTTGGAGCCACCACACCATTCTGAAACCTGCCCACACCATAGCAGTAATGCAGCCTCACTATTGAAGACACCTTCCTCACACTACTGTTATGCACCATTGATGCCAAAGGCTCACCATTAAGGGGTCTTAACCTCCGTATTTTGAGCAATAATTCTGAGCTAAAGATGTTGAATTTGAGTGTGAAACAAAAAAATTCTGAATCAGCATGTCCTAGAGCATATGTTCATGTAAAAACTTTATGATCTGGCCTTCTGATATGAATTGGCAGGATGTTTTTCCCTTAAGTGCACCATTGGTGGGCACCCCACCTTAGGGCTTCTCTAGAAAAAGCTTCTTCGAATAACTGGGCAGTCGTCACAGCTATGGCAAGAAGAGCACATTTGTATATCCATTCCCAAGTCCATGGCCCTGCTGAAACTATATATGCCCTATTCTGTAACCATGTGTCTGCAAATGTGGACGAATTTATTGCCACGCTTAGAACCATTCCAAGCATCAAAATCTGATGAACTAATCCGACCATTTTTTTGGTCGTTTTTATAGGTAGATCATGGCGTGCGATGCAATAAGATCAGAAGCCAAAAATCAAAGCATAATTCAGTGCGGCTGCAGTAAAGTGGAAAGATTTCTGAGATAGATATGCAGCAGATAGGGCGGAAGCATCCAATTAACTCCTTACCAGATTCCAGAGCTTTAAAATCTAATGGGTCTCTTACAAATGAGTTTTGCTTGATTTGATTAAATGGAGCAAAGTATTAACAGGCGAAAAACGGAGCATCTAAAATAGGTTTGGTCATTCTTTGCAAAGATCTGTAAAGTAGAAGAAGAGATGTTTTCCTGATAATATGCCCAGCGATTCGGCCCCTACTCCCTACCATACAGCATCTGTAGAGGAATTTAACCAGACAATGACACGATTTGGGCATCGTATTGTTATTTCAGATGTGCTGCTTAAGCATCGGTGGAGTGATTTAGTTCCACCAGATGTTCTGTTTTTGAATTCTCAAACTCTGTTTTGGCCTAGTGATCGAGTTTCTGAAGGCAGGCACAAGACCTTCAAGGATCTGGAAATGGGCACTTCTAGAATTGGTAAGAAAGGTTGGATGAGCAAGAGTAGATCATACAACGAAAAAATGAGCAAAAGCACGCCATCTGCAGAAGGCAGAGCATCTGTGTTCTTAAAGAGAGCTTTTTCCATTAGGTCGGTCTCCTTTGGGTCGATAATTTCGAATCAAAGATCTGTAAAGTCAGAGAGCTGTAAAAAAGATCAAAGATCTGTAAAGTCAAAAGCCTCAAAATCTTCCAGCGGAAGCCATAGCCGCTTGACCTGCGCTCACTAGAAAGGGGGTAAATTTTGGAATGCCCAAAAATATAATCCGGCGGGGGCTATAGTTTTCTCCCTAACAGTCTTGTTAATGTACGAGAGATTACTATCCAGTCACATGTCCAGTTGGATGCTGCCTAGTGGCGTGACGTTAAAACTACTATCTATCTATCTATCTGCATCTCTCCTTTATCTCTCATGCTATCTTAACATATATAATTATTGGAGGGTAACATTAACATTTTGACACGTTAGCAATTTTGTGCGCAACACTTCTATTGCAATTTTTTTGACACGTTGCATTCGGCATGCAAAAATTTTGTTGGCTATGGCGTCCTGCGACAATGCGACGCCGTGGCTTCTCGCTTTCTTTCACAATCTTTTCGTACAGAGCGGCAAATTGATTAACGTCAGGCTGCCGGCAAAGGCCGAAAAATTTGGGGTCTATCTTGCACCGGGATTGTTTGCCCAGCCGGTTTTCAAACTATGTGGAAAAGCTTGAGAAAGTCCATTCAATGGCTAAACCCTTAGGTGCCTTGAGACCTTGGTGGTTAGGGTTGGGGAGCCCAAAGATGAACCCCTTCATGGGCTCGTTGTATGAGGTATCTTTGAAATCTACAAGATCCAGAGAAAAAAGTTTGTTTTATGGTCGTAAACGGGAGAATTTTTTTAACTTGATAGTGCAATCGCGTGAGAACGTAGAGAGGGGCCCAAGCTCTTCCTACTTAAGAGTCTCCAAAAATGCTCCATAGGAAAGAGCACGGGGGAAAGAACTTCCGGCCGGTGAATGATTCGGGGATTAGGCACATCTTATCCAAAGGCTGCGAGACCGCCATTATCGACAGAATGACATTGAAGAAGCTTTCCCCGACTTTTACCCTTCGTCGTGATTGCCCCTAGT
Organism: Isoetes taiwanensis; assembly: GCA_021234155.1. Classification (NCBI taxonomy): domain Eukaryota; kingdom Viridiplantae; phylum Streptophyta; class Lycopodiopsida; order Isoetales; family Isoetaceae; genus Isoetes; species Isoetes taiwanensis. The sequence goes on along the minus strand of JAJEKV010000001.1, from coordinate 2,740,046 downwards.
AATGATATTCTTAAAAGAATGCTTCCAAAGAATAGTGTTTGCAATTGTTCAAGGTCTCGGATGAATTTCATGACTGTCCCATCCTTCATTGGCAAGTTTGAAAGCTTGAAAAGGTTTCTTCTTGTGGACATGGTAGAGAGTGTGACAAAGGTACATGAGAGAACATTAGATTCAAGAGATCGTATGAGCTATTGAGAGAGAATGAGAGGGAACAGTAGTTGAAGCCCCTGACAACCAAGAGCATAACTTAGCTGTATAAGAGAGACGGGGCTGGTCACACATCCACTTCAACAAAGAGAAATTGAAGAACTAAATTCCAACCAAGAGAGTAGATTGATATGAATCTCCCCGCAAGTTTACCGCCACTTTGTAACTGAGGGCGTAAAGGGGAAAAGCGATTACATCCGACATAGTACCAAGAAAGTGAGGATGAAAAGAAGTCAAGAAAGGGTAAGGCCACCTGAGAGTACAAAGGAGGGCATGAGAGCGATCGTAGGGACAGAATGTTTCGGATTTGTTTGTACGTCGACTAAGACACTTGGAAATGTTGCGTAGAGCATGCCTAAAAAGTAGAAGGTTGTCGTGGGTTACGATATGGGAAAAACCGGCAATGAAAATTCCACATATGATGAATTGGGCAATCGGAGCAGAAGTATTGATATGGTTAAAGAAACAGCTTCTGGACCGGATGATGATTATGCAAGTTCTTCAGAAGATTTGGGGAACAATGACAAGCTTGAAGTTCCTCTTGACAGCAGCAGCAGATCATGTAGATGTGCAAAATCATGTAGATGTTCAAAGAAATGGGGAGATCCAGAGAGAAAGGTTGAGAGAAGGGGTACGTCGAAGACAAATGGAAATAGAAAGGGAGGCTCTTCGGTTTGATATTACATTCTAGAGAGCAGAGCAGATCTCATCACGGAATTATTGCCTTACTGATGTCTCTATGTGTATAGCCACACATTCCGCTAAAACCATTAGCGTGGACCGGAAGTAGAAGAGCTCTCATTTGTCGCTTTCTAGCGTGTCCACTTTTGACAAGAACTATTTCACATGTCAATGGCCAGGCCACATTTCATATGTTATGATAGAATTTACCACATTGTGCTTTCGCCATTTTTACAACATTGTTTGATACACACGCGTCGATGAAGAATCTTTCTATCGTTGATAGTTATTGCAGGCAAAGATTGAAGTCAATTCTTGGGGTGCTTGAAAGTTCCCATCTATAACACCAAATTGGCATTCGTCACTATCCAGGACAAATATTGGTATTCCACCAAAGCAGATATTGTTATTCAACCAAAACATTTGCGCTCTCCTATTTGGCGATATGAATGATTAAGCATTTGGCAATAGAAAGATAGTATACAGGATTCACTTCATATCCTACCTATTGTTCATGTAGGATCACCTCCTACGTTCTAGACATATGCTTCCAGTCTGTTCAATGGGTGACTACAATGCCTTCTTTCCTTGCCTCTGATTTCATATAAAATGTGTAAAAGCTATAAAATAACACATATCAAAGTCAACTATCATGTCATTTGGAGTCACAACTATTTAGACTCAAATATGGCTTCAACTCATTGCTATCACAAGCTCACATTCGACGAACTGTGGCTTTGTGCAAACTGTAGATGATATATTTCCAATGATATGTGGCTTTGTGCAAACTGTAGATGATATATTTCCAATGATATAAGAATATGCTATGGGTTGGGCGTTGGTACAATATATATAAGGGAAAAACTTGCAACGCCATAGCCAGATTGGGGCCAGATTCGCGACGGGCATGCTCTGTGGATTACATTTAAAAAAAATGGTAGTACTTTTTTTTCTATTCTCTGAGGATTCATGAGGCATACTAGGGGGCTCTGCTCTGGAAAGCCGCTGCCTGGTAGTGGTGTTTCATTGTTTCTAAACCGCCGGCTTCATTGCTGCATTGAAAAATTTGTGCAGGTGTGTTGTTTGAAAAGACAGAAGCTTAGGAGCATTTTTATTCCAGAGGATTAAAGCCGATGGAGCTTTTGCTCGACTTGCTCACATTTCTTTTTTCTTATTTTTGCTGTCTATTGTCTTTCTTGTGCTAATGCTTTTGGATGTAGGTAATGTACCGCCAAAAATCAGTGAAATGGTCTAATTTGGCCCCGCAAGATCCGCTAGCAATGAATCAAGAGGATCAACTACGCTTTGCAAATGATTTTGACGATAAATTTAGTAGCTCTGGCTGGAGTGACCTTCACACACTTTCCATGAAACCATTTTTGAGAAATGTCACAACCTATCCAATACTCATCACCAGTATATGCATGGGGTATGGGCGCAAATACCCCAGTAAGTATCGCCATGCTCCTCTTCTTCATCCTCCTCCTATTCAGAAGGAGTAGCAGCTTGCCCTGCAGGCCGTTTGTTGTGATTTTCTGGCATCTTTTTCTGCTGAGATGAGTAACCAACGTCAAATTTCAGTGTGATGTACATATCCAAAACTTAAATTAGCCAGCAAAAGTGCTTACGGGCTTTGTTGTTGATTTGGCTTTATTACCACTGTTGTTGGCTCTCGCTCTATTATCTTTTGAAGTTGTTCTTAAATCCAAGAACTATGTCAAATACAATTGGCAACTCATTCATCATATTAAAAAGCGTTCCCCATTCCCAAAAAGACAAAACCCAATAAATATTAAGTAGAGTAAGTCAACCAATCTCACCGACGATCAGATATTTCGGGATACCTAGACGTAAAGATGGTACCGAAAGTAACCTTAACTAAAAAATAAATTAAGCACATCACAAACTACCAAATCCGAAATGAATGATGGATCCGTTCAAAAACCATAAGCGTGCAAACTGCAAAGTGATATACAACAGAAAAAATACCTCTCAATTTTGTCAAATCAAGCACCATAGTAGAAGGCAATTACAAACAGCCAACCATCACTATGAACGTAGAAGGCAACGCAAAAAGGCCAAGCATCATGTGAACTGCCACTATGGATAGCCAATTCCTAATGCATGTTCTCGAAGCTCTAGAGGAACCTCTTCTGCTGGTATGCTTACTTCCCAGGTTTCGTCAGGAAAACCATATAAACATAGGTTTTTATGAAAAGAAGAGAGGAGACAGAGAATAATGGAAATCCCATGGTGGTCGGTTATAGCACCTGTCTATATTACTGGCACAAAATAGATGGCAATAGAGCAGGTTCAACTCCTGCAATAGTCCAAAATTGAGATCTATTCGACTTAGCACAAAACTTCTTTTGCAGCGGGTTGAGAAGAGAAATGTTTGGCGGCCGCTAAGGCCGCGATAAATTCTTGTATGGTATAAAATTTATCTCGCCAGATATAGCACGAGAGATAAAAAAATTTAGAGCATGTGGCCAACGCGAGAGATTATGCGAGAGATGAAATGGGAGGAGAGATCATGAGAGAGATGCGAGAGAGTGGACTCTCGTATTAAGAAACAATTCGCCCCTAACTGTTTTTAGGGCCGTTTCCATTACTTGAACGACCTTTAAGGACAACACCGCGCTCGCACGAGCTTTCGATCTCTTTAGCCAAATGCTAGAAAGTAAGAGAGTGATTTACGGATTTAAAGGGGACAAAGGGGAGAAAATGCTCGCGGCCATCGCGCCACAAAGGGTCCCTCTACATTTTGAAGCGATCAAATGTGATGTTACATGCCCGATACATTGTTTCTTAGTTGCCCGTGGCTAGGTCACGGATTGGTTCGGGGAGCTACAAATATGTGCATCGATTTATGATGAAACCGCTACGTGCCATGGTGTGAAGTCTTGATCCGACTAGACGGGGTTTTTAAGATGGGTAATCGCCCCAGCAGAGCACAAAGCCATATCTTTACCATACTAACAATCCACGAATCTGATTGGGACATCCGCCTTCAAAGATTCGTGACGCATGATTTTGTTGATATGAGCTTTCAACTCAGATTTGCCCTCTTACGAACTTTGGGGTTCTTGGATGCTGTGGTTATCCAAAGCTTATATGATGTGGAATTTGTGTCATATCATCATGACTATGCCAGATCATGACAAAATACAGAAGCCTGGAAGAAAATAAACCAGGTAAGTCCATATGGTTTTACATGGCATGGTTTTGCATGAGATATGTTATACAAGCCACTAAAGTTTATCCTAGTTGCACTCTAATCGCCTTTGGTCGCAATCGATTTTGTGGCTCTTGAAGATCTGTGGCAATACATGGTTCGATTTTGCATAGTGTTGTCATACCGCAGACAATAGCAATAAGAGGTATGAATCTGCAAAGTTATGCTGTGCTATTCTATGTCCAGAACAAATCCAAGTTTTTCAAAAATAGACAGTGCCAAAAGCAAGATATTTCCAGTTGTCAAAGGCAAGATATTTGCTGATAGTAATATATGGTAGTGGGAAGGAGATTCGTCTGCTAAGGCTAGTGCTTGCAAATTCAATGACAAAGCATCTCCAACTTTTGGATGCCTTTAAATGGCTTTGCCAAGTTCTCATATGCAGCTTATGGATCTGAGATAAAGGTATGACTTTAGACTAAAAGATGTAGCATAAATTTGCTTGGGATTTGCAAAACTTATGATGGCTTATTAGTCATAGGCTAATACTATACTTTATCCTTAGGGCCCTTGCTCTATACGAATAGTCTTGTTGCTCGGTTTCTATGCTCAAAATTTTGATCAAAGTCTAACAATATGCATATGCTTAAAGCAGAATATCTGCAGCCAAAGTATTGATGAGCCAAGTTAGTAAGGCATGGAAAATAGAAACATGGTGGAGGCTAAACAAGAACAAAAAGATCTGATACAATTCACAGATATCTGGAGGCGAAAAGATTCAGGTTGTTGTTGATGATATTTGATTTTTATCTGATGAGAAAGTATCATCTCTTCAATAATTTCTATGGATTTATGTTTTCGTAGAACTCCTTATGCTAGGATAGGTACTTGAAGGGGTATGGAAAATGGATTTGAAACGTATGTGAGCTTTCCATAAGCACTAGAATAACATTTTCAGATGTACTTTGTGAAACAATTTTGTCATGACGAGCTGTACATTTTGTCACCCATGAAGAGCTTGGGTTCTTACAGCTGATAAACTAAAGTTAGGCTGTGCATAGAATGTACAGGTCATAAACAGCATATTGTAAACATTTTTTGAAAATAGTTGAAGTTGAGAAGAAACCTATTACTTGAAAAGATCAACACTTGATAATAGAAAATGAAAGCATGGAATATTGATTCGGATATATGAAGTGTCATGTTGTAAATGAAAAACACTGATTATGAAAAACTTCTGTTTGAAATTTAAACTACTGTTATCATAGTTTGGGAAGCTTTTAGGATATGAAAAAATTGATAATAAGTTCTGGATGGAGACAAACTTAATAGACTTTACCAAATGATTGTTAGTATAATTCAAACTTAATAAACTTTACCAAATGGCTGTTTGCATCTTGAATGAAACCATTTTTTGTATATTCTGCAAATTTTGGCGTATATCTTGATGTGAATGTAAAATAAGAAGAATATTTAACAAAGACAAAGGTTATGCAATAGAGATTATGTAGAGCATAGTGTCATGATGCAACATAATAGAGTGCAACTACGCACTATCCTGATCAAACATTGTACATGCATGGCAGTTTAATACACGAGATTCTAAAACTTCAATATGTTTGCACGCCTTCAATTCAATTCAATTTTAAGCTTTGATAACAAAATAATTTGACCGAAAGAACCATGATCTAAAACCAGGACTTCCCATAATTTGTATCTTGCAAGAAGTTCCATGTTATGTTGGGTGCTACGTGCCAGAATTTTTGAGATCATGTTATATTGGGTGTTAAGTGCCAAAATTTTTGAGATTAAAGCTGGTCTCAATTCTTAATTAATCTTACCCCATGGAGTTTCTAACTGCATGTGGAAACCTAACCTATTTTCCTCCTCATGTGGAAACCTAACCTATTTTCCTCCTCCTGTGGAAACCCTTCCTATTTTCCTCCTCCTGTGGAAACCCTTCCCAATTTCCATCATGCAAGGAAATCGGGAAGGGTTTCCACTCAAAATTTGACATTTGAGTGACGTGCGCTCGATTGTCGGGCGTCTGTATGGAAAGGCGTGAGCCATAAAGGCTCACGTGTGTAAATATTTTGAAAAAAAATAATTTTGTGGAAACCCTTCTGGGTTTTAATGGAAACCCTTCCGGCTTTCCACGGAAACCCTTCCGGGTTTTAATGGAAACCCTTCCGGGTTTTCAAATTCTGGAAAACCGGAAGGGTTTCCATGGAAACCCTTCCGGGTTCTATTGAAACCCGGAAGGGTTTCCATTAAAATCCGGAAGGGTTTCCGTGGAAAGCCGGAAGGGTTTCCATGGAAAGCCGGAAGGGTTTCCATTAAAAACCCGGAAGGGTTTCCGTGGGAGGCCAACCCAAATCGGGCGTACTTAAAACCATCGCCACAGAAATGTTTGGGATGAATTTCGAGTTAGTTTAGCTAAACACTAGAAAATATGAAAGGGAAAATGTGTAGAGTTTATCTAAACCGCAGAAACTTTTGGGATTAATCGTGTGTAAGTTTAGTTAAACCTATCATGGCTAATAAGAAATACACGATTAGTAATTTATTCCCTGATGCATTGTTGGGTACACAAACACACTAGCATTAACATGCATTTCACGCACATACGCTTTATTGGCTCCCAAAACGGGAGCCTTAGACCAAGTTGATTCGCATGTGAACATCCTAATGTTGATGGGCAGCGTATATGGAGCCCAAACTTGTATACCCCCTTTTTTTTCATGGGTTTATATGAACCTACTATGCCCAGATAAGATTGGATTAGAAGGCCAATTCTACGTAAGCTTGTCATGCAAGTAGGGAGTATTCACACCCTAGTGCCACATAGACTAGAGGTATTCACACATATGAATACCCTTGGTCACGCCCTTGGCTTTAAGGGCCAATATAAGCATCGTTGCTCATAGAGACAACCAACTATATTTTGTATTTGTGGAGGGGTTTTTTGGCATGGTTTGGCCTTGAATTTTGTGGCATATTGTATAGAAATCTGTATGTTTCTGCAAATTGAGAAAGTTGTTGACATTTAGTGGTGAAAATGCCTTTTTTGGCTTGAGTTTCAGGTTCTGTGGTCGATGCCTGCATGGTATGGAGATAGAAAGATTGGAATGCGCTCATGGCCAGATCTGTAGTTTCTGTCCTGACTACTATTATGACCATGGCATTAAACCAAGTAAATAAACTACCATAAAAACCCATGATAATGAACTATACTAACAAACTAGAACAATAAACCATAAATAAGAACCACACTATATAACTATCCATAGTTGTTCAATATATTAACCCACAAAATAATATTACTTTATTATAGTGGTGTCATCTAAAAAATATTGTGGAAAACTAATAACTGTTATGTTTTGAGGGCCTTGTGCAATCTGTTGCAATTGAAATAAATTTTGAGCCTTCCAGAGTTTCCAATTGCAATCTCAGGGAGAGGAAGAGGGATCAGCCAGAAGATAAATTACCTGAGGTACAATCCGAGCCCCTTCCAAATTATTTGGCCATGGTTGTGCACGAAAGCAGTTTTGTTGCTCTTAACTGGAACAAAAAGAGAAAAACACTTGTAGATTGGTCAGACAACGCAATTGCTACCATCCTTCCACTAATGAAGGAGTATAAGGTGCATAATATGAATATGGAAGTCTTAATCTTTCTTCAAGCCAATGGAGAGAGATTATAATAAATTGCAAGCCATAGTTCATGGTCTGGAAGAATTGAGGCAGTTGAGAAATAAATATGATAAACTGCAAATAAAATTCAGGGGTGAGAAAGAAGCATCCGAGAGAACAGGTTCTTAGCCATCTACCTAGCCATGTTTTGATATGATGGAAGAGCTTAAACATAGAGTAACTAATGAGAGTGATATTTCTAGTGTAGGAGATGATGGGGAATTTGGAGCAGAGGCATTTGAGGATGTTGGAATGTACTCAAACACATTTATGTCTGATGCGTTCTATGAGACAATTGGAACAAATGCATCTTTTATGGAAGAAGAATTTATAAACCTTGCAGAGGACACCCTTGTTAACCATGTTAATGAAAGAAACATCGGCAAAGATAACTCAACTGGTCAAAAAAAAGAAAAAAATTCAAGCAAAGACACTCCAAGTATATGCAACCCTTCTGATACCAGTCCTAGGTCTGCTGCATGCAATCAGTCTGGGGTTAATGGTAAGCCAACAACCAAAAAAAGATCTCGATTCACATAGATGAAGACATAGCAGCTTAGATTCCTAACACGGCTAACAGTTTTGGAGAGAATGAGAAAAGGAACCTTCATTTCATGAAAGACGAATACGCTAAGAAACATGAACTGACCAGAGAATTGGAGTCAATGAGATCAACCAACACTTTGAAAATTGCTCAATCCATGGCCAGCATGACAGAAAGCATCTGCCAGATGACAAAGGACACTCCTTTGAAGATTGCAAAGCGTGTTGCATCGAAATAGACTAACTAATCCAATTTCTAAGGTACTGTATTTTTCAATGGTCCTGTTTCTTAATACTTTATATGGTCTCACATACCTAAGAGCTCACTTTCCACCACTTTTAAAGAACTTTGCTTTGAGCTTATTCAAAATTACATACTAACCTTTAGCAAACTCTAGAGGCTACATATTCTAAACGATTACCACAGTCGTCAGATTCATCGATCCTACGGCCCAGATCGTATGTTAGGGTCTCTGGGCACCTCTCGTTTCGCTTATAGTCATTCATGATTGGAGGCGTCTATGATTTTGAAATATGAAATACGATTTCGCCTAAGGTTTTGAGGGAATATCGAACCTTTATACGGCTTTGCTAGGATTTTAGAATATGAAATACGGGGGCTCGAATCTCTACTAAAATAACTCAATGTCCTGATAAGACTACTTTAATCAATATACCCACTGAGATAATGTGATTATTTTTTATCTTGAATCTTTGTTTTTTTTTTAGAACAACTTATTCAATTGTTTTAGGGATATATAGTCTATGGTTTCAGGAATTGTTATTTTTATATCCATATCAAATCCCCTGGAACCCCCTATTATTTTGCTACATATTGTCTCTTATGTGCATGATTTCTTTTCGCAATTCTAAGTCACTGCTATGTTCTGATGCGGTCTCCTCAATTACGCACCTATGTCTTCAGCCATAATAGAAATAGGACATGGTATTCTCTTCCCCATTATACAAGAAACTTCCTCATCAACCAATATATGGCTTAAGCTCTACTATTTAATTTAGATTGATGTATTCTCAACTTAACTTGTCAAGCTATATTTATAACTAAGTGCGTTAAACATGCCACTAATTAGTTTATAAAGTTTGGAACTAAACTCAACATCACTATCTATAATGAAATCCGAATCAACAAGTATGAATTATTTACCACACATGTCTAAGCTAATGTACCAAACATCTGCATCATAGAGTTAATCTACTTTTTCATACCAAGGATAAAAGAATGCACTATGGAATACTAATCCCACCATGGCAAGAGAGATACTCAGCTCGAACTAGATATGTATTCATATGACACGTCTTGGGTGGCCAAATCCAAAAGTGACAACTTAAAATACATAATCACATCCCTTACTCTGTGTATGTTATGGCTATACCACTCCTACAAGTTAATCCAAGCCATTCCAATCCTCAAGGCCCCAATCATCACTAGAAAAAGTTCGGCGGTGCAATGTCTGCTAAATATTTACCTTTATTTGATGGATTGCCATCAATTAGCATCCTTTCAATGTCAAACGACTCGTCAAGAGAGCACAATTATATAGCAATAGCCTCAAGATTTTACTAGCCCATCATATGGGTCCCATGCTATTCTATTCTATTCTATTCTATTCTTCTATTATTAATAGAATGAAATGTGATACTTTACATCATTGTAACATTCTCTTCCACCTTAGGTCAGGTCTGTACCATATTCCACCAATGCAAGCATATATCTAGTCTTACTGCAATGGCTGCTCCCTACCACTAATCAGTATTTACAATATGGCCAAAAAATCTCTTTCTAAACTTTCAAATCTTCCAATTCCATTACCTATAATGTTGATAAAGATATCACAAAAGACTTCTTACAAGAACATGCACAAAACTTTAATTTCTAAATAAGCTATATTCTTTGTGAAAGTCCCAATGGCTATTTTTAGAGAGAGCCACTGCTTTCACCTTTGCTGCTTCTAATAATCATGAGATTTTCAATTATATTGCTAGATGGTTCAGACTTCACTAAGAAATACCACTTATAGGTATATTAAAAACCATATCCATGATATATGATATTCATTGTACAGTTGGAGCCTTGACACGAAACTGAAGGGTAACAGTTGAATTGACAGTTGGAGCCTTGCATATGTAATAGCGGCAACATACTAGATAACTGTTTCTGTTTGTTAAAAAAATGCTAATTCAAACTTTCTTTCGTGTTTCCTTTTAATAAACAAAGCAACTCTCCTACATTCTGTTCCACATAGGTAATTCTGACGGATCACTTTAAATGGTTTCAACTCCACCTTTAATATATGAGACTAGAATCCCAACATAACAATTTACAATAATTTGTGTTGGTTCCAAGGTGTAGATGTGGCATACAAATTTAATTTCATCTCAACATTTAGTAACGCTTACAACCATTATGAAATGATAGTGGAGAATGACAAACCCCTATGGAGGTGGGATCCCAACCACAGTCTCAAGAGCTTTTTGGCATTTGTCTTAGCAAGTTTTTATTTTGAGCACGGTCCTAAAGAACTCGACCAAAATTAAGTAGGAGATCACTCCTACCTCTACTTCCTGAGATTTGATCCATTTGAGCTGAGGAAGTCTACTAACAAGCAAAATCCAGATAGCGAAATCCATAAATTTAACAACCCAGCCCATCAACGATGGGCACTATAACTAGTTGAATATAGAGTTTTAGATATATTCGTGTCCATAGATGTCATAGAGTGCCAATTGTGAATGGTTTAGTGTAAAGATAGGTGGCCATTAGCCATTGAATTGGCTTCTAAGAATAATCTATAGTGATTTTTTTTGCTTGCTGGAAGTCGAGCCCAGGTCTCCACGGCCACAATGTGGAATTCTAACCACTAAACTACAACCACAACCACATCAATATAACTTCAATACATTTACCATCGTGTGAAAAAAAGGATCTTATAATAATTTTGTCACCGAAGAAAACACATAGTCTCTGGATTCCTGTAAACTACAGTCCTTCAATTGAAAGCAAAGATTCTACCTACTACAAACATACTGCCCAGGGATGTCGCAGATTTTTATCAACGTGTAAAATGAGCAGAAGTAATGGAGTGAATAAATAGTTGTAGATATCATCGTGTCCATAGACGAAATAGAGTGTCAACTGCGAATTATTTAGGGTTCCTGGAGTTTAGCTTTAGCCATGGAATAGAATGGATAGAGGACGGATTGCATAGATGGTATGGATTCCCTTGTTGTGGGACTTCATTATTAGGATTCTACTTTTCAAAATAACCATGCCTTATGACGGTTTACATTTTTTGGATCCACATTCCTCATGTCTGGACACATGTTACGGACAACGTCTAGTAGAATCTCCACAAGGAAATGCTCAACGAGTAAGGTTGAACGATGCCTTTGAGATGAATTGCAGAAGCCTCATATTACAAAGAATATAAATACAAGGTATTTTTGAGATGAATTGCAGAAGCCTCATATTACAAAGAATATACAAGATATTTGTAGTTGCTGGGAGTCGAGCCCAGGTTTCCACGACCACAACGTGGAATTCTAACCACTAAACTACAACCACAACAACATAAGGAAACAACTTTAGTAAAACATACGAATTCTAATCTACTAGAAACTTATATGCATGACAATGATGGGCATTTTTAGCACATGTACAATGAGTGGATGTCATGCATTGAATATTGAGTTTTAGATATATTCATGTTCATAGATGTCATAGAGTGCCAATTGTGAATGGTTTAGTGTAAAGACAGCTGGGCATTAGCCATTGAATTGGCTTCTAAGAATAATCTATAGTGATTTTTTGTGGTTGCTGGGAGTCGAGCCCAGGTCTCCACGGCCACAACGTGGAATTCTAACCACTAAACTACAACCACAACCACATCAATATAACTTCAATACATTTACCATCGTGTGAAAAAAGGGTCACCGAAGAAAACACATAGTCTCTGGATTCCTGTAAACTACAGTCCTTCAATTGAAAGCAAAGATTCTACCTACTACAAACATATTGCCCAGGGATGTCGCGGATTTTTATCAACGTGTAAAATGAGCAGAAGTAATGGAGTGAATAAATAGTTGTAGATATCATCGTGTCCATAGACGAAATAGAGTGTCAACTGCGAATTATTTAGGGTTCCTGGAGTTTAGCTTTAGCCATGGAATAGAATGGATAGAGGATGGATTGCATAGATGGTATGGATTCCCTTGTCGTGGGACTTCATTATTAGGATTCTACTTTTCAAAATAAGCATGCCTTATGACGGTTTACATTTTTTGGATCCACATTCTTCATGTCTGGACACATGTTATGGACAACGTCTAGTAGAATGTCCACAAGGAAATGCTCAACGAGTAAGGTTGAACGATGCTTTTGAGATGAATTGCAGAAGCCTCATATTACAAAGAATATAAATACAAGATATTTGTGTTTGCTGGGAGTCGAGCCTAGGTCGGAATTCTAACCACTAAACTACAACCACAACAACATAAGGAAACAACTTGAGTAAAACATACGAATTCTAATCTTCTAATTGAAGTAAACACAAAGTTTTTGGATTTCTACAACATATAGTCTTTCAATCAGGAGCAACAACAATATCTACTAGAAACTTATATGCACGACAATGATGGGCATTTTTAGCACATGTAAAATGAGTGGATGTCACGCATTGAATATAGAGAAATGAGTGGATGTCACGCATTGAATATAGAGTTTTAGATATATTCGTATTCATAGATGTCATAGAGTGCCAATTATGAATGGTTTAGTGTAAAGACAGTTGGGCATTAGCCATTGAATTGGCTTCTAAGAATAATCTATAGTGATTTTTTGTGGTTGCTGGGAGTCGAGCCCAGCTCTCCACGGCCACAACGTGGAATTTTAACCACTAAACTACAACCACAACCACATCAACATAACTTCAATACATTTACCATCATGTGAAAAAAGGAATCTTATGATAATTTTGCCACCAAAGAAAGCACATAGTCTCTGGATTCATGTAAACTACAGTCCTTCAATTGAAAGCAAAGATTCTACCTACTACAAACATACTGCCCAGGGATGTCGCGGATTTTTATCAACGTGTAAAATGAGCAGAAGTCTGGAGTTTAGCTTTAGCCATGGAATAGAATGGATAGAGGATGGATTGCATAGATGGTATGGATTCCCTTGTCGTGGGACTTCATTACTAGGATTCTACTTTTCTTCTATGTCAATACACAACTATTGATACAAAATTTGCAAACTAGCCATCTGGAATCGTAAATCTGTCAAATGGTTGGACAGAATGAGTTTTATGGGAAGCGCCATTTTTCTTGAAATTTCGGTTATTTCAGTTATTCTCCTTTTCTTGACAAAAAACAGGGGAGAACGTCCTTCTCTAGCAGGATCTGAAGGAATTTGCAAGGGGAAATCCTGCTAGCCTTGTAGAGGGCTAGCTCAAATTGTTAATTCGATTTGGCCTGAATTGAATGGAGTGCAAAATATTTACAATTATACAAGAAAATTCAAGATTTACCTGTGGCTTCTTATAAGGAAATTGCTCGGATCTTTGGAAAAATCTGATTGTTGAGCAAATTTTCCGAGAATTTCTATCCCATAAGGAATACTCCTTTATTCCTGATTGTTTGGAATTTGAAATTGAGATTATTCAAGCCTGGCTAGAAGAACATTGCAGCTACAGGGATCTTTCAAGTTTTTAGTCACAATTCGGATGCTAAAATCACAGTCAAGGTATGCAATGAGTTATTCCCAGGGGAATCAGATGGATTGGATTGCTAAATCGACCATCACCAACAATTCTAATTTTCCTGTCTCATTTCTGCAATTTCATGGCATTGGTTTGGCTTCCCTCCCTTCTTAGTTGAATTTTAATTAAATTGTCTTTACTTTGCCTGTCCCGATCTGTTGTTTTCCCCTGCTCTTTTTTCTGAAATTTGACCAAATATGACAATTATCCCGAAAACCCTAAACACATGATCTTTCATTTTCTTGCACAATTTTATGCATCTCCTTCTTCCCAGCAAGGCGATCTCCTTACTCAGTTAAGTCTTGCACACAAAAATTCTTCATCTTTCATTAAATTTGGTGACTTTGCTGATTTTAGCCTTTTTTCTAAAGAAATGCATCACTTTTCTTCTGATGTGCCAGAATGGTATAATCTTTCTAAAGACCCTGGCCTTCATAGTGATCCTGTCGTAAATGCTAATGGAGTCCCTCTTCTATATGGAAATGTGCAACCAATTTAGCAGAGAGTCAATGATCAACAGCTTGCTGATACTCTGGATCATGTCCAATATAGGATGTTCATGAAGTGCAATAACCACAAAGCTAATTGCATCCTTCATGGTCTTACCATTTGACAATTTTATTTTCAATCATTGAGAATCAAGTTGCAATCTGTCGTGAAGCAACTTTACTACTGTCAAAAAGGAGGCTGGGCCGCCATGTGTAGCAAGTATTGCCTAAGATTGTATAGCATAGCATACTAAACCTACGTATGCTATGCTATGCTTAGTATTTCAGAATTTGTATGCGATGCTTACAACTGCATGTTATTGTGTTTTTGGGTTTCTAGAACATTACCAATATTTTTTGTGTGGCATCACAACGAATGGCTCCTATAACATGCAATTCCTTAAATGCTTGCAAACAAACTTAAAACATCTTTGTCTAATTCTCCTGTTTTTGCTACTTGTGATTTTCTTGGTCTATAGAATAATTTGTTTATCCCCCAAAAGATGTTTTTTTTTTTTTTTTGAAACTTCTCTTTATCAAAATGTCTTTGCAAAAGCACTATTTTCAAGAAAAGTTTTACATAATGTTTGGCTAAAAACGACCAAAGCCTCTTTTTAGCTAAATCTTAAGATTTTTAGATTTTTTAGAGGAATCTTTTAAACGCACTTCTTAAATTAGTGCGTTTCAATTTAAACATTGTTTTTGTGGTTTATAGTTGCATGTTTTGGTTTGTGGATTGGGGGAATTTTATATTGTGTTCTGTAGTTTGTGGTTTTTGCATTTGTGCTGGTTTGTGGTTTTGCGTTTGTGACGGTGAATTTATACTTTGCGCTTTGTGCATTATATTTTATAGATTGGACCTGAATTATAGTGGGTGGAATATAGATTGTGGATTGAGCCTTTAATAAAGTTTCTTTAGATTGTGGAATATACTTTGTATGCCTGTAACTAATTTACTGAATTGTTTCATTACAGATTCCCTACGGGTGATGACAAAATGGAAGGAGTCCACTGAATTGAAGGTGAAAGAGGTTGATTGCAGGCTACAACAGCCATATAAGAAATGGAAAGAGTTGAAGAAAACTTTCAAATCATTGAGGGAGAAGAAGGAGCATTATATGCAAGAAATTGTAGACATCAAATGCGGTATCTTGGAACTGTCGGGGTTCCCTTGGAAGAAAGGGAAGAGTCTCAACTCTATTGCACCAGATATGGATCTCATTTTCCTCATGGAAACATGGGAACATGCAGGGCACAGACTCCGCCGAACCTCCCAGGCTATCTGCATTTTCTGGTGTTCAACGAGTGCACAGGCAAGCGAGGGCATGGGGGGGTTGCCTTCTAGTATCGTGCAACATTGGGGCAGTCAGTCTCGCTGCACAAAACGGACAGGTACAATCGCTACTTGTAGGTGCGCGTGCAGCATGACAGTTGGCAGCATCCTCTTCATAGCAGCATGCTACTTTCCACATGCCGAGAGCAACTTTTATAACACTCATTCGGGTGTGGATAGATTGGAGCCCTACGTCGATCTATATGATGATATACAGCAGCACAAACAGTTGGACAAGGTTATGTTGCTTGGCGACTTTAATGCATGCACAAGAGCCGAGCAGGTTCCAAAATTTGAGTCCCTGGCAGAGGACGTCTTGCAGTTGAAGCCCGCAGAGGTAGCTTGGTCAAGGATATCAGATGACAACCATATTTCGCGCTATGGCAGGCAGTTGTTGTTGCTGGGTAATATCTTTGACATGGTTATTTGTAATGGGTTGGCACAATGGCCATCTTCCAGCCCCTGCACTTATAGATAGGAGAACAAAGGGGGCGGCTCCAGTATGGTGGATTATCTGCTGGTCGAGGAACAGGATCTGCACCACACTTCAACAGCAATCTGTTCAGCTGACTCACCTGCTTCTGACAGCTACTGAAAGATCCTTTGGGAGAGGCCACTCACGGAGAACCTGGGGCGCTGCCACCTTCCCTCGCAATAGATGGTTTGATGATGAGTGTCGGGAGCTCAAACGCAAACTCTGGCAAGTCACTGATCCCACCTCCCGCCCACAGGCCATTAGTCAATACCGCTCCTTCCTCAAGAAAACCACGATTTCGTTATTTTGAAATTATTCCACTATTCATTTTTTTTACCTCGGGTTTTTTCCCTATGTTTGAGCTTGAAATTGTGTCCTGTATTTTTTTTTACTATGAATTAGTGGCAATATTGCACCATTTATTGAGTGTGTTAGAAATTAGTGACAACAAAACCAAGGCAAAAAGGTATAGTGTATACTGGAAAGAGTCAAGGCCAAACTAATTTTGCATTAAAAAACATCTTGTATATATTCATATAAATTATGTACATGTACAAGTATTTTTACAAATCTGAGCATATTTTCATTGATAGTAATTTTTTACAACCAGATCATAGTCTGTAGGGTTTGCTTTTCCTTGCAAATCTGGTCTAACAGTCAGGAAAGCAGGCACTATAGGGGCTGATACGAGGGACTCAAACATCTGTAGTGTCTTTGCTGACACCCAATTCTCTTCATCTACATTATTTGGGTGCCATGTTGGAGGATTTATGCTGCTGTCTACGTTCAAATAACACTTGATGGGGTCATCATCCACCAAACATATCTGCTCTTCTGGAAATCCTTCTATCACCTCCAAGGCCTCATGTATATTCTTGATGAAGATATTCTTTGCTCCATGTTGTGGTCGACGAACAATCCCACAATTATCTTGATCTAATATAATATAGAAATCAAAGTTCTTCAGCTCTGGAACAACTTCTTTAATCTCTAATATATTGTTTTGCAGCATGGATGACCATATACCAATGCTCGCTCTGTCCTTCAGATGGCTCAACAATTTGTGAACACCAGGTCTTGGATGCACCCATTTGGTCTTTGTCTCTAGAACCCCTCCAGGAAAAGGAGGTGCATCACAGTACTCTGCCTTGGAGGACTTGATAAGAACTCCATTCATGTCGAAGAGGATAAGTTTGTTGTTATTTGAAGTAGTCTCCTATCTGCACAATGCATATTTCAAGTTAACAAATTTTTTTGATACGTAAAAATAATACAATCGCGCTACGCGCGAGACATGCTAAATAAATGATTCATATAAAAAAGATCCATATGACTTACTCTTTTGTGGGTGAAGTTGCCTTTTCTCCCATCCTGGATGTCCTATCTTCTTCTTCAGCTCTGATAGGACTAGAGTCAGTTTGTTCAGGAAGAACAGAAGTATTCTGCATATCTGGTTCCTCTGAATTTACCTCAAGAATTTTCTCCTCATCTGATAAGGCCTTTGCCAACTTCTTTTGAGTCTGTGGATCCATGATTGGTGGCGACTTTGGTGGTGGACTTCGTGATTCAGTTTCACTTTCTTCCGAAGCGGACTCCTCATGAGAGACAGTTTCTTCTGAAGTGCCATCCCCTGCATTCTCCTCCTCAGACTCTTGCTCTCCCTCCTTCTTCTTTCTCTCCCTCTTTGCATCGTTTTGACCTTGTCGATTCTCCCTCTGTGCTTGCTTCCCTTGATATGTCAGATGATGCTTCTCCACATCAGGATAACACAGCTCCAGAAACTCTTTCTGCTGCTCAGTGGCCACCCAGCTTTGAACTTTTCTGCCATTGGCTAGAGCTTCACGCCCAACCCTACCATTGACAAAGTAGTCACAGACTAAGCCTCCCTTTGACACAAATGTATCCACGAGGTAGAAAGCCAAGTTCGAGCTTAGTTTGTACTTGTTCATTGCACCTCCCTTCAGGCCAACCTGTTTGTACTCTAATTCCTTCTCACATTCCTCAGTGGTCAGGTTAGGAGTAAGCTCATCGGTCCAGAGGTAATTATCCAAGCTCTTCTTCTCTGTAAATCTGAGTATTGGCTTAGGAAGCTTTTGGCGACCATCCTTGTGTGCCTCGTAAACCGCGTCCTCTACTTTATTTATGATCACGTAAGTGATTATTGTTATGCCATGAGTGACATAACTGTTCTTAGTAGGCGTCCCATCTACCAGCACCCCGTGGCGCATACTCATCTTGGCCTCTATCTGAGTGGTGGCCTGCAAGATCTTTGGATATTCCTCTGCAGGTTCAAACAGGAACACAAGTGTGATGTACTCTTGGGTGGTCTGCTTGAGACAATTTGAGAGCATAGAGATGTAGTAGTCTATATCCTGAGGGTATGTCCGACAGTCCACCACAAACAATGAAGTTGTCTTTGGAATAGTCTGGGTGGCAACAGCCAGAGAACCCTGACAGGACTTCACCATGTAGGTTTCTGATACAGTCTCTGGAATGTCCAAGTCCCCGTTGACTCTGCACTTCAGCTCCACATGGACCTTTGATGGCAGATGGGCTGGTTTTTTCTTGTTCCTGGATTTATATGCTTGAATAAATCCAGGCGACTACTTCAAGTACCTGAGCAGGTCTTTATTTGTTATTTTCATCATGTCTAAGATACCTTGCTCAGATAGGTTTTGTATTCTAGACATCTCAAAGAGCTCCTTTGAGATGGCCTCCCTCATGACACGGAGGTCTTTCATGGACTTGCAGGCCTCTGGAAAGGATGGTACCTCTTTGATTTTTGAGACCTTCTTCACAAAGACTTGTCCATCTATAATAGACTGGAGCACCTTGAGAATTTCTTCTTCCCTTAACCCATGTGCACTCCTCAAGTCTGTAACTGTGAAATCTTCAAGGAATCCTTTCTCAGGTTTCCCTGCTTTTCCTACAAGCTCTCCTACTGTCCACTTGTTCCACACCTCATTCCATTTGTCCCACACGTGATTAGGACTGAACACTATGTGGTAGAAATCTGATGGGCCTTCCTTGGACTTCTTCTTCTTGGTGCCCGTTTCCTCTTCCTCCTCTGCAACATCCTTCTTCTTTTGTATGATGACCCTGCTGATCATCTTAATCATTTCGTCGTAAGAGTTGTTTTTCTTCTCCCCCTGCTTCTTTCTCTTTGAAATTGAACGGCCAAGCTCAATCCATTGATTTCTAGCTCGCCTCAATTGCATGGAATATAGTCTGAAATAAGAATATAAAACCATTAGTACCAATTAGATCTCCATTTTGCACGTAGCGCGAGCATTCCGAATAGAGAAAGTAAAAAGCTTAGTCGCGCTATGCGCGAGACTGCAGACCAACTTTGGGCTGCAGACCAATGTTGGGTCTGCAGCCCAACATTTGTCTGCAGTCTCGCGCGTAGCACGACTAAGGTTAATAAGAAACAAAGGCACTTACGAGTTGTATTGTACCACCCTTGCAGTTGTGTTCAAGTTTGCACTTATTGTAGTCAGTGCAAGTTGAGGCGTGTAATGACTAAGGATTCGATATTGCCTGTAACTGAAGTGCTCCCTGTACTCATTGGCACTTATCTTATCCATTTTCTCTATAAGCGCCTTCGCTGCCTCAACTGAGTGCTGCCCATCAATGACAATGTAGCTCGATGCTTTTTAACCGTTTTTTTTCCTGTTTTTTCTTCATCTGCAAATTTCCGGTGGTGTTTTCCCGGGGGGAAGGGGGGAGGGCTGTAAACCGAAAGTCTTCCCGTGTTTTTTCTGTCACTTATTGTTTGTCGGACGTTCCCGCCATGTCTTCTCTGCTTCACTGTGCACCATCGCTCAGAGCGAGCTAAGAAATTCGTAGGAGTACTTTGAAACGGTTCTAATCAGATCGAGATTAGGCTGGAAGGATTGGAACTAGGCTAGAGAAGCTTGTGGCAAGAGATGGAATCTGTGTGAAGAGCTGAATTGGTCGCTTTGGATCAACGTAAGGCTAAAATGGCTTGAACATGCCAGCGAATGCAAATGCATATGAAAGTTTTTGCAACAGTGACTTTCTCACTTTCTTCAAATATGCTTGGCTTCATTCTTGATGGATCATCGAAAGTTACTGCATAGTCTTACATTCTCAGTTATGCTCCCAATAAATGGGACGGTTTCAAGCAAAAAAGAGAGAGCTGAGAGAGCAGAAAAGAGAGGTCTAAAAGTTCAAGTTTTTTTTTGTCATAATAGCAAATGGCTTAACCCGCTGCAGCACAGATGCACAATATCAAGTCCATCAAGACAATTCGGCCCATCCGTCAAGAAAAACTCGGCCCCACATCCAGCAAAATACAAAAATTTGTTGGCAATCAAATACAAAAATTGGTCGGCGATCAATTCGGAGGGGGGGTCTAGTCTAACTCCTAACTTCTAACTCGTTAATTCTTATTGGCAAGATTCAGATATTCTGTGTTACATGGAATAAAAAAGGCAAAAAAAACAAGAATAAAATAGATGCAGACAACGCATTTGCAAAGATTTAAGATGCTCTAGGAGATCTAATCAGCTTGTCAATAGCTATCCTTTTTGTGACATTCAAACCAAGTGTATATCATTGCTTGAATTTCATAACCTTGTCTACAGCATCAACCCTTGATTTCTTTTCAATATCCGTTTCCTTCACTGGCTTTGGCAAAGGTACTAGGGGGAAAGTTTCTGACTCAAGTGCATCGCCACTACCACCAAAACCAGATATGTAGAAGCTTGAAGATGATTTCTTCTGCAAACTTCGTCGGACTGCAGATACTCCTTCACATACAGAACGAACTGTATGGTTTGAGCCTTCAATGGGCCAGCCATACTTTGTAATACCGTATGCTGTCTTATCTGGCCTGAATCCATCTATACCTGCATTGTATTTGGAAATGCTGAGATTTTTCTTTACGGTCTTCTCTATTATGAAGACATAGATGTTGTCATCAAGCTCCTTGCATGAAAGGATCAACCCTACTTTTTTGAAGGCCGCGTCTTTGTTCTCCCTTGAATGCAGGACCACGCCACACTTTGAGCCTGCCCTGCTCACAGTAACATACCATTCAGACCCCTCAACAAATATTTCTTCTGGCAAGTCCTGACTTAGCTCGCATGTTATGACTCTGCCGTCATCAATTACTCTTCTTGTACTACCTTGGGTCCTTCTTGGGTTTCTTTGATGGTGCAGAAGATGATGTAACTAGTGCTCTCTTGGAAGCTGTAAAATAAATAATCAAGTTAGACATTGCTAAAGTATTTCTGTGTTAAGCAACTTGACCAACATCTCGCGCGTGGCGCGACAAGTCTATAAATTCTGAGAGCAATGTTTTAGGATTCGCGCGTAGCGCGAGTCGAATGATCTAGGACGGTAAGATAGATGGAATGTGACTACTCGCGTGTAGCGCAAGAATTCACATTCCATCTCTCTTACCGTCCTCGCGAAGGGTTGACCTCGACTATGACCTCAACAACCCTACTCTTACGCTTACTAAGAGCGATAGAATCACGAACTTCGCTAAAGCGCGAAATTCATAGACCGACGGCACTCCACAGAAGGCTTCATCATAGGATCACATCAAAGAGAGTAAGCTTCATAAAAAAAGAAAATCATAGCACAAGGAAGCATAACCCGCTTGTAACGTGTAGCGCAAGAATTCACATTCCTATTCTCTTACCATCCTCCCGAAGGGTTGACCTCGACTATGACCTCAACAACCCTATACGCTTACTAAGAGCGATAGAATCTGAACTTCTCGTGCTAAGCGCGAGAAATCCATAGACCAATGGCACTCCACAGAAGGCTTCATCATAGGAATACATCAAAGAGAGTAAGCTTCATAAAAAAAGAAAATCATAGCACAAGGAAGCGTAACCCGCTTTCTTCGCTGATGATTACAATTGAAGATTAAGATACTAGGAATTATAATCACAAAGCATTGCAGATTCAATTCAGACTAAGCAGAAAACCCTGAACACATAATCAAACAAAAAATAAGCTGCAAACAAATACAAGCCAAGTAGCAGAGATGCAGGGTAACAGTAATCTAATCAAAGAGTAATCTAATGCAGGGTAACAGTAATCTAATCAAAGAGTAATTTAATGCAGGGTAACAGTAATCTAATCAAAGAGTAATCTAATGCAGGATAACAGTAATCTAATCTAGGTTGCAGAGTGACAGAGTTAATCAAAGAGTCTCAGAGTTTCTAAATCTATTAATAAAGTTAAGCACATAAGCAGAAGGTTTCTAAAACCTAATAAAAATAGAGTTACAGAGTTCCTCCTCCATTAAGAACTCGAACATACTAACCTTTAGTTGCCATATCGAAGTGCAGGGATAGGTTCAATACTGTATACGTTTTATACGCAATACGTATTTTTCGTTTGATACGGCACAAATTTTACGTTTAATACGTCAAAAATACGGCTAAAAAAATTTCCGGCATCGAAAACTTTCGCGTAAGCGAAAACCATTTGTTACGGCGGTCCGGTTCGCGTCAAGCGAAAAAATTTTTTCGCCACGCGAACGAAAATAGTTCAGCGTAGTTTAAATGAACTGCTTTCGCTTGCGCGAAAACATCTTCGTAAAGTTTAAGCGATCAACTTCGCGTAGTTTAACGCTACCAAATATATATAGAAAACTTCGTGTTTAACTTCGCTTTTCGATTACGGAACCGCCTCTTCGCAGAAGTTTAAACGCTAAAGAATGCTTACGCCAACAAAAAGTTTTAGAAGTTTAACCTTTATGAAAAAAGAGTTTCGCAGTTTAACATTAAGGCTTTACGAAAATGAGGGGATTCGCAGTTTAAAAACTTAGACTCTCGCTTACAAAGAAAGTTAGGAAGGTTTCGCCATTGAAACTTTTTTTCCTACCCTTAGTATTAAATAGCTAAAAAATAATGCATTTTTCCCAAAAAATAAATTTTTGCACTTTTATACCGCCTGGAAAAAATAGTTTCATACGCATTTAACCTATCCCCGCCGGCGAAGCTCATTGAACTCATAGCTCGAGAAGGTCCGTGAATTTGAAGCCTCGAGAAGCTCAAATCGAAGCCTGGAATTGTTGTAAAATGTGCCTAAATGAAGTATGATAGCTCGGAATGCAGGTAGTGTTACAAAAATTTGGATTGCTTGAGAGATCGCTCAAGAAGATTGCGTCAGTTTCGGAAGGCGGTCGAAGCAAAACTTCTGGAAGAAATTAGGAATGAAAAAATGAGATTCAAATTACATTGAAATTAGAAAATGTGATTCTTACACGGGTCGTACAAACAATTAATGAATAGACCCCGCCATTGAAAGTTTGTACTACCCTTATCCTTGTTTAGCTAAACAAGAAAATTAATCCCGCCCGCAATATAAATTTAAAATCTTTTAGCCCGCCGCCTGCGAATATTCCTTTCCCCAACTACTTTTCAATCATTGGCCTGTACTAACCGTCTATTTAAAAATGCCCGCCATTTAATTTGTGTTCTTTGCCTCGCATTGGATCATAGAATTTGTGTTTCTCTGATGCGCCTAGAGAAACACAAGAACTGTGTTTTCATTGCAGTGTTTTAATTCGAATTTGGGATGTTGCCAAGAAGGAAGCTTGCTGAGGCGCTGGATCAGGCTGCCGAATCTCAGGTAGTTCTTTATCAAGTGAGTGGATTGAGGCGCCATGACTTGTGCAACTTAATTAACAAAGCTTTGCAGGTCGAGGAAATGAACAATCAAGCAGGAGAAATGAAAATTTCCATTGGAGAAGCATGCTTCTTGTTAGCAGAAAACAGGAAAGATGTCATTGGCAAGGGCATTGTTGATAACATGGCACCAACTACCGCATGCCATGGAGTGCCCTTGGGACCTGATTATGCCAGATCATGTATAGCATGCACTCCTATGGAAACCCGTCTTCTTTTGCCTTCTGATACGCCGCAGGAGATCTGCTGGACGAATCTTGAGGCATGACACAATGGCTTGAAACAAGGCCGAATGGTCTGCCGGTCGAATGATCTGCTCTTGAATGCCCTGCTGTGCTCTTGAATGCCCTGCCGAATGCCGAATGATCTGCCAAATGCCGAATGCTCTTGAACAGGGGATCAAGAATGATCTGGCGGTTCGAATGATCTGGCTTACCGAGATCGTCCCGGCGCACTACCATGCCCTTTGACCGCACTAATGATCCGGTCGAATGCCCACATGCAGACCACTGCCTGTCGTCGACCGCTCAAATGAAATGGGAAAATAGTCTTTGAGTTGTGGTGGCGCTGTAAGCGGCGCCACAAACCTAAAAATACCTAAAGTAAACAAACATGGAATATTCCAGGAATTTCACAAAACTGCGGTTTACGAAACAATAAAAGGGCTTTTATTGTGTTTCATGCACCAACGGCCACAATTAAAATATCTACACCCAATAGGTAGCAAGGTGGCACCTAACCAATGGGCTTACGCCACGTCATAAGAGAGTCATTAATATTGTTGCCAACTCATTGCATAGCATTTATTGCACTCAATATACGTGCAATATCTGGGCCATTCATGCCGCACATTCAACGACCGAGATGGCTCGGATTAAATTCCCAAATCTAACGGTCTAAAACAAAAGCCCCAAATAAAGGGGCTTTTGATCTGGGCCGTCTATCCAGCACACTCAACGGCTTAGATGAATCTAACTCAAGCTGGCCCCTTATAAGTAGAGAACGTGGGCCATCCAGATCTGAGATCGACGGCCGACGCGGTGACACCCAAATCTATACACCTTTGCTGATCTTTTGCAAGAACAAGGTTGATGTTGATGAAATTTACGAATACTTACTTCTAGAAAAAGCAAAATGTTGTGGCAATTCATGGAGGATAATGGAGGAATGGATCAAGTGCTAGGGAACCCACGGGTAGGAGAGGGTTTCCGGTGGAAAACCTGCAGGCAGCGCCGCCACGAGGGGCGTTAGCCTCCGAGCGGCGCCGCCGCCTGCCAGTTTCCCACCGGAAATCCTCGACTGCCCGTGGGTTTACGCATGTGGCCCACATGTAGGGGGGATTCCGTCGATTAGCTTGCAGGGGCGAAGGAGATTCAATGCAGATTCAAGCTGTTTTTTTTTTTTTTTTTTGAAGATTCTTACGATTTGAGCAAGCAAATGAAGTTTGGAAGCACGTACGAGGGTTCTTCTCCAGCTTACAGGAGTTCTTCCCCTGTTTCTTGTTTTTTTTCTCTGTTTCCTCTAAATAGAAGCGGACAAGGTTCGTTCTAAGCTGATCCGACATAAAAAACACCTAAATCCACCTCCAAGAGTTATCCATTCCGGTGGCCCAATAGCTAGCAAAGATCCAGGCGGCAGTCCTGGGAAAATAGAAGATTCTAGCAGAGCAGAAAAGGACAACAGAGCAAAACAATCGGCCTGAAACATGCAGCTGAACAGCAAATCAAAAAAATGGCAGGAGCTGCGGCTTCGAACTTGCTGCTCTGTGCACTTCTTATTTGGACCTAGAAGCTGCCATAGCCAGATCTTCAAGAAGCCATAGCTCGAAGGCTCGATACCGGAGCTTGAAGACGCCATAGCTGCATCGAAGCAAGAAAGAACCGAGATTGTAGAAAAGGAAAATTACTTCTTGGCAGTGTTATGGCGGCGCCGCTTAAGCTTCTTAGAACTAGGTTACTGAAAAGGAACAACTCGTATAATTACCAGGAATTCCCCCCTCCTGTGGTTTACGAGGGGAGAGAACATGCAATTGCTTCTTTGGAAAGAGGACAGAAGGATATACTGGTAGCAACATATATGGCATCAAAAGTTCTGCTGAGATAGAATTTATGGTGGTGAATTTCAGTTCTTTTTATGAGGTCATCACATGGACTGATTTGTCTACTTTAAAGGCAGAGATTTATTGTATCATAGATGGTGGAACGGGAAATTGCTCTAAGGGAGAATTAACACTATTTATCTTTGTTTCTGCAAAAACAAGATGTCTAATTGCTTCTCAAAATTTTTGTTTACTTTGATAAAGAGGAAATCAGACGAGAAATGAAGCAGAAAAAGAAATCTTTATTGGGAGATTGGAGGTGCAGAAAAGGATGCTATTGTTGAAATTATGGATATAATCATGCCTTATTTTCAATAGAAGGGACATTTGGTATAAGCTGTTGGAGGACACGTGTTGGAAAATTCGAAAAGGGCAGGAGACGGAGAGAACAAAAGGACGAACAGGAAGATCGACAGGGGTAGGTGGTTTTGGCATCGATCTGTGTATGGCGGTTGTGGGATGGTGACGGATCTGTGAAGAGCTTGTGAAGAGCCGGATAGGAGCCAGTGATTTGGATAGTGGAACCTGAATCGTGAGGAGTAGCCGATTCAGTGACTGGAGAACAGATTCGGATTGTGTGCTGCAATTTGGGTTTGAATCGGAAGTACATACATAGTGATGGATTTGTGTGTTCGGCAACCCGTTCCGCATCGATATCCGTGGAGATTCTGGTGAAGGAGTAAGAGATATTGAGTAGGAGGTAGAGACCGGCATTCTTGGGTTCAAATCCCAGGCTCTAATTTCTAACAGTGGTATCAGAGCTGGGACAGCCTTGACTATGGAGACAAATGCCAAAGCGGTTTCTCTCACCATTGATTCTGGGGCTGAGAGGACCGTGATTGCTTCAGGAAAACTAATAAAGGAGATGAAGGAATCAGATACTCCTTGTGTGCAAATGGGCAATGGCAATTTGCATCAAGTCAAAGGATGCGGGAAGTTAGAATTCTATCATGACGATGAGGAGAAGGTGTGCTTAGAAAATGCTCTCTACACTCCTGGTATGTTGTTCAATTTAGTTTCTGTGGCAGATCTAGTAGACGCCGGTTACAAACTAAATTTTGATGCTTCTCGCTGTGAGATGGTGCGTAATGGGAAAAGAATTTATGCAAACAGAAGAGGTAAGTTATATTGTTTGGATGCCTTTCCGTGTGTTGGAAATGTCAGTTCTTTAGAATTGTGGCATCTTAGATGCGGACATGCTAGTGATGCAACTATTAAAATAATGAGCAGACATAAGTTGGTAGAAGGTTTGCCTACCAACATAGATGAAGCAGAACACAAAATATGCCGTGGATGTATGCTTGGAAAGCAGGCTAGACATGCGTTCAATCCTCGTTTCTCTAAAACCTTAGGCATTTTGAATTTGGTGCATTCAGATTTGTGTGGCCCAATGCGTGTAGAAAGTATGAGCAGGAAAACATACTTTATTACATTTATTGATGATTTTTCCCGAAGGGCAAAGTGTTATTTTTTAAAATCTAAAGATCAAGCATTCCTAGCATTTCAATTATATTTAGCTGAAGCTGAACGTGAGACGTCCAGGCAGTTGAAGCGGTTGCGTTCAGATTCAGGGGGAGAGTATCTATCAGGTGCATTCATGCAGTTTTGCCGAGAAAAGGGAATACGGCGTCAGTTTACTTGCAGGCATACTCCACAGCAGAACGGCATTGCTGAGCGAAAGAACAGAACTCTAATGAATGCTGTAAGATCAATGTTGAAACATGCAGGTTTGCCTAATTACCTGTGGGCAGAAGCAGTGCAGGCCGCATGTTACATTCAGAATAAGCTACCATCTGCAGGTATTAGAGGGAGAATTCCAGAGGAGGTGTGGTCTGCTAGAAAGCAATCTGTAGAGCGGTTACGTGCATATGGTTGTTTAGCATATATGCATGTGCCAGAAGAACTGCGTTCCAAGCTAGATGATCGAAGTGTAGAAACATATCTAGTTGGTTATGAGGATCAAGGGTATAGGTTGTATGACCCCAGGACCAGAAAAATTTATGTAAGTCGAGATGTAGTGTTTGATGAAACCAAGTTTTATAAGGACAGAATGGTGAAACAAAATGTGCCGCATAAGGAGGAAGGAAACTTAGCAAACCAGCCTTGGGCCCCAGAAGGTTGGTTTGATGACGATGATGATGACAATGACGAAAATAAAAGAACGGAAGAATATCAAACAGAGGTTGGTCAGGCCCAGGAGGTGGAAGATAGTGTTGTAGAGGAGAATATAGAAGATGAAGTTACAGAAATGGAAGATCGGAGTATGGAAGAAAGTTTAGAAGAGCAGACTGAAGATCAAGCAGTGGATTTAGGAGATGTAAATGTGGAAGAGCCGTTAGTGGAAGAAACCCGTACACAAAAAAGCGATGCAGAAAAATTGAAGGAGGAGGTATCTTTTGACACGTCAAAGTATGGAAGAGATGAGCGTGGGAGAAGCACTCGTGAACGTAGGCTACCAACAAGGTTTAGGGAATATGAATTAGGGATTAATATATGTAAGAATCGGCCGCCGTCTATGTTATGTATTGCAGAGCCCAAATCATATGAGGAAGCTGTTAACTCACCTAATGCAAGTAAATGGCAGAAAGCAATGAAGGAGGAGTTGGACTCGTTCAAATTGACAGGTACCTATGATCTTGTAACCCGTCCGATTATGAAAAATGTGGTAGGGTGTAAGTGGATCTTTAAATTAAAAAAGGGACCTGATGGTGAAATTGAAAGATACAAGGCTAGATTGGTTGCACAAGGTTTTACTCAGAAAGAAGGTATAGATTATCATGATACATTTTCACCAATTGTTAAACTAACAAGTTTGAGGGCTTTAATAGCACTTGCAGTTGAGCATGAGCTCGATCTTGATCATATGGATGTTAAAACAGCATTTTTGAATGGAGACTTAGAGGAGGAAATTTTCATGGAACAACCGATTGGTTTTGAGGTGCAAGGGAATAAAGTTTGCAAGTTGAAGAAGGCGGTATATGGGCTCAGACAAGCGGCCCGACAATGGTATGTATGTGTGAATGGTTTTTTATTGTCACAAGGGTTTGAAAAGTTAGAAAGTGAAGGAAATTTATATAAAAAGAAAGGCGGTGATGATTTCGCATGATTATTGCTTTATATGTTGATGATCGCATAATGAGTGCAAGCAATAGGAAGTTTTTAGATGAATGCAAGGCTATCCTAAAAGCCAGATTCGGATGAGTGATCTTGGTTGTTTGAAGAAACTTTTGGGCATGGAGGTTACTAGGAATAAAGAAATTGGAACGCTTACTTTAACTTTTAAAACAATATATTGGAAAGATGCTTGATAGGTTTTTTATGATGGAGTGTAAGCCAGTTCCAACGCCACTAGTGGTCAATAATAAGATCTGTGGAAGTATGTGTCCTAGGACTGAAGAAGAGAGAAAGCAAATGAAAAAAATACGATGACAGGGGGAGCTCATAGGAAGTTTACTTTTATGTCGCCAATGCTACAAGACCCGATATAGCATTTGCCGTAAACTTTTTGAGTAGGTATTTGAACAATCCAGGTTGGACGCACTGGGTGGCTGCAAAGCGAATTCTTAGGTATTTAAAGGGGACCATGGAGTTGGGAGTCTGTTATACTAAAAGTAATGGGAACCCTCAAATAGGCTGGTTTTGCGTAATTATGCAGTTATGCAGATCTGATTGGGCCGGAGATTTGGATGAGCGGAAATCCACAATGGGATATCTTTGCAAGCTTAATGGGACAATGATGATTTCATGGTGTAGTAAGAAATGTAATTGTACGGCAATGTCCGTCTTTGAATCGAGTATGTATCAAGCATCTTGTGTAGAGAAATAATATGGCTAAGGAGATTGTTAAACTAACTAGGGAGAAACAAGGTGTCCAACTGTGCTTTATTGCGATAATAAGAGTTGCATAGCCTTAGCCAAAAATCCGGTGCTACATTCAAGGACAAAACACATTGATCTTCACCGTCATTTCATGAGAGAAGGTAGCGTAAGAAGAAATAGATTTGCAATACATTCCCACTAGTAAACAAGAGGCGGATATTTTAACAAAAGCTACTGGGTGAAAGTAAACACGTTACAGTTTAGAAAAGCTATTGGCATTGAAAATATGGCATGAAGGGGAGTGTTGAAATTATGGATATAATCATGCCTTATTTTCAATAGAAGGGACATTTGGTATAAGCCGTTGGAGGACACGTGGTTGGAAAATTCAAAAGGGCGGAGAGGCGGAGAGAACAAAAAGGACTAAACGGGAAGATCGGCGTGGGTAGGTGGTTTTGGCATCGACCGTGTATGGCGGGATGGTGACGGATCCGTGAAGAGCTTGTGAAGAGCCGGATAGGAGCCGCTGATTTGGATAGTGGAACACGAATCATGGAGGAGTAGCCGATTCAGTGGTCGGAGAAATGATTCGGATTGTGTCTTTGCAATTTGGGTTTGAATAGGAAGTACATACATAGTGATGGATTTGTGTGCTCAAGTAACCCGCATCGTTATCTGGTGGAGATTCCGTGAAGGAGTAAGAGATATTGAGTAGGAGGTAGAGACCGGCATTCTTGGGTTCAAATCCCAGGCTCTAATTTCTAACAGCCTATTCCAACTTATGTTATCTGGAACTTTTATGTCGGCTGTGAATATCTCATTCATAATGTGGCAAGAAGGGACGTCGGTACAACAAACCATGCTTTGCTCACCTGATTGCTCACTTGCACAAATTAAGCATTCCTCCGGATAAATTTCCTTCTGTTTATAGAGACATTCAGGAAGCTATTCATGTACTCATCTTCTCTTTATGCATATTAAGCCCAGATATTAATACTCATGCTGTGGATCCCTGTGCTATCAGAGCCATTTGGAGTAGGCTGGAAGTGCTCCTGGGAACTGCAGGTATAAATCCATTGTAAAGGAAGATCTTGAACCCTTGCGCAACTATTCTGAGCTTAACTTCCAGAAAGCCTATGGCAAGTAGACCAGCTTTCACGCACGATTCTCTAGGAAGAAACAAAATTTTAGGAAAGCATGGTGCTTCTCTGAAAAAAAAATAGATTACAGGAAAGCAATGATAAGGCCTCAGCTTTCGTAACAGGATCCAGCCTCTTTTATTATCTCTTCTATTTCATCCTTTGTCAAGCTGTTTTTATCATACTCCATTAAAACGGAAGAGCTTTCAGTAGATATACTTAAAATCCCACTCTCATCCAAACTAAAGCAAACATTTATTTGTTGCAAGTCTTCAAACATTCCTGATAATTTCAATCGGCCAAGTAGATTGTTTTCCTCGGCTATAGATTTTTCGCCCTCATAAATATCAACCAGAAGAGGCTGCTTTTGAACCGAGAATCCAATCTCCTTTTTCACAGGGAAGGTGGTATTTCTGGGTATCACCGTGGTCATAGTACCATTGCTATATGCTAAGGACGTGGAGTCCAAAGATGGCCTTTAGTCCAAAGATGGCTTTTAGTCCAAAAGAGGGCCTATGGTCCAAAGAGGGCCTTTGGTCCAAAGAAGGACCAAAGGGGGCGTGCATGCTATATAGTAGCTCGGGGGAGAGCTCTGGGGCAGCGGTGCTTTGGCTGAGAGCTCGCGGTTGGGTGGTGATATAGCATGCCACGTCAAGTGTCTGTTTTAGTGGTATCAGAGCGTTAGGTTTCGATGGGCGTTCCATTAGAGATGGGATTGGTGCTTACACAAGTAACTCTAAGCAAGGCATACTCATGGTTGTTTTGTTGTGGATTTTGGGTGATCCCGACTTGTGTTTGGCAACGAGTATGAATTCTAGTATGGCTAAGCTATGCTTTGTATTTGGGTTTCGCCTTGGCAAGCATAGAGCTATGCATGTAAGATAATGAGGTTTTTGTCTTAAAGTACTTAAAATATGTTCCTTGGTTTATGACCTTGTGGCAATATTCTTAAAAAGGCAATCATCTTAAGGAATGTGTGGATGTTAATGGTATAGATAAGGAACGGCCAAGGCCAAGTCTATGTCATATCTCATTTAGACGACACACTCTAGAACAAGTATATGCCATGAAAGTTACCTCATGACATAACGAAAAAAGTTACACGTTATGAATAAAGGCGAGAAAAGGTTGTCCACAAAGGGGAGCCTCTATTGGGTTTTTAAACCAAAAAAAAGAAAAAAAAAACTTAAAGGGCACGTATTCCTTTTGGTGGCAAAGTATTTCTTTTGATGGCAAAGGGGTAGACTAATTCATAAGGAATAGTCTAGGCCAGAGACGTCTTTACGTGGGTGTTTAAAGCTAACAATTAGGACTTGCCATATCAAAGTTAGAAGATATGACATGAAGATAAAAATTAAAAGATAGGAATAAAGGCACATAAAGATGTCAATAAAGGGGGGCCTTTATTGGACAAAGACAATAATAGCACGTCTATATTAAGATCAAGCATGTTGGTTGACGTACAACTCAAAAGTCAATGCTTAAAGGAGGACATGATAGTTGGTACCAATTTTTGGACTATTCTCTCACACCAAAGACCCTCATGTTTCCATTGATGCTCCCTTTGAGACATATAACATATATATGTCTATTCTCAAGGACAAAGGGGACAAAAGTGGCATGAGCATAGGGTTATGGCATTCGACCCTACATGATAGAGGTAGCAACAGAAAATCATTCTGGCAAGATTTGAGTTTTGGATTGCCTAAGTTATCTCTTAGATCCACAATATCCTCAAGATCAATAGGATTTAGTTGTCTTTCTTAGTATTTTATTTGGTCTTGTAATGCAAGGCAGTTTCCCTTTGGTGTGCAGTTGTGGTTGGGGATGCTTAGGTTGTCAACAAGGAATGGGTGTTACGAGTTTAATCGTTTAGTTGATTGGGTTACTAGTACCCTTGGGTTAGCCTTGGCTAGCGGGAGTGCGACCTTTGAGTTGTTGAAAAACAAATTTATTCTAACCCCATTCCAATAGTTTAAATGTTTGGCAATGAAAACTCGTTCTGTGTAGTTGGTGGTTTTGTATCCTTAGTCTAGTGCATCTCCATTGAATGAGTGTCAAATAATCAAGCTCCTTCTTGGAGAATGCATGGCCAACAAACAAAGATTCAGCGCCGACTTGATGAGTTCCTTCAAGCTGGATTGATCCGCTATAGTTTTTCACCTTGCTCCTGTCTTGTTGGTCAAGGAAAAAAGATAGTTCTTGGCGCCAAAGTTCCAAGGTGCCAAAGTTTTTAGTCGTCTTGATCTTAAGTCCGGGTGTTGCCAGCTTCTTTTGCGAGGCTAATGGGGCAAATATTTGAAGATGTGCATGGCGTTTATATTGTTGTTTTCTTTGATGACATATTGGTTTTTTTAGTAAGACCGAGGAATATCATTACTTGCATTTGCGGGAGGTTTTTCGTCGGTTAAGGGAGGAGTCTATTACTCTTATTCCTAAGAAAAATATCTTTTTCCAATCGGAAATTGAATATTTGAGTCATATTGTTTGCGCTGAGGGTCTTAAAGTTGATCCCAGTAAGGTACAAGCAATTGTGGATTGGCCAGTACCTACTTCAGTTGCTGCATTGCGTTCCTTTGTGGGCTTATGCAGTTATTATAGGAAGTTTGTACAGAATTTTGCTCGTTTAGCTTCAGATTTATATTTGTTGCTATGAAAAGATGTTCCTTTCCAATGGAATCATAATCATCAGTTTGCTTTCCAAGTTTTACAGGATGCCATGGTTAATCCTCTTGTTCTGCGTTTGCCAAAGTTTGGTCTACCTTACTTGTTATGTGTTGATGCAAGTGGTATGGCTTTGGGCACAATGTTGATGCAGGATGGTCATCCTATTGCTTATGAAAGTCGGAAGTTTTCTGACACGGAAAGTAGATATAGTGTTTATGATAAAGAATTTCTGGCTGTCATTTATGCTTTGAAAGTGTGGCGACACTATCTTTTAGGGTCGACGGTTCATATTTTCACTGACCACCAAAGCATTAGGCACATTGTTTCACAGACAACATTATCGGAAAGGCAGTTGAAATGGGTTGCTTTTAGTGGATATATCGTCCTGGTAAAGAGAATGTTGTGGCTGATGCTTTAAGTAGGCGTTATGCAGTTTGTTCTCTTTCTATAGCACAATCCAACCATTTGGAGGCAATGAAGCCATTGTATGCCATTGCCAATGATTATAAGGATATTTGGTTGTTGGCTCAAAGTGGCAATGCATATGGATATAAGATCGTTAATGGGTTCTTATATAAAGGTCCAAAGCCATGCATTGTTCGGAGAACTTTTCGATCACTTATTCTTAGCGAAGTCCATGATGCACCTTTTGCGGGTCATCGTGGTGTGGGGAACTTTGGCAAAGCTTGAACCATACTTTATTTGGCCCGGATTATAAGAGATATCTTCATTCAGTATTAGTCATTGTGTGATTTGCCAATGGATAAAGAAAGTTTAACAGAAGCCTCTTGGTGTTCGTTTATCCTTACGTATTCAGGAAGCGAAGTGGATGCCAATTACTATAGATGTTATTGTTGGGTTTTCCACAAGTCCTCGCAAGAATATTGGCACTTGGATGGTTGTTTGGACAATTTGAATAAGTTGATAGCTTATACTGCAGCTACGCTCTTTATCAAGAAGATGTTTAGGCTACATAGGTTGCCTAAAGATATTGTATCTAATTATAATACAAAGTATACCAAGAAATTCGTAAAGGCATTACTTATGCGGTTGGGAACCCGAGTTAAGGTTCTCTATGACATAAACTGATGGACAACCTGAGGTGGTGAACAAGGTTATTTGTTCCATCATAAGAGGGTTTGTCAATGAACATCAAGGTCATTCGAAAGAGTATTTGCCTATAGCTGAATTTGTATACAATAATGCCTATCAGTCTACTATAAAGATGACACATGTTTAGACGATCTATGGTTAGCTTTGTCAGGCGAAAAGACACTTTTTGGAGTGTGTAAGGATGTTCCAGATGCTGATGATTTAGTTATTGAGCATAAGGATCTCATGGACTTGCTTCAAGCTCGTATTCGAGATGCTCAGGATTATTTTGCCAAAGAAATCATCTAAGTGGCAACTGCCAATGGTTTTTAAGAAAGGAGATTGGATATGGATAAGGATACATAAAGGACACTTTAAGAAAGGTGCGCACAAGAAAGGTCTTAAGTGTCGACTCCATTTCCATGGACCATTTCAAGTTATAAGTGGTCAAGGAGAGTGCATATCAATTATGATTGCCTCAATGTTAGAGAATGTATGATATAGTGAATGTATGATTCCTAAAAGTTTA
Source organism: Isoetes taiwanensis (assembly GCA_021234155.1). NCBI lineage: Eukaryota > Viridiplantae > Streptophyta > Lycopodiopsida > Isoetales > Isoetaceae > Isoetes > Isoetes taiwanensis. Next base: position 2,704,655 of record JAJEKV010000001.1, on the reverse strand, counting down.
TCAAGGTAAAGACTTACCTCCAATTGAGAGGTTAAGTGAGCCAGAATTGATTGGTATTTCCAAAGTTCTAAAATCAGGAAACAATTTTGGAAGACAAAATCCACTAGTGGTTCAAGACAATATTTGGTTAAGTTCGCTCACAAACCTTTGGAGGACGCTTCATGGGTGCGTGGCAATGTTTTAGAAGCTTATCCGGATATTCTTAAGGAATATAAAGATCGGAAAGCAAAGGAAGCTGAGAGACAAGAAGAAGTCCAAGGACAGGCTTCTACTAGCCGGCCTGGATTATGCTTGGATGGCTGAAGGTATTTAGACACCCTTTTGCAGCAGAGGACTGCTGCAATGTCAAGAGGGGGGGAATGCTATATGCTAAGGACGTGGAGTCCAAAGATGGCCTTTAGTCCAAAGATGGCTTTTAGTCCAAAAGAGGGCCTATGGTCCAAAGAGGGCCTTTGGTCCAAAGAAGGACCAAAGGGGGCGTGCATGCTATATAGTAGCTCGGGGGAGAGCTCTGGGGCAGCGGTGCTTTGGCTGAGAGCTCGCGGTTGGGTGGTGATATAGCATGCCACGTCAAGTGTCTGTTTTAACCATCTGCTGCCTCTATTCCAAGCGACACTGATGTGGCATCAAAGAGCACTATATTTTTCAACTCATCACTCCCCATCCCGTCATATTCCCTGTATAATATAGGAGCAATGTGCTTTATAACCCTTGTATCAAAATCTTCTGCTCCTAAATTGAGATCTCCAACAATGGCTTTGACCGTAAATACTCCCATACCAATATTAAGTATGCAGACATCAAAAAACCCTGCACCCAAGTGTAGTATCATCACATTTTTTGGGCTATTTGGACTAGAGGGTAGCTGGTACTGTGCTAATGCAGCAGCCATATGCTCACTTATGAGCCTTGTAGGAAGGCAAAACCGCACGTGGCACAATATCTCGAGCCCGGATGGAGGGTCGAATCGAACCGATTCAGGGGAAACCTCAACGCCGATGCATGCAAAGATGATAGGCTTTTGGGGATAAAGGTAGTGCACGCAAGCGGGATGGGAAGGAGTCCTGGAGGGCGAGGAAGGTTGATCTACTGTGATTTGGCATATCATACTGGTCGCTTGGGCTCTCGCCGCTTGGGCTGTCCGGAGATCATTTGGCGGCGGAGATCAATTTCCTTTCATTGGTATCGAGCTAGCAAAAGCCGACATCGAACTGGAAGAATGGTGAGCAGACTTGCACTCACCTATATAAACAGCCGCAGAAGTGTTTGATGGTGAGATTGGATTTCAAGTCCGGAAGGTCAAGATCATCAAGCCTTGAAGATTGACAAACTTTGGGATGTGGTTGATCCCAAATGGGAGAGGAAAGGGCAAAGGTCTTTGTCAAGGTGAAATCGAGAGAAAGGGGAGACCACCAAAGGGAAGACAAGGATGAAGTTACAGATGAGGAGAAAGAAGAAAGAGCCGGGCTATTATTATGGCAAAACTTCGGTGGAGATATAATCTTCCGGAGATCCAAGGCAAGACAGCCAGATATGTGGAGCTATTTGTTGGCAAGATTCCAGGAGCAAACCTCTTCGCAAATTGACGCGGTCGGAGATGAGATTGCGCGAACCTCAAAGACAGGAAAGGAGATAAGGCACAAGAATTGTTTCGAAAATTTCGGATTCTTTTCCATGATCTTGAAGGTGCTGGAGCGGCATATTCGGAACAGTCTAAGGTAAATGCTGTTGCTCGAGCTTTTCAAAGTTTCTCTAAGGATATCGCTAGATTAGTGCACGGACTGCAGAAAAGACGCTTTGATGAAGCCATATAGAGGCTATCGAACCGAGTTAGAACAAGAAAAGCTTGAGAAGAAGTTCAAGACCGCAGTGAAGGAGCAAGAAGAGGATCGTCCGGTGGCGTTATATACAGGTGAACGAAGTGATCGTGGACGAGGCCGTGGAAGAGGCCGAGGAAGGGGGAGCCTTCAATGTTACGGGTGTGAGGAATATGGTCACATAAAAGCTGAATGTCCAAACCGAGGAAAATGGTCCAGAGGTCGTGGATGGCGGAGGCCGGGTCGATCTTCGACAATTGGCAAGTGTAAGCGGTGAAACCGAGAAAAGGAAGGGATGAGGTATCGGTTGTTGGGGCCCTTACTGATCAAGAAGTAAGTGAATCTGATTTTAAGTTTAAGCTCAAACGTGCTTTGGTAAATGCTTGTAAATCCAAATTTGGTGGAACTAATACATTGACTTTAGATTCGGGAGCTGAGGTCTCCGTAGTAAATATACCTCCGGATTGCTAAAAAATGTTGAATCTAGCAAGGCATCACGTGTGGTGGGGATGGGAAATGGAAATGGGAAAGGAAGATTTATGGACAAGGAGAACTAGAGTTAATGCTTAAGGATCAACTGTTCTCGCATCGGATGCATTGTACACCCCGGGATGCTCTTTAATTTGGTATCGGTTGCAAACATTGTTGATAGTGATATTGAGTTACTATTTCATAAGCGTGGATGTAGTTTTTTCAAAAAATGGTGTGAAAGTATTTGAAGCCGCGAGAGGAATGGGAATTTATTTCAATTAGACTTGAGACCATTAATAAAGTGTCTTTGTTGGATGATATATGCATTTGGCATCTAAGATTAGCACATGTCAATTACAATAGCATCAAGATTGCAAAAAGGCACAATTTATTGAATGATTTGAATTTTGGAAATGAGAATCATGGAATATGCAAAAGCGTGTATGCTTGGCAAGCGAGTAGGTTACCCTTCAAACACAAGGGGAGGCTGCGAGAAAAATTGTTAGAGTTAGTACACTCGACGTTTGTGGGCCTATGGGGGTGCAAAGCCTAGGTGGCAAACATTACTTTGCCACATTTATCGATGATTTTTTCGACGCACTAAATGCTATTTTCTCGGGTCCAAGGACGAAGTGTTTAGTGCTTTTAAGCTTTTTCTTCGCGGAAGCGAGAGAGGGAACATCCTCGCAAATAAAGTGTTTAAGAACGGACTTGGGAGGAGAATATAGGTCAGGAGAGTTTGTCAAATTTTGTCGATCGTGGGATCGAAGGCGAGTTCACGTGTAGATACACCCCGCAACAAAATGGGGTCGCAGAAAAAAAACAGAACCATCATGAATGCGGCAAGATGCATGTTGAAACATGCGAGGTTTCTTTAATCATTTTGGGGGAAGGGAGCAACGGTACCGCTTGTTATATACAAAACAAACCCGCCTTCTTTGGGATTGATGGAGCTGTGCGGAAAGAAGTATGGACGTGTCAAAAAAAATTGTAAGGAGATTGAAAGTCTATGGATGCCTTGCATACATGCTAATCCCTGAAGAGCTCAGGAGAAAACTTGACGACAGGAGCTTGTGCACGTTTTTAGTAGGATATGATGAGGAAACTAATGGGTACAGCTGTATGATCCTGTTTCCCGTAAGATATACATAAGCAGGGATGTAGTATTTGATGAGGGGGTATTGTACAAGAACAGAGAGATCTTGGCAAGTTCGAAAAAGGAAGAATGGGTGCCATTGGATTACATTGAAGGTGATGACCATAAGCGGATCAAGAGAAGGATATGAATGAGCAAACTCAACGATGCGTCAATTGATGATGAGATAATTGACCTTGAGTCGATGAAGTGCATGAGGTCTTGGAGGACCAAAGTGCACCTCATACACGGGAAAATGTGCATCGGGGAGGTGCATGAGGCCGTGGGAAGCCGATAGTGCACCGGAAGATGAACATGCAGAAGCTGCAGCTCCAGACATAGCCGTGGATCCTGAGCAAGAAACTGCAGAAGGTGATAGAGTTCCACAGGCTAGAACGCAGGGTCGTCGTAGTGAAGTAGAGCGTTTAACATCAGAACTGCCCTTTGACACTGAACAATATGGCCGAAAAAAGAGGGTTCCAAAGCCAAGAGTAATATCATGTGTTGTGGAGCCAAAGGCGGTTGAGCAAGCAATGGCGAGGGACCAGATCTTTGAGAAGTGGGAAGAAGCAATAAAAGTGAGCTCAAATCCTTTGAACAGGCAGGTACATATGAATTAGTAACAAAGCCAAAGAATAAAAATATTGTTGGTAGCAAGTGGCTTTTTAAAATTAAGAGAAATGCAGATGGATCTGTTGAAAGATATAAGGCACGTTTGGTTGCAAAGGGGTATATCAGAGGAGGCGGGAGTAGATTACAAAGATACTTTCTCACCCATTGTGAAGTTAACCAAAGATAAGAGCATTAATGGCCCTAGCAAAGGCAAAGGAACATGGATATGGAACACATGGATGTCAAAACTGCCTTCCTGAATGGAGATCTGGAAGAGGAAATATTTATGGAGCAGCCAGAGGGATATGAACAGGGCATTAATATGGTTTGTAAATTGAAAAAGGCAATATATGGTTTGAGGCAAGCCTCAAGGCAGTGGTACTTGTGTATGAACAAATTTCTTACGTCCATTGGGTTTATAAAACTTAAAACAGAAGGGAACTTGTATATGTGGAAAGAGGAAAATAAATGCTTGTTGATGGCATTATATGTAGATGATTGTGTCATTGTTAGCAATGACAGATCTTGGCTTGATAAATGCAAGGCATTGCTAAAAAGTAGGTTCCAGATGAGTGATTTGGGAGAACTCAAGAAATTATTGGGAATGGAGGTCGGAAGAGATAGAGTGAAGGGGAACTATTCCTCACTCAAGAACAAGACATTAAAAAGATCTTTGAATAGGTTTCGGATGCAGGATTGTAACCCCCGCAAAGACTCCCCATGGCGCCTGGACTGAGAATTAGCAGCAACATGTGTCCTAAATCAGCAGAAGAAGAAAAGGAAATGAAACGAAAACCCTATCGTGAATTAGTTGGCAGCTTGTTGTACGCTGCAAATTGCACTAGGCCGGATATCACCTATGCTGTGAATTTGCTTAGCAGATTTAACAATAACCCAGGAGTACAGCATTGGGTTGCAGCTAAGCGAGTCTTGAGATATCTAAAGGGAACAATGAATCATGGCATCCACTTCACACAGAAGGGTAGCGGACTAGTTGGATATGCTGATGCTGACTGGGGAGGAGACATAGATGACAGAAAATCCACATCCGGATATATATGCAAAATCGGGGATACAGCCATTTCTTGGGCGAGCAAAAAGCAAGAGTGTGTAGCGAAGTCAAGTGCAGAAGCGGAATATGTAGCATTGTCATTAGCAGCATCAGAAATTGTGTGGCTGCGAAGAATGCTGAAAGAATTAGGATGTGCGAGTAAGAATGCAACTGTACTTTATTGCGATAACAAAAGTGGAGTTGCCATGAGCAAAAATCCCACCTGTCATTCCAGAACGAAACACATAGAGATACATCATCACTTTGTAAGAGATGAAGTTGAGAAGGGAGAAATCGAAGTAAGGCACATTCCCAGCGACATGCAACAGGCAGACATGCTTACAAAGGCATTAACTGAGCCCAAATTGAACTTGGCTAAACAACAAGTAGGAGTATTAAATTGTGCAGGCTGAGGGGGAGATTGTAGGAAGGCAGCCTGCACGTGGCACAATATCTCAGGCCCAGATGGAGGGTCAGAACTGAACCGTTCAGGGGGAAACCTCAACGGCCAGATGCATGCAAAGATGATAGGCTTTTGGGGATAAAGGTAGTGCCTGCAAGCAGGATGGGAAGGAGTCCGGAGGTACAGAAGCCAGTTGATCGGCCTGTGATTTGGCATATCATACTGGTCGCTTGGGCTCTCGAAGCTGCTTGGGCTGTCGGAGATCGCTGGCAGCGGAGATCAATTTCCTTTCAGCCTTACGTTTGTTAATCCTGCAATCTGACACGCATCTAAAACTGATTGTCTCTGAGCAATATTGAAGCACCCTGGAATCGTGACCACTACATTTTTTATCTCACGAAAGAAGCCGATCTGTGCATTTTCTTTGGCTCTCTTTATGACCATGGCACATATTGCTTCTGGCCTAAAGCTCTGATTTCGAATTATAATAGAGGGCTTCTTATCTGGTCCTTCTTTGACCTCAAAGGGCCACTCTAACAAAAGCGTTTGAACACCAGGGTCTTTGAAAGGTCTCCCTAGGAGCCTTTTCCAAGAAAATACAGTCATGTTGGCAGACACGCTGCTTTGCTTCCCACCAATGTTCCTATCTCTTCGGCTGAAACCCACATGGCAAGCCAAGTGGTTTGACTCTCCAAAAGGAATGATTTGGACTGAGTTCTCATCCCAGAGAGCTAGGGTTACGAATCTTGTCCCTAAATCCATTCCAATTGGTGGTTGCGCCATCTGGAATTTTTCAGCCTTCTATAGAAATTTTTTGTTATTATTAGCCAGACCTGTTACTGTCATAATTCTTACCTACAACTTCCTGTAAATTTAAGATCGACCAGCAATTTTTCTGGAATTTAAAATCTTGCCTTATAATCTGAAGCATAAAGAGCCAAATCCAATACGATCTCTGCAGCCTGCGACGACGTTGGAGTTAAAGGAAGAATGCTTGCTTTTGCCTGCCAGTTCCCATGGCTAATAAACTTTTGGAGGAGACCCGACCACCGCACAGAGTAGAACCTGATAACCTAAAAAGACGAAATTGTATCCAGGGTATTCGTATAAAGTAGAAAAAAATACTGTTAAAATTCCGCCTGTTTTTTTTTGGGTTGCGGGCAACCTTGGTTGGGAAATTTTTTATGTATGAAAGGAAAATTTCCTGTAGTTTGCAGAGAAGCCTGCTAAGACCAGTAGTTTTCCTAGAATTTAAAATCGCATCTACAATTTCCTTCTAATATCAATCCTTAACGTCTTTGTCATCAGCATTTAGCTGTAGGTTTTAATCTCAGCTGTCGATCTTTAGATGTTATGTCCAGTAGCATTCTGTGGCCAAATTGGTTATGACCATAACAGGATGTTATGTCCATAACATTTCCTCTGTTGCCACGTTTGGGCCATCCGCCATAGCCACGCAACGAATCTGCCGCCATAGCCAGGCAAAAATGCCGCCCTAGCCAGGCAACAAATCCATCACCATATCCGACAAAGCTTTAAATCCACTTCTTTGCCTCCTGTAGAGCATCTTCAATAATTTTCCTGTGTTAGATTGGGATTGCCGGAGCTTCTAACAACAAAATTTGTCGGAGTTTGGCTTCTTGGCAAAATGGGTTCGTCGATCCAATCACATGCTTGTCGTTGTAGCAGATGCTCTGTTTCAAAAACAGGGCTGGCCTTCTGCCATTTCGACCAGAGTGATCCTACTATTTCGATTAGGCTGGTGCAAGCAAATAAAAGATTAGAAGGAAGGAAGGAAGGTGTATTTTTACGTCGTAGCACAAGCCAGCATCCCTTAGGACATACGACGGCACATGGCATGTTCTTGCAATCCCCCTTCAAGGAGCACCACCCCCTACAAGGATACCAAGGGCCAAAGGTCCTAGGATGCCAAGATCCTAGTGAGGTTCGAACACGAGACCTCATTAGAGCATACTGTGTTGTCAGAGCATATTGTTTTGATCAGAGCATACTGTGTTGTGCATCAACGACGGAAATGCATTGCAATAGACATGGGACGTGGATGTCCATAGAGGGGTTGCATGCGTCCATAGAGGGGTTGCATGCATCCCTAGAGGGGTTGCATGCATCCATAGAGGGTTTGCTAGCTATAAAGAGGCTCGGGGGAGAGCTCATAGGGGCATTGAGTATCAGTGTTGAGCTCGTGGTTGGGTGGCGAGTATAGCTAGCACGTCATTTGTGCGTTTCATGCATACAGTGCAGATTGCTAATCTGGGCCAAGCTTGGCTATGGCGGCTAGTGCCAAATGCCTCGACCAAAGACGTTAAGGCTGATAACGTCCTGTGCAGAGGCGTTATGGCGAGGCCATTTTTGACTGGCCATAACGCCTCTGCACAGGACGTTATCTAGCCCCTAAAATTTAAAAACCGGTCATAAAATCAGTTAGCAACTAATATAATTCATAAGGATGAACCAAAACATATTGATGGACAATAATACAGTGGCAACACTAGATTTTATGGATGATAAGAATTAGCCAAGACATCTTGGCTAATATATATGGTTTACGAAAATGCTACAACAACATACTAACATTATGCATGATAAACAAAAGCTCCAGCTTCACATCTCATCTGGAAATTATTTTTTTACTTCATAAGGATGAGAAAACAAAGGGAAGAATTTCTCATAATATTCTTTAGGAAGCAACACTTGCTAATAGCATAGTAGCAAGCACAAAAGCAATACCAAAATAGTGAGCACAATGACAAGATTCAAATAATTTTTTACAAAAGTCGGCCAGATGCAGATGATAAAACTGAATATAGGAAGATGTCATTTGTATCAACTAAGCACTGTGGCATCTGCAAGAAAAAAAAACGATCCTTCAAACAACATATGGCAAAAATACAAGATCTAGGCGAGGGATTCAACCAGTCTACTTTCATTTCTTAGTGAACAATGTAAAATGCGTAGAACACCCAAGAATGCACCCAAATGCTCAAAGGTGCGACGTACTTCATCGGTACATTAAAAGGAATACGAAAAATGGCAGCAAGCCACTCTGTGCTTACCTTTGCTAACAGATGCATCTTTTGTTTGCTGCCAAGAACCCTCTGGTGCTCATATCCTCCAATAAATATCATGTCATTCCTGCTTATATCCTGTCTTGGTTTCTACATATGGTTAGGGTAACTGTGACGCTCCCTGAACATATACGACACTCGGACGTATACATACGTGGACTTTCCCCTCCCATGGCAACCAACTCACCATGAGCAGGGCCCTCCGTCTAACTCGGGCCATCTATAAGAAGATGCTCAAGTGAAGGACACAGAGGGGTCATTCGCCCACGCCGAGTGGGCTCCTCGCCGGAGGCGTGAATACAAGGTTAGCACACAAAGATAATCATATCATAATTTACCACCACGAGGGGTGGCACATCCATCCAAGTGACAACAACAAAGAATATGCATTTAATACTAAGGAAAACACCCAAACCCATGGTTCTACCCCGGCTCAGACTCCAGTGAGGATCGACCGACGGCTAGGTCTTAAGAGATCGCCAGACCAATCTTGACATGGCGCTGGCTGGCATAGAACATCGGCTAGGGTTGTCCACTCCATCCGCCCCCCCCATTGCACACTTTGTGATGAGTCCCATCATGCTATGGCGTCACTATAGCCTTAGGACACGCAGACTTCAGGTATCACCCTTCGAGCCTACCCGTGGTTCATGAAGCCCCGTTCATCGAGGCAGGTGCCGGGAAGTGTCCCCTTCCGTGATCACGGTGGTTCCATGGGTGAGCTAGAGAATACGCGTCGCATCAGCGACCCCCGCATCCGTGCGAGGCTTACTCACCCTAAATCTACTCAAAGCACAGGGTGGCCCATACGGGTCACACCTCTGCACCCAGGGAGTGTCAGACCAAGTATTGCAGCATTTGGGTCCTTCTGGTCTGTTTATATGCTCGATCAAGAAGAGCTTCAGGCACTATATCTAAATGCTCTTCTGTCATTTCAAGTAGGGTGGGTGTATCCAAGATCTCTTCTGGATCTGGGGTGTGCTGTTTTAGAAGACCACATGAAAGACCTTGTGGATCTTCAAACGGGGTGGCAACTCCAGGCGATATGCATGTTCCCCAACACGTTCAGTGATCTTGAACGGCCCAGCCCATCTGGGTGCCAGCTTTTTGCAGTTACCAATCTTAAGCTTGGCTTGTTTTACCTTAATCTTAAGCCAAACCGATTCACCCACCTGGAAGACTCGTGGGGTCCTGTACTTATCGGCTACACTCTTCTGGCGACTACGTGCAGCCAATAAGTACCCACGTACTTCTTCAACCAAAGCTTGCATTTCCAAGAGGAGTTGTTGAGAAACCTCCACTTTAGAGACGGGGTTATGCCATGTGTCTGGAGTAAGGCATTGATAACCATAATTTATCATGAAGGGAGACATTCTGGAAGATTCCTGTTTCATACCGTTATAGGCAAATTTGACCAGATAAATATAGTCAGCCCATTGGGATTGCTTACTCCACACATAACTTCGTAGCATATCCTCTATAATACGATTGGTACGCTCAGTCTGACCATCCGTCTGAGGATGATATGCCGTACTCATAGCAAGCTTGGTCTGGATGGTAGCAAAGAAATCTTTCTATAAGGCACTTACGAATTTGGGATCCCTGTCGGATACAATAACTCGTGGCATTCCATGCAACCTGAAGATCTCCTTTGCAAATAGCGCCATGCGGTATCAAAGGTCGGTCCGTGGTCCGACATGGCGGTGAAATGAGCCATTTTTGACAATTTGTCAACCACTACCATCAATGCATCGTATCCACGAAGCAGGGATAGGTTCAATACGTTGTACGTTTTATACGGAATACGTATGAATTGTATGATACGGCACATATTTGCCGTATAAAACGTAAAAAATACGGCAAAAAAATTCGGTGTCGGAAGATTTTCGCGTCTGTAAAAACAACGGAAAGCTGTCTGGCGAAAATTTTTCGCACGCAAACTGTGAAAACCGCCAGACGCGTTTTTTTTTTACAGACAGACGTAAACCTTCAGATGCTGCAGACGCGAAAGTATTTTTAAGCGACGCTGCAGCGACTACAGACAAATTAAAAAAAAAAAAAAAAGAATTTTTTTTTTTTTTTTTACGGATTTAATTTTTTTTTTTTTTTTTTTTTTTGAATTTTGCGTATCAAAAAGAAAGAAAGCGTGACGCTGAAAATTTTTCGCAGACGTTAAAGATGTAAGGTTTCAGACGCTGAAAAAAAAAAATTTCTTTTTTTTATGCGTTTCACAGATTTTCAAAGTTTCGCAGACGCGAAAAATTTTTCGCACATTTTCGGCGTGCAGACGCGAAATTTTTTTTCCCACGTATGAGGTTTTAATACGTTAAATACGTATTTTATTAAAAAATATATATTTTTTGACTTTATACGTCGTGAATTTTAATTTTGTAATGATAGAACCTATCCCGCCAATTTAAGAGTACATGGAAGGCCCACAATGAAATCCATGGTTATCACTTCCCACTTAGCATTGGGTACGCCCAATGGTTGCAACTCTCCCGAATCCTTAATTGCTCGGGCTTTTGGTTTGTTGACACACTTGACAATCGCTTAATGTACGGCAATGTCCTTCTTCATCGAAGGCCGAAATAACTGGAGCGGATCTTAAAGTAGGTCTTCATAAAACCCGCATGTCCGGCTATAGGGTCAAGCAGCGTGTCATGGAGAATTAGCTTACATACTCCGAAGTCTCGTGTACACACAACTTATCTTTGTAATATAACAAGTTGCCTTCTTTATTATCTGAACGAAAGCTTAGGCTTCTTTATCTTGTAGCGTGCTTCCTTAGCCAAACTAACCCAAGCATCACGGAACCGGGATCCGTGGCCAAGGTCTGTCTATCTGCTTTCCCAAACTCACCGGTGAGTGTAGAAATTGCATTACAATGGGTTCGGGTTACCGGGGATGGCGTGACAAAGCATCCCAGAACCACATTGTGTTTCCTGTGGTTATACCTAATCTCAAAGTCATATTCCTCGAGAAACTCCATCCATCTTCTCTCAAGTTGCTTCTTAAGCTCTGCCAACTCAGGGGGACTCATACGGTCATGAGCCCATCGGTAGGCTTAATACCGGTTCCAAAGCTATCTCACATTCTACTCCTCTAAAAGGAGGAAGCTTCGGATCTCATCCCGAAAAAAGATCGCTAAATTCTCGAGAAGATTGGCAATCCCTTCCGCAAGGTATCAACTACTTTTTCTCGCTTGGCATCCGATTCAATGGAGGCAAGTCTAATAATGCAAAGCAACTTATCTTTACGTATAGCCTTATCTAACCGCCTCGATGGTGATAGGATCGTGATAATGGGGTTTAAGGAGTCACCTTTTATAGTCACGCTGGCTCCGTTAAGGCGTTGAAGGTAACTTCCGGATTTCTCGCAGGCTTTTTGCAGATGCCAAGAATTCCATACCAACAATCGATCAGATTTGCCAATATCCATTATCTCGCACCCAAGGCAACCGTGCACCCGGCAACCGCATCCTAAGGTTAATGCGCGGCCATGAGTGTGTCCGATCTTACCATCGGCTAAAGTGACGGGCTTCGGGTCGGGATCTCAAAGTTTCAAGTCGCAATACCTCGCCATTATAGGAGAAGCAAAATTATGTGTACTACCCGTATCCATCGTAATTATAAAAGGTTTCTTTGTCTACTTGACCTATGGTGGAAATAACGGCAGTGACTTTCAAAGCATTGCTGGGGGTTTCAATGGCTGCAAGGATATGGGACTCACCGTGAATGTATTCTGGGAGCCTCCTCCTCGGCATTGTGTAGTGTCGACTCGAGATCGCCCCAATCGAAGGGTCGGCCATGGCAGTTTGTGCGGTACCAGGTGACATAAGGGCAATTTCAGATGAAATGCCCGGCAAGATACACTGTAACATGCCTTATCTCTGCGGAGCTATTCTAGAGCCTCTTTGGGAATAGACCGTAAGAGGTTCCGAACTTCCTCTACCGACATTGTTCGGGTTTGTCGGGCATGTTGAAGGTGACTTTCTTTTCCGGGCGGCCGAAGAGTTCTGCCGAGAGGGCCCGGACTTGGTGAATGGGGTTTGTAAGGTGTGGGACGGGCGTGGCTGCAGTAAGGGGCGGGACGCTGGCATCGGTTTCTTGGTGTGTCCTTTTTCGAGGCTCAATGCCTTAGCCTCGGCCCTCCGCAGGCCCGATTTCGGTCTATGGCCTTAACCATTCGTTTAATTGATGGGGCCAACCCTTCAATGTAGTCCTCCACCCCTCTTTTCGTTCATTCCCGCACACATGACCTCAAAGCGCGCATGAATTCATCAGTGTAGGCCTCGAACCGACATACCCATACGCTCCTAACTTGTAAAAGGTCCGGTTTGTTGGCATTTGTGCGCACGAGGCACATAATTTGACTTAAAAGCTTTGGCAATCTTTCGTAATTTGCATCCGCTTCTATCCGGATGCTTGGCTCTTGCATAGCCCTTCCACCAAATCTGGGCGGCTCCTGTAAGGTTTGTGGTGGCAACCTTTCTGTATCCTTTTACGTCATGCCATAGGATTTCCCAAACTCCTTCATCTCGTCCAACCGGGACTACGCATTCAGCCCGCCTCTAGATTTCCCATCAAAACTGGATCAATTTCTGTTTTTTCCATATCTTGGTTATGGTCAGTATCAACGAATCTTCACGATACTCTTTGTCCGGCGCTTTGCATGGTCACCGGATGATCCAGACGCGTCTCGGAGGACCGCGAAGTGGCCGATGGTGAAGATGTAGCACTATCCCTTGAGGAACCGATGACGTTTGGAGCGGTGCTTCCTTCGATGCGGGTCTGGGCTTATTTTTGGTGCAAGTGGTCTTTGGGGTGGTGGACTTGGCGGTAACGGGGGTAACTTTCCGCCCATTCTCCCGCATATCTTTGCGGTGGGTTGGCATTCAAGACAAAAGTTTGCAGCTCAACTAACTGTCACTTCATCAACAGTAGTTCTTGCTCCGGTGTTAATCTGCTAGCATTCGAGGGTGTCTGCCACGGGCCGTTACGTGCACCGTCTATAGTGAGCATAAAAAGGTATAAGGAGAATTATAGTGACATCAAGTCTCATAAAGAAGACCATTTCGGAAGAGTACAATAGAAAAGATCTTTATTATAAGTGAGAACAGTCATTACATTGAAAGTCATTACATTGAAGGCAGTTACAACTTAAAGTTATACTAGTAAACGTGTGCCCGGCGTTGCCGGGCTAATGTCCCGCCTTGTGTTTTTACTCGGCCTTTGACGTCCATATGTCCAACTTTGAGGTGGGTTATTTTCCATAACCCACTTGAGGGGGCCGTTAAGATTTTATGATGAATGAATTTAATGATCTACACGGTGTTGTCGGGCTAATGTCTTAGGCACGTGCTTTTCCTTGGCCTTTAACACCCTAGTAAATATGTGCCTCAAACGTCTATATGTGAAATTTGACGTTATTTGCTTTTGTAAAAAATTTTGCTATTTGAAATAATATAATGCCAGTACCATTTGCTTTCATGGATTTCAATACGTTTACATTAAGAGATAGTTTAATCTACCATTGAAGGCCAAAAATTTGGAAAGACAAATCCAAAATTGATGTTGAAAATGTCACTCTTAGAAGTAGTTAAGTACATCAATAAGAAATAAGTACAAAAATATATAAAACACAAAATATTGTCTTGGCTCATTGATGTTTTAGTTCACGATGGAACTCTAAATATACATCTCCACATGGCGCACATCACCAAAGGCTTAATGTTGTACTTCGTTGGTTGCTCCCGTGATATCTTCACTTCTCCGACAGATAACATCTTAGCCGGGGTAAAAGTGAAATGTACAGGCGAGTCATTGATTCGAACTGCCCACGATGTCTCACGACTATCCAGCACATGAGACAACTCATCCCGAAGGTAGGCTCGTATAATGGAATCAGATACTGCATCAGGAAGAAATGATTTGTAGACCCTAAAAAGTGTTCCATTACATATTCCAATGCAAGTGAGTTCTTTTCCCACCAAAACACCAATTCGCCAGTGCATGGTGTCGTTTCTCATCTGATAAGAAAAAAATAAACAATCGAAAGTTAGTCAAAGCACTACGTTACCCAATGAATAGATACATGTACTCTAGTCTCCACCTACCTCTCTCACAGCACATCCGCGTAAACAACGTTCCCTCGGATAAACTTGAGCAAACAGGAAGTCATCAATTAGTTGGATAAAGCGCTCCAACTTGACAACCTCGTCAGTGCTAAATATTTCTTCGAGCTTTGCAATGAGCTCCTCAATTTCCACTCTCGCTACCCCATGTACATGAGCATGGTATTTTCGTTCCCAGTCATACCATGATCCAAGAGCGCGTATGACATAAGTAACACGGGAGATGTGGTAGCTCCTGTCACCCTTTAGGCAAGACGCAACATGGTGACCGAAGACATACCACGGGACCAAAATACGCACCATCTACATGGATGAAGATGTAAGTAAGTAAGATAAAAATTAAAGGAAGAAAGAAAGCAGAAGATATCAATGAGAACAAAGAGAAATTAGAAGTTGTAATTTTTAAGTATTAAACGCACACTTAGAGTAGTTCCTTGTATACTATATTTGTTGTATATCGTGATCTGTCGGCATCTGCAGAAGCATCTCCATCCTTCGATAGAATGAGTACCTTTATGCCTTGGATTCCTTGAGCTCTCGAGAGTGCCACGTAGAGTTGTCCGCGGATGAATCTTTCGGATTTGGCAAATACAAACCCACCATTTTCATTGTTTGGCCTTGGGACTTGTTGATTGTCATACCAAAAATTTGGGACTTAATGGAAATTGTATGCGCCAAACTGAAATGGGAGTTCCAGCGTTATTGGGCACCAACGGTATTCTAAATATGAACACTCTACTTCCAATATTCCTTCCAAAGTGACAATCTCGGCATCTATAGCGTCTTCCCAATGAACGTATAATGAGGCGAGTGCCATTGTAGAGTCCCTTACGTGTAGAAACAGACCTCAATAACATGACAATCATGCCAACCTTCAAAGTTAATTGATGAGGAGGCATCCCACTCGGAGTTTGTGCATTCAAAAATTCGATAGGATAGACCCCTGCGTCATTCTCATTAATGTTTCGATCAAGATTTGTAATAATCAATAGGTGCAGCAGGCAACCACTCTGTCATCCTCTTGTTTACTTCATCTACATCATCATTCAGTGGCGTAAGTATACCCCTTTGCACCCAATAGGACACACTTCCATAATTCGTTGAAACATCAGGGAATGTCACGGCTAGCAAGTCATTTAAGTCTTGCGACTTCACACAAATCTCTTCTGGAAGTTGTATCACGTCCGATCCAATGTTGGGAAACGTGGTCTCAAGTCCATCTCCAACTCGTAAAAGATACTCTGCAAATGCCTTTTGCTCTTCTGCGTCTCTTCCCACACTGTTCATTACTCGCATATTTACATTCAGCTTATGTTCCTCGACATGATCCCATATGTAAGAGCATTTCAAGGAAGCATGCACAATTTGGGGGCGATTTCCTCGTGGAACCACAGGTGGGAGCTGGCGAAAATCTCCTCCCAAAACAACAATGAGTCCCCCAAATAATTTGTCACATGACATCCGTCACGCGGGCGTTCTATCCAACGCTTCATAAACATATTTATGCATCATTGGGGCCTCGTCCCATATAATCATGCGGGTCGCTCTTATCAATTTTGCCAGCTCCGACTGCTTTGGAATGTTGCAAGTTGATGTCTCATCTATGTTTATTGGTATCTTGAACCTTGAATGTGCAGTGCGCCCACCCTTCAATAAAGTGGATGCAATTCCTGAAGAAGCAACTGCAAGTGCAATGATACCTTTGGCACGAACATAAGACAACATGGTGTTAAAAAGAAAACTCTTTCCCGAGCCGCCTGCACCATGAACAAAAAACACTCGTCCTTTTTCCAACATCACGTGCTCATCGATCACACGGTCGAAGATAACACGCTGGTCGTGATATAGGCGGTCAACATGTTCTTGCACCTCTACCATGTCTTCTTGAAACACCTCATCCCGAAATATCATATATGGATCTATTGTACGCTCAGGAAGACTGAACTCAAACTCCCTTAAGGATCGTCCAACAGAGTTCATATGATCTTCAATGTCTAAAAGTGCCATGTCAAAAAATTGATCACACACATTTACACTTTGATCCTCTGCAACCCTTTGTGCCTCATGCAGGAAGTCATCGATCATAGAAAGCTTGACTTCTTCCCATAGTTGCAGCGGATTCGATGGTTCGCAATTTATAAGGATCATGGCGAACATGTGTCGCAATTGTGGTGGCATGCCCCATGCTGCTGCTTCCTGAAGAGACTCGAGCCATTCTGTGTCATCTCGAAGCAACCCGGCGAATGCAAGCTTCTTTATATGTTGCACACAACTCCCCATCAAAAGAGCGTAAATCTTCAAAGCTAATTGCACTGCCACGCGGGTCAAGCGGGGAGTCGTAAATAGTATCGCTTCCTTAGGAAGGATTAACAAAGTACATTAGTCCAATAGTGGGAAACTTCTGGGTATTCTCTCTGACCTTCCATTTTCGACTGGGTTTATCATAGGTAAACTTTTTAGGAAAATCATGGTAGAGCAATTGAGTAGCCTCTCTGTTTCCAGATGCATTTAACTCAAAAAAAGCTATCAATGTTGTTCCATTATTCTTGCTTCTTATCATCCCACGCTCATACCTTCTCGATAGTATACATCTTGTTGCATTGGGAGATGCACAGCCAATCTAGTAACATGAGGAAAGCGCTCTTGTATTTCATATGAGAGGATTCTCCATGATGCCTCGAAGGCTGAAAAAATAGCGTGCATTCAGGAATTGCTCAACCTCATCATGGTTTATGGTGGGTGCTCTGCTAGAAGATGCACCATCAATCGATGCTTCTAAGTTCACATTGATCATATCAGGCCCTTTATAGACGTACTTGTACAAATATTTAACAGCTTTTATAGCAGCACATACCTCAACATTGATATGGCACTTGAAGTACGATGTCAACCAGGGATTATATGGCACGACCCATCTATTGTCTAGATCTATATCCCCTTTCTTCACCTTTCGGCCATCATCCCTTCTTCTATATAATGGATATCCATCAACAACTGTCGTCTCATCTGAAAATGCACGCGGATAACGTTTTGTACACTTACCATCCTGCAGATATCCAGTACCACATGGCACATGCATCATATTACGGGTGACTATATCATACAATTCAGGATATGCGTCCTTGTCTGGTATTTCAGCACAAATAATTTGATCAATCTCTTCGGCTGTGAAGGGCTTGTCTGCCTGATCCAACATAGTCAACAAATGTACATGCGGCAAACCTCTCTTCTGGAACTCAATAACATAGACTTTTGCGATTATGCGGCCGAATATACCACGATTAGTTATCAAATCTACCAGCTCTTTTACTTTCATATGAAATACTCTAGCCACTAACTCTGGTCGATCACTTGGCGATTGACCATATAATAATTCCCTCCTAATCTCTTCCCAATTTGCATTGGCAGTCATGGTTATAAAAGGTCCCAGGCCGCCATGTTCGCGAACAATAGACATGGCATCCTGATACCGTTGGGTCATGTATCTTGGACCTCCCACATGCGAGGATGGTAATACAATTTTTCGGCCAATAGCGCTTGCATCATCTCCTTCAAAATCCATAATACCTTGCAACATGTCTTTTCGAATGGTGTGTTGATTCAACACAATAAATTGTAGCCTTTCCTGTTCCATCTTTGCAAACATATCACAAATGTATTCTTGAAACAACCGGCCAGCCATATGAAGGGGAGATGCATGTCCATGACGCGTGAATAGATGATATTTGTAATACTCCATTATAGTTATTTCCTTTGCACCAATCCGTCCATGAGGTATTTTAAAATGCCACCCATCTGTACCATAGGGAAGAAGTAACACAAAATGCAATGGATCATAGGCTGAGTGATATGCATCTATAAACTTCACACCACCATCCATAGAGTGTATAATAATGTCCCTCTGACCGTCTTTGGGCTTATCTTCAATAGGCATTAAGACAGCCACCTCATTTGCAGTTGGAGCATTATATTGCCTCCTCACAGGATTTTGCACGTTGCAAGAAGGTATACGCAAACGGATATCCATGGTTGGATGAATACGCATAATTTGTGCCGCACTCAAGAATATGCTAACAAATGGATTGTGCTCTGTCATAAGGGCCTGCAACTGAACCACTATTTCTTGCTTCAATCCATCAAAAATAGACATCCTACGTTCAATTTGCATGTCATCACCATCCAAGATGTATATCTGTGCAAATTTTGCATGCTCTTGATGCCCTTGCGGTGGCAATAGCGTTCCCATCTTATGGCACATGCGGCCATTGACCCTAAAAGTATAGGCCCCACCAATAGCATTTGCCAGTGCCTCATCAATTTTCACGCCCACTGAGGCAAATGAGAATATATTATTATACTTTCTAATGTTCGTGCGAAAATGATCACCCAAACTATCTGTTCTTGTATATAGGTCAAACAATGCATGTGGTGGTTCTGGAATCAATGGCAGCTGAATATTTCCATCCGCATTACGCGCCGACATTTACCTTTAACTGTAAGTTCTGCTTTCCATTGCATAGCCCCACAATACGAACATCTATGGTCCATGTTACCAAGGTCATGAGTAGGAGGCAAACTCCATGTCCATGCTATCTTATTGAAACCTGTTCTACCAATAGGTCGTTCTACTGGACCTGCAATTCTGTCTTCTAGTCTTAAAACTCGAGCTCTTGCTTTTGCTCTACGATTCAGACGTCTCTTTCTCTGCGACATGCTTTCAGCTACCGGGGTATCATACGAATCTATCACCTGATTACTTGTATACTCATCAACATTTTGTTGGTCAGCTGCAGTTGCTACTGTAGTGGTTGGGTGACCAACATCAATACCATACACATTGTCAGACCCCAATCTCAAACTCATCCTCATATTACGCAAGTGTTTCCTTCTTTGAAGATTGCTCTCCATTTCAGGCATCTGATAAGAGGGGTTACATGATACCGTATGTGGTGTTTGTTGAGGGGACATCCCAATGTGCTCTGTAGGAGGTTGTGAACTAAACCCTTCATCATTCATACACACCACTTGATTAGTTATTTGTTCATCAACATTCTGAAATTCTCCTGCACTTGGTACGCCTTCAGGTAAGTAATCAAAATTTGTCGCATCTACATCATCACGAACATCATTATATTGTAACCTCAAGGCTCTAGTCTTTGCTGTGCATCTGCGCTTCAGACGTTTCCTTCTTTGAGTGTTGGTTTCATGGTCAGGTGTCTTATAAGAGGGATTACTCGCCACTACAGGTGGCGTTCTTTGACGGGATCTTCCAATGGTTTTTTTTTTAGATGATGTACCAGATTCATGCACATTCATGTCCATAGACTGCAACAATGTCAACGGATTGTTTGTTTGCTCTACTCTGGCTCCCATTGTTGGGGGAAATAATTGGACTCTACTTTCCTCAATGTCTGACATGTTGGAATGCGGAATGGCTGTTGCACATCTCACATGCTTAATAGATCCTTCCACTCTGGAGCTCATTGAATACATTTGAACTTTCTACAACCATGGCATTCAAAGCGTCGGCGTCTTCTCAATTGTATCTCCACTTGACCAGAAGGAGAGTGCATAGAATTTTGCATATACAACATGCGATGTACTTGGCGTAGCAACAGAAGAAGTTTGAGCAGGTTCAATCTCAATTGCTAATGGATTGGATGTCTGGCCAATGTGAACTCTATCCGTATTTTCCATATTGTACTCCAACCTCAGGGCTTTAGTCTTTCTTTGCCCACCCCACGTGCTAACCGAGTCTTCTTCTTCTTGCTGACTTAGTTTCAGTAATAGGTGTCATGTATGGCCGGATGGTTGGCCCACGGTGGTGGTGTTTTCTGGTGGGACCTCCCCATATGAGCCCTGGCAAGTCGCAATGTATCTTTATTTAGATGTTTGGAAGTCATAGCTTTCTATTGTACCGTATAGCCATACCACGGAGGTTCACAAACAATAAAGCTAAACCTTTAATTTTAAGCTTTATGCGTATATGCAACAATAATGACGATTTATGCACATGTAATGTAAATGAATTTACCCAAACAAAGAATGCGACTCACCTTCAATGGTTCTCAGACTTTGTTGTGTCCGTGAAAGTGGAAGCAAAAGGTTGTCCTGTACAAAAAGCAGAAAGAGAGGCGCATTATTTGATATTCCACCTTCATAAAAATACAAAATACAACTACAATAAAGTGCTAGCTATTAGGCGGAATTATAATAGAGATAAATTTTACATGTAATCCCTTAAATAGTGGAATCCTACGTCGAGTTTGCAATGTATATTGGGACACATGGGTTCGATCATATTGTTGTAGTCTATAGACACGTGCTTATCACATGCCAAAATACACATGTTTATGAGTGACGCATATTTATTAGTGGAGATACAACAAAGAGTACCATAGATGAGGAGCACGTTCATTATCGCCTAAAGTTTTGCATTTCAACATGCTACATATCTAAACCATTTTGTACCATGTACTCTGTGTACAAAATAGCATCCATGGCGTTTATGAACTTTTGTACACGGACATATACGTGTTTATGGAACACACTATGCAAGAGATTGATGAACTTATCAATGTCTAATTGAATTTTAGATGTTTGAGATAGCGGAAACCCAAGCGACTCCTGAACTCCATACCATTCTGCAAAAATTCTTGCGGCCCATAGTAAACCCTTAATTTTACATTGCTTTGGAACTCTCTCTTGGTTTGGTGATGTTGCGGATTCAGCCTCAATCTCTAACATAATTTCCTCAAGGTCCTCATAGTCATTCAAGTATTGAACGTATTTTTCAAGGTCGTCATCAAGGTCGTCATCAAACTGTGGGACCTCATGACCATCCTCAAAGAATTTGGCTACCAACCTTGGGTAAGAATCCCACTCAACATTGATCACTACCATCTGCATTGGTGTTGAATAACGTGATTAGTTTATGTGATATCTACACACATGTTGGGGTATATATAATTTGATGAATTTGAATGAATGAATTTGATGGTTGAATGAATTTGACACTAAATGTTCAAGGATCTTTCTAAAATTGTTTTTCTCCATGACAGATTTTGTTTTAGTGTTATCACTATTGTCATTTTCTTCGTTTTACCTTGTATTTGTTCTTTTAATTGCAACGTTGCCTCACAATCCTATCTTCTGCAAAACGCCTGCACAACATGAGACGGAACATGTTTATCAGCTATATATGCTTAGGATTAAATATCACAACAACAAATAAACTCAGCAAATAAACCTTTCCCACATTTTACGTACTTTTATTTCTCTTTCATGGCAAAGAAAACTAACAAAATGTACTTTCCTTGTTAAGTCTAAGTTACGGAATTCAAGAACTACCTGATACAACCAGAACCCCAAAAGCTTTTCCCTTTGAATATCTACAGCTTTTCATACATATCCTGCACAAAAAACGTCCACACATAAGCGCAAAAACCATTAGTTTGGGACATTCTTCAGGCTAGAGGCACAAAGCAGTGACATGAAGATTTCCAGGGATAGAAAACCATCTAACAGCTCATTGCCTTAACCATGTGCAAGTTTCTGAAAGATAAACATATGATACAAAATCGAAAAAGTTATCTGGGGGGCAAATTTCAGTCCCCATTGTCTTTCGTTGGCCCATTGGGGCAGCTGCTGGTGTAGCAGTACAGCACTCTCAGTGTTTTGCAGCATGGTACGGAGCAGTTCTTGGGCTTAAAGTGCTTGCTCCTTACTCAGCAGAGGATGCTAGAGGATTAATGAAGGCTGCAATTCGGGACCCCGAAAACAGAGATCAGATTATCAAGAAAGAAAGAATTCTTCACAAAATTTTGGGATTCAAACCCAAGAATCAGATCCGGAGAAAAAACTCATAAAGAAATGGATCAAAGACGAAAGGCCAAGGCGGAGAAAGGCCAATTTATGGAGGAAGGTCGGGCATAGGACAAATACAGTTGAGATGGGCAGCGCCGGATTTGGTGAAGCATGAAGAAAAAGAAGGAAATCTGGATCTGCCACTTCTGATTTGTCAGCCCAATCTGCCTCAACAGCCGGTTCTGCAGTAGGAACAGAAGGTATTATAGCCTCGTCTTTTAGCTCTCTTAGCCGTCTTCTTCTTCTTGCATACTCTGACATATTCTTCCACATGCAAGGCGTCCAGCCAACAAACAGCAGCTAGTAAGTATTCTCATGAACTGAACAGCTAACTTTGGGCTTGCTGCAGGTCTCTCTCCTTATGCAAAGGCCTCTGCAGGCCCCCCTTTGACAGAAAAACTAGAATCCGACAGCAGCTCTAAAATATATTGGTAAACAGAGCTGAATGCAGCAAAAAGAGAAGGATTATAGCGAAACAGAGCTAAATGCAGCAGAGTTGTATAGGAGGCCTCCATTTTGAACCGTGTTGAAAATATTTTGCCATAAGAGAATAAAATAAGTCCAAGTTTCCCAGATCAAATCATCACTTTCTAAACCAATAGCAAACTCAAATCTGGAGAAACAGAGAGGGATTATTGTGAAACAGAGCTTGCATACATATAAATAAAATGAAGAACAAAAACGACCTGAAGAAAGAGAAAGAAAAACTACAGATAATGAAATCGAATCTCTCTGCTGGCTTTGCGCCTAAGATGGTGTGCAACCGCTTCCGAATGCAAAGAAAGCGTACTAGGTTTGGCCCGATACCTAAACTTATTTGGGATGGGAAAATAATGAGCGGAGGCTGTGTAAGAACGGACATGCAGCAAATTATTCTTCCCGGACAATTAGCCGGCAGTGATGATCATGATTTGGAGGAGGATCCCGCCACTTTTTAGAGGAAAACGTCCGTTTAAGAAAAGCAAAGAATGGAATTTAGAGGAAATCCAAAGTTGCGATATTGGGGAATTTCATTTTTTTCGCCGGATTATCATTTTCTGATCCCAAAATTTGACAAAATGGCGGATTTCGATGTCCACAAAGGGAAAAAGAGGACACGCCCCCCCCCCAACACATTTTAAGTAAGTAGATAATACAGAGGTAGACACTTTACATTTGGCAAAAAAAATTTTTTTTTCCAACTCACACATAACATAGAAAACAAAGCGGGAGTGGACCAGGCCTAGGGGTTCGCGAAAGGGTACAAGATAGAGTAGCGAACGCTCTCGCATGACTCTCTCACTAACTTATAGCGAGCAGGGCACGGACGATGACAAGGTTGGTAATCCAGTGTAGGGCTGATGATGAGGGGGAGATTAAAGAGCCTTCTCAAAGCATAGAAAATTCGCCACAAGTGATCGTTGGCGTCAAAAAAGCTTCATGCCTTGTCATGTCCCAATAGTCCCATGTTCGGGTGAAGAGTTTCTTCGTAAGTCCTCAAAGGCCCGCTCTCGAGAATGTTAACTACTTCCAAGCCTTTAGCGGGATCATAGGGCTCTCCTTCTTCTTCTTTAGGTTCCCCTTCCTCATAATCACCCGTCTGCGCTCAGGAATTTATTCCCCATATACCGTTGGCGTCAGAACCTGCTCGAGAGGAAGGGATCGCCTCGTCATATCACGGTTGGTGATTCTTTCTTCATATTCTTCAAGTCCTGGTCGCAAAGGCGGTAGGAAATGAATATACCATGTGGAACAGTTTTCTTACATTCTAACTCTAATAGATACAAAGGGAGTATCATGGGAAAACAATTTAATTGTATTCAACGATACAAGAATCATAATTCATAAGAAAGGCACGTACATTATAGAATGGCTAATGAATTGCCAAGTCAAAATTTTACAACATACTCATATCTGAAATGCGTGATACAATTGTCTAAAAACTAGGTCCCCTCTTCATCCATAGGTCGAGGAGGTGGTGGGTGGTCGATGTCGCAACAAAGTCACCCCTGGTCTACTATGGCGGTGCAATGGAGGCAACCTCGGTGGATAGGCAACGACCAATGGGACGCCGTAAGGAGTTTCATACTCATCCGGGTGCAATATCACGCCCCAAGGTCAAGGCAAGATCCCGGTCGCACGAAAACGTAAGTAAAGCGTGCGATAGGGAAGCTTCTTGTGCCCGCCAATGTGGAAAGAGCACCGGAGGGTCCACCATGAAGCCTCGCCTCGGCCCTAAGTCGGGCTACAAAAGAACTTGCCCTGCGAAAAGCGGATAGGGAAGAAGCGGTAGGTGGGTTTCCCAATACTTTTTCCTTGCGGAGTCTCCGACGTGGCAACCTCCTTATCAAGTCCATAGGGACTTCTTCTTCCTTGAGTTCCTGATGCTCTTCCTTCAAATGAGCGAGGATTATGGTATAAATCCTCTCCCCCTCATCCGAACCGGAGGGAACCGACCATGTTAATGTTTGGGACATGAGGCCCCATAGCGGTAAAGGAATCCGGTGAAGGCCGAGATGGCGGATCTGCATCACGGTTCGAACCGTAGCAAAGTCTCACGGTGGCTCAATGGTCTCTGGCGTGGAATTGGATAACTGCTGCACCTCACGGGGAAGGTCAATGGGAGCAAAGTCGATGAAACCATCCATATACTCTTCGCTAACTCATAGAGTACATGGTCCTGGCGCCGCACTTGAACCCGCGCCACCATGTGATAGGTCCGGATGATATCATCAAGAGAAGATATTCTTGCCCTTGGTGATACACAACCGGAAGGGCGTCTAACGGACAAGCGTGCAGCTTGTTCGGCGTGGTGGTATCTCCTCCCAACTTGCTTCAGTAGTGAAGTCACCCATGCCTATATGCTCATCTTCTTCCTCCTCCGGAGAGGCTCGGAAGTTTGCCTTTCTCTAGTGGCAATGTCTCATCCTCAGCGTCTTGATCCATGAGGATGGCTAGGGCAAAGGCAACTTCAAGATATTGTAAGCCCGGTGTGCACAACCTGGCGGTGCTTTCCCCATCTCGAGCTTGCCTTTCAACACATCATATGCGTGGGTGTCACCCCTAGCATATCTCGGACTACATCCCGTTCTAGATACTGGCGGGAGGTTCCCTAAGAGGAATACACGGAGGAAGCATCTCCTCGTATAAAACTCTAGAATCAGGCATAATCACGGGTATTTGCATATTAGTGATGAGGTCAAAGGCTTTGGCATAGAAAGGGCCGTAACAATTCGAAGGGCACCTCACGGATCCCACTTTGCTCTCCATCACGGTACCATGCAAGTAGATCGGTGGCGACCATGGAAATTTGGAAGGGAGGAGGGAGGAAAAGAAAAGCAGATATGAACAAATGAAAATGAAACTTTGAAGATCCTTTTAACCCTTTATTGATCTCGACATCAGCATTTTCGTACACAATACAAGGACAAAAAATAAATTTTTATTTATTATAACAAAAAAAAAAAAAAATATTTACAACGGGTATTCTCCAAAATTTTTCTAGGGCGCTCTCCCGGAATCTGCGGGCGAGGGCTAAATCCTTTGGCATTATGGTGACTCTCTTTGCGTGGATAGCGCAAAGATTGCAGCATCACCAAAAAGTGCCACTAAGTAGGCTTCTCGCAGCCTCTTGGCGCTAGGATAGCAAAAAGTGCGGAAGCGAAGGTCGGTTTTAAACTCTTGGGCTATCTCGAACCAACCTTTGAAAAGGCACTTCGTATGATCGGTTGCGTAGACTTCAAACTTTCACGGATCTCGTAGGGGCCGCGATGCAGGGTCTATCTGGGGTGGGGCTTCCTTGGTGGAGCAGGTGTGGGAGTCGGGCCCCTTTGCCGTGGTATCGTCTTGGCCCCAACGACAGCGAGTGGGGAAGCATCCACCCGCTCCTGTCTCCGGCTGGAACTTGCATTCTTCCCAAAAGCTCCGACAGTCTTCAACTTCTCCTTGTATTGCTGCTTGGGACTTCCGGGCTAATCTTTTCTCAGGTGTTTAATCGTCGGTCCAAAGGGGTTGGCCCCTGCTCATTCTCTGGTCCCCCATCACCCTGCTGGTCCTGCTGTTCTTGTCGGGCCTTCTCCTCCTTTTCCTTTTGGATCCTTTCCTGCTCTTCCCGGAACTCCCGAGCTCTCCTTAGGTCTTCTTCAACCTCGTTGTCGCAGATGGCTCTACAATGCCGAAGGAGTTTAATGGTATCGATTAGACGTTGGGCCATATCAATCTGGATCGTCGTCAAATAATCCAGGCTGATGTCCGAAATCTCTCCCCACATGAAGCTCTGGGAAGCCTCATGCCACTGATATGGGGGAATCTCGATTGCCCTGCCATCAATGACGGCGACTCCATCTCCTAAATACCTATACTCTCGACCTCGAGCCGCCGTATCGGCTCGTTCTAATTCTCTGCGGTCATCCTCCCTGGCCAAGTTCCGGATACGGTCGGCCTCTGTTCTTATGTCCTCCTCTTCAGTGTGGCCCTCACATTCAGGAGGATAGAATTTGAACAACATCATGACCAGGTCAGGTTGCTCGGCCATGGTATAAGGAAGCTGTCGGAGATTTAACATAATAAAAAGCGGCTCTGAGTAGTGATAAATTGGATAGGGTATCCTAGCGTCGTTGGCAAATCTATTTACCAACTCATCTAGAAGTATGTCAATCAAAGCAGGGTTAGCGGCCATATGTCAGGCGATCAAAGCATAGATCTGGGCTATGGTAAGGGTAGTGGGGTCCATGGTGCTCTTGGTGTTGGCCATAACTATGGCGCTGGGGTCGACAGACGGCGGGAAGGGGGCGCTGGTGGTTAAGGCGACGATAGGGGAGGCGCTAGGGTCAGAGAAGGCGGTAGGGATAAACCAGGGTGGGAAGGCAAGATCGGGTCCGGTGGCTATGGCGGTCGTCCAGCTTAGTGGGCGGAGGTGCAGAGGGCAAGGCGGACATAATAATTTTAACGGCCGCCTAACTTTTAAATTTTTTTTAAAAATTTCTTATTAACTTATTTTTTTTATTAAAAAAAAATATTTATACGGCGGGAATACGCGGAAATATACGGTCGGGCGCCGACAGCATTATGCGCGCTCCCACCGCGACTGCAAGTCGACGAAAATCAAGCGGCGCCCGAGTTGACTTTCGGGGCCCCTCCGTGGCCATTTTTCGCCAGCGACGACTGTTCTAGGTTATTTGGGGTACGCCCGATCCAATAGAGCCGTTTCCGCCTTCGTCCAAGCTACCTACAAAAAGTTATAGCCCCTCCAAACTTGGGTCTTCTAGTCGCCCTAACTTCTTTAAACCTACAATTTCTTACTTTAACCTAACACAAAGCCAAACATCAAAGAAAACTAAGCCACCACTAGATTAGCCTCCTACCCAACTAACGAACTACGAGTTAGGGTTTGGCCAGTGCTATGATTCCCGACAGCCCGAAATCACGGACTCACGATACCAACTGTGGACGCTCCCTGAACATATACGACACTCGGACGTATACATACGGGGACTTTTCCCCTCCCATGGCAACCAACTCACCATGGCGCGGGGCCCTCTCCGTCTAGCTTCGGGCCATCTATAAGAAGATGCTCAAGTGAAGGACCAGGAGAGGGGTCATTCGCCCCCGCGCCTTGATGGGGCTCCTACGTCCGCGAAGCGTGAATACAAGGTTAGCACCACACAGCATAATCATATCATAATTTACCACCACGAGGGGTGGCACATCCATCAAGTGACAACAACAAAGAATATGCATTTAATACTAAGGAAAACACCCAAACCCATGGTTCTACCCCGCTTTCGGACTCCGGTGAAGATCGGTGGCGGCTAGGTCTTAAGAGATCGGCGGGACCGAATCTTGACATGGCGTTGGCTGGCATAGAACATCGGCTAGGGTTGTCCCTCCATCCGCCCCTCCACATTGCACACTTTGCGGATGAGTCCCATCATGCTATGGCGTCACTATAGCCTTAGGACCTTGGGATTTCGAGGTATCACCGCCCGAGCCTACTCGGGGTTCATGAAGCCCGTCCAGATAAGGCGGTCGGGAAGTGTCCCCTTCTAGTGTGGCGTCCCCTACTGGTATCACGATTGCCCGCGGGTGTACAAAAGGAGTTCATCCCCCGCACCGACTCTCACAGCGATACGGGGCCCTCCACATATCCTTTGTGACCGCCTAGAGTCCACAATGGGAAGAGTGAGGGGTCATTTTACCCGATCTTCCTCGGGGCCTACCTAGCTCTGCGAAGCGTAAACATACACGTCGATAACATAACATCATATATCCACCGAGAAGGGTGGCACATCAATATCTGCATAGACAAAGATCGGCCACAATACAAAAAAGTTCCTACCCAAGGCTCGGACTCGAGGGGGATGGTGACCGACTAGCAGGTCTCGAGTTCAGTGAGAGGGACTAGCTAGGAGCATCATCTACTAAGCTTTAAGTCTCTACCCCCTTCCCAATACAATGAGTCCACGAGAATGCATCCAGTCCATCATATCAACATAAGTAAATAAGAACTAATCTAATTCATAGAGTTAGGTTCTTTAGTTAGAGTCAATCTCGGGATGCGCTTGGCTACTACGGGTGATTTAATAGGCTAAACCTCTTTGGTTGAGGCTGGAATAAGGTTTAGGCTATTCAATCGACCAAATACCTGATCCACAGTTCCTCCTCTCGATCGAAGGCGTCAATGTCTACGTTACGCCCGGGATGCGGTCGGAAGGATGATCGACAATTTGGGCGCCCGGCGGATCGTGGGAGTTGGAATTGACTCCTCGAGGCACGCGAATGTCGAGACTCGGAAGGTCTGTAGGCGAAAAAGGGAAAGTTAGGGTTTGGTGCCTTATGTAGGCTATCGGTTAGGTTTAGGGTTTCCATGACCCTTGGTCTACCTTTAATGGGTTAAAGGTCTAAAAGTGCATACATTGCTAAGTATGCGCACCATTGCAAGTTGCCCCCTAGGCCCCTTGTTAGGTACACGCCGTCGCATTACCGCGTCGATTGGGGACGGCGTGTCTGCGGCGTGGACGGTGCAATACAAGATATCGTCCCGGGACCGTATCGCATCTTGGAAACGCCACATTCTCCCCACCTTGGATTGATGCTGTCCGCAGCATCGTGAGTCTCCCCACCTTGGAATCTTCCTAACCTGCAATCAACCTGATTCATACGATATACTACTATAATACTTACACATTTATTAAGATTGCCTTAAGGTAATATTTTTAAATCATTATTACGCCATTACATTATCAAATAACTTGTCAATTCGTAACTTCTATTAAAACAAGGTACTTATTAGTCTCTGTTATCACAACATTTAGTTTATCACAATTTAACACTTTCATATATAATTATTATTTAAGGTACTCTTCATTCCTTGCAACACATTCCAACAAAATTTGTGTTGCAAGTCTTCGCACCTTAAAATCCTGCATTAATTTTACAATATCTATAATTATATACTTACTATCGTAATTATTAGAATTACTCTAAGATAATGTTTAAGACATTACTGTACTATTTCATTATCCAATTAACTTATGACTTCATAACTTAATCCACGCAAGGTAATTATTAACCTTACTTAATACAACATTTAAGTTTATCAAAGTTTATCAATTTCATACAAAATTTACACTTCTAAGGTACTCTTCATCCCTTGCAACACATTATAACAAAATTTGTGTTGCAAGTCTTCGTAGCTCGACCTCCTTGCCCTCCGGAGCGCTCTATTGGCCCGCAGGTCGACACTACATTAGTACCATTTTAATTATTAATAAAATTTTGGTTATATGGTGACCACCCCACCTATCTACATGAATGCATGGCTAATCTCCCGGCGTAGGAAGAGGATGATTCTTCCATCGTAATTCGAGGAGACAGCGGCCTATCATGCCTATATGGGCTCATGCCTACACCTTTAGTTGCCAGCGTGGAGGATAGGTCCTTCAGGTATATGGGGTGTGAAGGCCGGGTTCCTCCTATCAAAGCATATATGGGGCTAGAGGTGCTTTTCCTATCAATGCATTCCTCAATGACCTCCTTTCTCTCGAGGTCGCCTACTTAGATGGGGACGGAAGTAGACTTTACAAAGCTGACACCGCGGTCATGCCTACATTGACATTACACCCCGTCCTAGAGATCACCGCAATGGTCTCATCGCCGGTAACAACGCATGCAACCCTTACCTCATAGGTTGCATCGTAGGCCTCTTAACTAGGCAAGCTATAAATCTACACAAATCGACATGCGAGCGATTTTTCTTTGGCTCCTTTAATGCATGTGATTTACATAATTACCCTAAGGTAATATTTATGAATTAACATTATTATAGTATCGGATACATTACTTCCGATAGTAGAATTATATTTACTCTTCCTTGAGTCTTGCGTTACCCTTGGAAGTATATCCCTAAGATACACTTAAGTATATCTGAATTTCTATTTTCTATTTATATTTCTAAGGACCCGAGGTCATATATATCCTTGGAAGGAATTGCATCCTTGCGAAGGATTAATTAACATGCTACCTCGCATTACCATTGTTATTTAACTTATTTCCTATGATACATATCATTGCAACAATTTCTATGCAGTTATTGGGATCTATATTTAACTTATCAATAAGACACATTAAAGCTTATAATACATGCGCACACCTTACCTAAGGCTAGCGCATCCACCCATTGAGCCGGCGTCGAGTAATTTGGAGATGACTTGGTCGTTGCATTGCTCCCATAGTTTTGCTCCACTTCATTGGTGTAGTTAGCTACTACGTCCGTCTCGCACGTTGAAGGCCTCCCCGAGCACTAAGGTATCTATCTATTTTACGCCTATTCGCTTCGCCATTGTCGGAGTAACCTATTCGGGTCAGACCATGGTTCTCAATCCCTAAGATGAAAGTACTCAATCATAAGATTGAGCCCGCCCACTTCTTCAAGAGAAATGGTCCTCAGACTTTTCCAATGACGCTGTACACAACGCTATATTCTATCTTCCCCTAAGAGGTTATATGCTTCTACTTAGTGTGCATTAATTTACTAGCCATAAATATATATAATCGATGGATGCACATATTATGTTATCATTTATTTCAATATAGTTAAGGGTTACCAATTAGTTAGAACGATTCTAAACCACAAGGTTGTCATCATGACAATTCTTTTGTCTCAAAAGACTATTTGATTACTAATGTTATTTTAGATGTATCTTACATGTACTATTCTTTATATTCCCAGAGATTCCCCTTTCTATTTTATTTAAACTTGAATATTCTACCAATCAATTGATGTCATCGTGAATAAGTTGGCCTGACTTGTTAGATTTCCTTCATTTCTTTTCTTTCTATTGATTATTCTTTTGAGGTACTAGATTTATACATGGTCAACAATTATCCCAGTAATGATTCCTTCTTAGTGAGGAGATCAATCACCATGGTTTCCAATATGTTGATGTCCGTTAACAATCGTGTATAATTTTAGTTACTCCTCATTTCAGTAATAGTGCTCCAAATATACGGCAAAGTCGTTGGGAAAGATTTGTGGATGGAAACCTATTCAAAATTTACTCATTTTTTATATCTAATATAATAGAAACCAAGTCCATCATTGCTAGGCTATAAGAGGTTTTGCATTTGATAATCTTCCCTTTGCTCTATCCTTCCGCATATCCTTTTTTTCCTCATTTTCTTACACACTTTCTTTTTCTCTTTTTCTTATTTTCCTCGCATTATTTACTTTTCTCCCTTCTCTTTTTTTACCCTCTTCCTCCCTTTTTTCTTCCTTTTCTCCTTCTCATTTTCCCTTTCCTTCCTCTTTTTTTGACGTTTTTTCCTTCCCTTTTCACCTTTCTCCACCTTCCCATTTTTCTCAAGGATCTTTTTTCCTTCTTTCCCATTCCTTTTGCTTTTCTTTCCCTTCCATTTTCATGCCTTTTTGCATTCCCTTTTCCCCACCTTTTTTTTTATGTTTTCTTTCCTCTCCTCACCCTCTTCTTCTTTATATTCCCATGTCTCTTTTTTTCCCATTTTCTTCTTTTCTTTTTCTGCCTTTTTTTCCTTTCCTTCCCCTTTCCGCTTCCCCCTTTTACTTCTTTCCTCCTTCTTTTTTCATCATTTCACCCTTTCCATTTTTCCTGCTCTTTCTCTTTCCTTCCCCTCTTTTTTCTTTTCTTTCCTTTCCTTCCTTCCTTCCTCTTTCCCTTTCCTTCCTCTCTTTCCTTTTTCCTCTTTTCCCTTTTCCCATAAGCTTCCATTCCCTTTTCCACTTTTTTTTATTTGCCTTTTCTTCCCGCTTCTTTCCTTACCTCTTCCTTTTCCCCGCCCCTTATTCTTTTTTCTTTTTTCTTTTCCTTTCTCCATGCTCTTTTTCCTTTATTTTTACTCCTTTCTCACCCTTTCCTCTGCAGCTTTTTTCCGCGTCTTTTTCTCTTCCTTCTTTCCATTTTCCTCCTTATTCTCGTGGTTTTTCTTCCCTTTCCCTTTTCGCCTCCCATTTCCTTTTTCTCCTTCCTTCTTTTTCTTATCCTTTTCTCTTTTTCCATGCCCTTTTCCTCTTTCCTTCCACCCTTTTTTTTCTTCTTCTTTCCATTTCCTCTACACACTTTTTTTTCCATTCCATTTTTTCCACTTTTTCACATGCCCTTTTTTCTCCTCTTTCCCACCCTCTTCCCCTTTTCCCTTCTTTTCCTTCTTCCTATTCCATGTTTTCTCGCTTCTTTTTTTTTGCTTTTCGCTTCCTCTTTTCTTTTTCCATCTCTTTTCCTCTCTTTCTTTTTTCCTTTCTCACTTTTTTCCTCTTCTCGTGCCACTTCTCCTTCCTCTCATTTCTCCCTTTTCCTCTCTCATGCCCTTTTCCCTTTTTTCTCACTTTTTTCCTTTTTCCTTCCCTTTCTATTTTTCCATGCCCTTTTTTTCCTCTCTCCACCATTCTATCTTCCCCTTTTCCCTTCCACAATTTTTTCGCCTTCTTACATTTTTCCGCTGTCTCTTTTTCTCCTCTTTTCCTCCCTTTCCTTTCTTTTTCCCTTATCTCCTCACTCTCACCCTTCCCCTTTTCCTTTCATAGTGTCTTTTTTCCTTCCTTTTTCTCCCTTTCTTTTTCTTTTCCTTTTCGTGTTCTTTTCCTCTCTTTTTCTCTTTCTCCGCCTTTTCCCTTTACCCGCGTCTTTTGCCTCTCACTTTGCTCCTTTCTCTCGCTTATCCTCTCGAGAGACCGCAGCATGGCCAATCATGGTGGTGGAAGAAAGAGCAAATCTCGCCTTTCAAATGCAATCAGCATCTCAACTATTCAAATTAGGTTTGATGCAAGACATACGCTTAAAACTTTATAATATAAGATGTCTTTCCTTTCCCAATACTTGACGCTAGCTCAATATTGGGGCAACCTTTCTATGAAATATCTTAACAATGTTTCTAATCCCAATAATATGGATGTTACCATCCCTACATTTAACCTTACTAGGCCCCATGGTCTGATCTCGTTCATAGCTCATCCACCTGCTACTTGCTCCGCTTGAAGTAGCAAGGTGACGCTCCGAGTCAGCCGATACTTCGCCTTGACGGTGGCTCCTCTTTGGATGTAGAGGTTGATTCTTTGTTCTGCTAGAAGCCTCTACGTTGGTGGCTTGATGGTGAAGTTGATCACTTGAAATCTTCCATGCTTTCAAAAGCCCGGCGGTGGCGCCGCTGAAAAGATCTTTCATCTGAACTCTTTGTTCATGCTGTACAGGATCTACTGTATCCGATATTGTTTCTTCGACTCCATCGACGCCTCATACACGTAGTCCTCTTGTTGCCCGAAGAGTGTTGAGGATGTTGATTGCTTCACCCTCGCAATTGCCCGCATCTCTTCCTTGATCCGTTACGCTTATGGGGGAAGGAATAACAGGAACTATATATGCAAAGCATATAACTTACATAATTACAATTAGTACTAGAGCTACAACCTCTTTGTGCCTCCTCTCGAAGTTGCACCCTACTCCTTGGCATGTCACTTCCGTTCCTCCCGGCAAATGGTGTTGACGACGAGACATCCTGGCACCGGCCCTCCGATGTTTGCTCTGGCTTATGGTACAACACGCTTGCATCACATTCTAACTAAAGGTGTGCTGGTCGTTGATGCTTTGATATTTCCGTTCCGCTCTCGACCTGCTTAAGCAGAATTATTCTTCCTTCATGATGCTTGAAGTTATTTGAAGGCGCTCGAGGTCAGGCGCGATTCCTTTGGCTATACTCTTTCCTGGAGTTGTTCTCTTCTCAGCTTGTTCTTTGAATCGCCCATCCTTGTCTACCGTTGTACGTAAGTCCGCTGCAGTGTCAATCTGCGTCACACTAGTTAGCGCCTCCATCGAGCCGCCAAACTTCCTTGTTTGATCCCCTCGATCACATGGCTTGGGACGCTGTCACGCCTATACGCGCTATGCCGCTTCTCTTGTCTTGAGGTACTTCCCAAGTGGCTTTTGATCAGGTTTCCGCTGGCTGATCCTCCTCGTTGCCTTGAGGGAGCGCCTGCGGGAAGAAGTCGGTTGCCAGCGCACTTATCCGCCAGCCTCACCTTTGTCCTCTATGCATGTCGGTTCTCCACAAGTAAAGTATCATGGTTTCCTCCTCACGCTTATATTGTTCCGATGATGGATTTTTATATCTCAAGGCAGTTTTGACTTTGCTGAAGAAGTACCGCTTTAGATATAAGGTTTGCTGCTGAATAGCCCTCGAAGTTCTTGCCATTCTCAGAACTCTCTGCCGTAAGGTGCCTCAGCTTGCTATCCTTGTCGCAGTAGCGTCGAATGCTTCTACCTTGGGTGCATTTGATGCCCATGCTTCCGGAAAGAGATAAGGATCGCTTCTCTTCAATTACCGTAGGAGTACCGACGGCCATCACCTAGTTGTTGAAGGCATATCTCCTCATCGCAGTTGCCTTCGTAAGTGCATGTCCATCTAATACACGGTCATAGGGCATCACCCTATATTACAAGGTGAATTATAATCGCCGAGATGTTGCCTTCTTAGTCAGTTCGCTGATGCCTGGGCGCCCTTCTATTGTTGAGGCCACTCGTATCATAAGTTCGCCGGGCGTTGCCACAAGAGATAGTGTGTTATGCCCATTTTATGTCCTGGTGCCGCTGATGATCTTATTACGACCGTGTTGCCCTTATCCCTATTGAGCCAGACGAGCCATTTCTACTTATGCACTCAAGTGTTGAGTCAAGGTTTGCTTGGGCTCGTCGCTTTCTCCTTCGCATTTTGTTTTCCATTTGATCTTGGGCTATAGTTGTGCTTCCTTGCTTCCTTATTTGGTAGTCGGCGAAGGAGCTTCCTGATTCAAGCGCCAACTGCAAAACATGACTTAAACTCATGTTTTCCACTATATCTATGAGCACTGAGATATACAATAGACATATATAATGATTTACATTGGGATTTTAATTCATCCACTTTTTCAAAACAACTACGAAGATCTACTTAAATGTTTATACCCTTTAGGTTTCTCCTCCTATCGCTTGATCCTCCAGATTCCTTTGAGATGCTGCTAATATTGTTGAGCTTCATGTCCGATCCGAGCTCGTCACGCCATTTGGCGGAGTGTTCGCCGATGATCCCTATGAGAAAGATGCCTCCCACGTGTATATTCGCTGTGAGGGAATGCGGGTAGTGACCGCTTCAACGCCCCTACATGCTGCGGTGTCATGTAAGGTTGTCAAGCAGCTGCCGCTGATCGCTGAGTAGGGATCACCCGGTCATAGCCGCACTCTGAATGTCTTCAAGCTCCGAAATCGCTTGAAGTGTGTTCATTCCATTGCCCTACCATGGCTCCTTCTAGTCAGCCTTTGCATGATTTGCACCGGCCGCTAGGTCATCTCCTCCGCTCCTTGTCCCATCCATTCCTCGAGTCTCTCACCCTTGGTCGACGCTTTCATGACATTCGCTTGATTGGCCGCAAGGTCGCGGTGATCTTCCTCTTGGGTCTCCGCCTTTCGGTCTCCTCTCCTTATCTATCCAGACATCTGCTGGGACCCGATGTCTCGAAGGAGTTGGCGCCTTCAGCTCTTCTCGCGGGCTCGCCCCGACAAAAGCAACGCCAGATATCCTAGAGTCCATGGGTCTACTTGTCCAATTGAAGGCTCCATTTGCATGGCTCCATTTGTCCACCTAGTGATCTACATGTCAAATCATATTCATCGAAGAAGCGTAATGGACCCTTACTTGGTCAATTTGGAGGTGTTAGTCTAGTTTGACATGGTCTAGGTATGACAGTTCATGTGTAGCGCCACCCAAAACTAAACTTTAGTTTTACTAAAGCGCCGACGGTAGAGACATCACACTTTGGTCCGAAATGTACCATTTTACTAAAACTAAAAGCTACTACTTGCTAACTTGCCCTAATTAAACAAGTTTCTTAGACATAGTATCCAAAATTGATTTATATTACAAAACCTTCTTATATTTACAAAATGTTTATTTGATCTCCCTTTAATTAAACTAGCTAATTACGTGTCCTTTCCTCGAGAGGGTTACTCGCTTTGCATGAATAGGCAAAGCTGTTGAGTCTTCAAAAATGTTGGATGCCTTCGCTTCACGCTTCTTGCATTCCTTGCCTCCCGCTTCCTCGCTCGCCTCTCCTCTCTTGCATCTCCTTCTCGCCTCCTTGGTCTTTGGCTGTTTCGCTTTGTCGGTGAAGTCGAAGGGCACCGCTTTCTAGCCATGTCGATCTGAGGTTCGCTACCTCAAAATCACCTTAGCAAGGGGAGCGAATATCCTTCAAAGAGGAACATAGAAATGGGGGGTCCTAGTCTATTTATAGATGCCACAATTTCGGGTCAAATTACAAGCTACCCTTTGGATGAGCTAAACACTTATTATCCCATTATATAACGAAACACATTCTAACTAGCTTGCCATTAATATTATCTAAACATTATTAAAGTGCTTAAATATAATTAAGAATATTTTAAACATAAATCCATGCCCACCGCTGGTTGGCAGTGGGGTTTGGGGGGTTCAACCCCGTGGGTGGGAGGTTCA
This sequence comes from Isoetes taiwanensis, assembly GCA_021234155.1. NCBI lineage: Eukaryota > Viridiplantae > Streptophyta > Lycopodiopsida > Isoetales > Isoetaceae > Isoetes > Isoetes taiwanensis. The sequence continues at coordinate 2,667,087 of JAJEKV010000001.1, read as the reverse complement.
ATTCCCCTTAAAGATGAGGTTCAAATAGATTGAAAAGCTAGACTAATCTAGCTTAATTTAGCTTAAAATTCGAAGCTACTATGTTACTTTTGGAAATTTATCACTTTTAAAGATGTTTTGTGGATCAATGTCTCACAGTGATAAAGATGTTTTAGATCAATAAACGTAGCTCGCCAAAACTAAAGTGTAGCTTCTTTGACCGTGCGCCGAAGCCGTGAGACCACCTTGCCCAGGAGGTTTTGCCTTATTCTTTAGTCTTATTAAGTTCCAATTCACTTAACTCCATTAGCTTAGCACAAACTACAAAAATGAGAAAATATTTTCCCACTTTTCAAGGTTTGAGGATCCACGCAGGAGAATTACCTCGGCTCGGAGGTTTTGCCTATTCTTTTAAAGGCCCATAAGTTCCAATTCACTTAATCGTTATTTAAAGTAATAAACTACAAAAATGAGAAAACATTTTCCCACTTTCGAGGTTGAGGATCTGGCCAGAGACCAAATTGCCCGAGGAGTGTTTTGTGGCTCATTCTTTTAGTCTTATTAAGTTCCAATTCACTTAATCAAGCATTAGCTTAGCACAAACTACAAAATGAGAAAATATTTTCCACTTTTCGAGGTTTGAGGATCCTATCAAGTTAGTACTACCGGGAGCATGGTCGCTGCTTTGCTCTTGGTCTCCAAGAACATTGCTCGATACCACCAAGGACGCTCCCCACTGTGATAATGCATGCTCAAGCACTGCAGGCAAACAGAGTTCATCCCCACCTCACATTATCGACATGGCCTCCACATATCATCAGGACTACTCCAGAGTCCATAAGAGTTTGAAGGGGTCATTTTACCTTTCGCCTTCCTAACCTACCTAGCCGCGGAAGCGTAAACATACATGCCGCAGAACATAACATCATATACCATCCACTCGGCAGTGGTACATCAATATCCGCAGATAGACAAAGATCGCCATTAACACAAAGGAAGTTCCTACCCAAGGCTCGCACTCCAGTGGGATGACTGACCAGTTTGGGTCTCCAAGAGTTCAAAGGCGTATTTAATCCATGGCATAAGAATACGGCTTAGGGTTGTCCACTCCATCCTCCCCGCAGCCACCTTTAGTAGGTTGAAAAGTGTTGGGACATGATCAGAGTTCACGGTATAGCCAAGGGGCTATTCATGGGTTACATATCTCCTCAGCCCCGGCAGGTGTAGGAACGCTTCCCTCCGTGAGATCTACATGTCAATTCAAGGTGACTAGAGAGCCACCGCCTTATCTCACTTAACCCACCGGAAGGTGAACACCACCCCACCTGTGTCGCAGCCCATGCCTTAACGGCACACTGGCAAGCCATTAGACCTAGTCACTGGGATCCTATAGGCCTACACACAACTGCAGGGATCTGGCCAAGGGTCGCAACATCTAACCTCATTCTAGCTGCCTCAAGCCCTTCACCCACAGGGTTCCTGCGTACGTGCCAAATTCTAGTAATGCACTGCTAAGAGGGACTAGCTAGAGCATCATCTACTAAGCTTTAAGTCTCTACCCCCTTCCCAATACAATGAGTCCATGTAATACATCCGTCCATCATATCAACATAAGTAAATAAGAACTAATCTAATTCATGTAGTTAGGTTCTTGTTTAGAGTCATCCGTGATCCGCCATTACCACGCGTGATTTAATAGGCTGCAATCCTACTGTTCTAAGGTCAATAAGTGGGTTTAAAGGTCCAATCCACTCAAATACCGATCCTCGTTCACTCCTTCTATCCAAGGAGTCCATGTCTCTGCTCGCTTCAGATGCGTCAAGGATGATCCGGCTGTCAGCTTTCACCCGGCAGACGGAGTTGAATTGACTCCTCAAAGCGTACACCTGGAAAGCTCGAAGGTCCGTAATAAAAGGAAAGTTAGGTTTGGTGCCTATGTAGGCTATCGCTAGTTTTAGGTCGCAGACTTGGTCTACTCTTTACTGTTAGTATTCAAAAAGATATTGCTAAGTAGGCGCATCTATTGCAAGCTGCTCCCCTAGGCGCTCTTTTGCTTGGGTATTATCAAGATACACGCTTCATTGGGATGTTGGTGGTAGGCCAAGTGATTTGCAGCAAAGAGAGACAAGATAATGCCCCGGGACCGTGAGCATCAGGTCAGAACGCTACATCCGTGATCACAAGGGTTCCATGGGTGAGTTAGAGAATACGTGTCAGCATCACACCCCCGCGATCCTCACTGCATCTCGACTTACTCACCCTAAATCTACTAAAGTACGTGGTGCCCCATACGTCACACCTCTACACCCGTGGAGTGTCGCACCTACACCCTACTTCTCTCACGGACTCCACATCGTGCCTAGCCCACCGAGTCCTAAGCCTTTGTATATCTGCAAAGACCCTACACCCACTTCACCATCATTCCTTTATCCTGGTGCTAAGCAATTCCATAGCATCCACTTAATTTAAGTGGTCTCTTGCAGTACGTGCCTAAATCCACAGGGAAATACATGTGATCAACCTAGGAGTACTACTAACATGGCTCAGAGGTCTCTACTCCCTCCCCCTCACTCCCCATTTCCAAAGTAATACTATGCAACTATCAATCCATCCTTTGCGAGCAAGACCGTAATCGTAAATAAAGAGAACTTACCTTCTATAATCATAGTTCTACAAAGCGCTATACGTAGAGAATGACAACAACACAACAAGGCGCCCGTGTCAGGGCGCTTACCCAGAATTCTCAAGCCATACTAACCACCCACCCGGAAATTCGTAAGGCCGATCCGTTGTCATTGGTGCTCCATCCTCCCCTCTGACGCATTTTGGAGTCAATCGTGGCTAGTCAAGTTGATGACCCAAATTGAACTTCCCATGCCGCCAATCCAATTAGGCCGTGGCGCCCTAAATAGCCAATTAGTCCACCCAATTAATTGATAATTATCCTACGGTTAATTTAACAGCACGAATCCTTTAGGTCATCGTCAGCCATCTCATGGTGGCGTATTTTGTTGGTGACGTGTCAAAGATAATATTTATAATGATTCGTGATAAATACATGTGGAACGCTACAGAACCATGTAGTTTGATATGGCCGCATGTACCGAGAAACAGGTTTGCACAAAACTCCTATCCATTCCTAACTACAAGACATGCGAAAACCCTAGCCTAGCCTAAACCTAAAAAATCCACAATTAAGTACTGTGGAAAAACCGAAAATTTTTCATACTAAAACTTCCGCCACTTTATTCGCGTAAGATATCTTTTCCTAAATTTTCGGCCACAAGGGCGCGTAGAGGGCTTACACCCTACCTAAATCGACTACAAGTGGCATTCCACCAAACAACGGCACCCACCGCCACACAACAAGAGAATGGATATTTAGCGACGCGGGCTTATGACGCCTCAGGCGACGCGTGACGCCGCAAATAACGCCACTACGCGACGCCAGCGACGCTTGTCTGCCGCAGACATACGCCGCATGCGACGCAGTAGTGCGACGCCCGAGCCACACGCCGTGGACGCTGGCGCCAGTGGACGGTGTGACAGTGTCCGCCAGTGATGTTTACGACGTGACGCCGTGATGCACGCCAGATATGACGATGTGTCGTGATGCGACGATGTGTCGATGTGACGCCAAGACGATGTGACGATGTGACGCCAAGACGATATGTGACGATATGACACGCCAAGATGTATATATGTGACGATATGACACGCCAAGACGTATATGACGAGGTGGTCGCATGTGACGATATTTTATATACAACAAGGTTAATGGTTTTGTGATTACAAATCTAACACTGTCGACGCATGTTCGTCCGAAAAAGACTCGACGCACCAACCTCGCAGCCTTCATTTGCTGCGTTGCTCACAGATGCATCATCACAAAGAGATGCTACTATAACAGCATTATAAACCGACGCGTCCTGCACAAAATCTAGCGTTCCAAGTTTAATCCTTGAAGGTAACTTGACAATAAAGTTGTTGTCAATCATTGCCAGAAGATCAGCATAAAGCCTTTAAAATTGTGCAAGAACACAAGAAAATCCCACACACTTTTACTTTTGTCCGCCGCTTACTATAGTATTTAATATGACTTGCGCTTTGTCCCGACGTCCCCGATGGCGACTTCCCAGGTTTACCTCCTTCATCTAGACTTTCTCGTAAACCGAATCGCGAAAAATGGTTTTTTAGTTTTGAGAGCTTGTAAGAGCCGGAAAATATTGTCCGAACTATACGCGAAACCAAAGAAGCACATGCGGATACGCCAATGCCAGTGGGGAAGAAGGTTATGATCTAAAATCTGCGCCGTATACAAGCAATTTAATGGCACTATGGAAGTTGAAAGATCAACATCAAGGTTGGAATCACAGCAATGCTTGAACTTGCAACTTTACCGCCAAACGGCCCCGATGATTTTGTGATATATGATGGTGGAGGAATTTATAAGCTTCAATCGCGACAAGTTCCATATGAAGCCGAATTCCCCATTGATGAGGATTTTGAAAAGCCGAGATACTTCAAGTGTGGCTGGGCACTGCTGATGGCCTTGTTTCTAGGATCCATACATGGAAAGTGAATTGAACATAGCTCGGGCCGCTATGCCAAGAAGAGTATCTAAATCCCGCCAAATTGCTACCTTGGAAGTCTTCAAAGCAGAGCATGTCATGGTGAAAAGGAAAATGGGGCTCACCGAGCTTAGGGGATCACAAGGCTTGAGCTTGTCGCGACATCGCCAGTTCTTCACTAACACCCAATACCAAAAAAACAGACTCCTCTCTTCGCTCCTATATGCCAAAATCCATCCTTTGCGCTTTTTAACGCCATATGCTCGATTGTTTTCGCTTCATGACTCAAGTGAACTTGTTCCGCTTGAGCGCCAAGATTTTGCGGGTTGCCGCATCTACTGTATGATCCGATACCACAACATATGCCAGTTAAAAAAAATCATGCGCCGAGAAATCTCTTAACGTTTTTTAATTTCTTTGTCTATGGCCATTCTCGAGGTCATGGAGGTCATGTCTTCTTGGATGTTTTTTCTGTTCATCGGCAAATCAAGAGAATTGTGAGTTGGTTGAACTAAAATATTTTAATTGGTCATCTAGCAAAAATGCTTTGGGAAGAAAATAAATAAGTGTATTCTCTCAGAATATTCATTCTAGAACTTCTACAACATTCGAATTTTCTAGAAGGATTCTTAGGCTCACCTAAGATTCTCTTATATTTTAAAACTTTTAAAACTTTCTGTAATATCTCTAACTTCGTGATATGACGTGAGATGTGACATATGTGTCGTAGAGAACGCATCCCAGAAGGCACCATCTCATTGTGCCCTTAAGCCCATAGTTAGCGAACTTTTAGTGTGAGCATTTCAATGGATTGAGCTTCATCCAGAATAATTCTAAACCACCTAATGTTCGGACAAGAGAATTTTAGCCTGGGGGCCGCTTTTCATCCTCTTCAGATGAGCCGTAATTCGTAACAAATGAACGATATGTAGTAAGCACAATGTCGTAGTTTACAAAATTCAACACAATTTATTCTTCTCCGACCATGGTATATGTACACAGATAGCTTGATGTGATGGTACTACTTTTTCCTTCAATCATGTTCCCATTGTTTAAAGTTTCTATTTAGGGCAAACAATCAAGGTGCAACAATCGTGGTTGGTGCAAGGAGTATAGAAAATGATGCTGGCCATCTTTTCGTAGAGAGTTTGATTCACGCTGATATTATTGAGCCATGTATAAAAAGTTCACCAGAGGGATATTATAAGTAACATTAATTCCACCATATTTCGTAGGATCTAGTCGCTCTCAAGATAGTGTAGATTGGTTAGATAAGAAAGTCCTTGAGACTGCATTTCATTTCTGCAAGGTTTTCAGCAACCAAGTGCTTGATTTGATAATCGATCAAGCAGATTTTGTTTCAAATTGGCCATTCCAAAAATCAATAACGCAGAAGCACATTTGCCTTGCTGCATGGAATCAGGAGAAAAAAAAGATGAAATCACCATGTGTGGAATTAGATACCGTTATTGGGATAGTTCCCAGTTATGTCTTCACAAAAGGTCAGATAAGATTTGTCAAGGCAAAGAATTTGCGTGAATGATGTGGTTTCGCTTGAGATATCCAAGGTAAAATTTACATCACCGGCTAAGGATCCTTCGCCGGTACCGGAAATTACGCGAGCAGATGTCACTTTGTTAAAGTTTTCGTGTCAGTTGGAGTCGAGTTCGTGTATTGAAGCAACTTAAATTCTATCTTTGATATAACTATAATATGGTAGTTTTGAGCTCGTGACAGTCTCCGTTGATCCGTAATTTTTGAGCTCGTAATTTAGCTTATGGTTGATCCGTATTCTTGAGGCAATCGGCCCATGTGATATAAGCATGATGTAGAATACAAAAACCGATATACGATATAGATTTCAAATCGCTTTTCAAAATGGAATCGAAGATAAAATATGAAGAAGATGAATATGATCGATGGATATCAAGAAGATGAATGCCACGAGAATAAGGATATGACAATATTGCTTGTTTTAATTTATATAGGCCTATTTGTGCTATGGGTATCTGGAAAAGCTGTATGAATTTAGTGATGACATGGAGTTGGCATTATTGATCCGTAATTTTTGAGTTCATAATTTAGTCTTCATGATCCAAGAGAAAGAGAGAAAAAGAAGGAATTAGAAATGACATGTTTATTTACCCCCAGAATTTCTACAACGTATAATATTTCGGTGGTTGCAAGTGACCTCCCATATCCTCATCACAACATCTTTAGAGTAGCAACAAAATGGTCCAATGAGGAATCCAGTCCGTAAAGATAGTGGGAGAATCGTCGACGACTCCTGCAAATCCAAGGCATTAATATCCCATGTACAAAGCTGCCTCATCAAATTTGCCTAAAATGCCATCGCCCACCGCATCAAGCCATTTAATAAAATGTCACAAGAAATGTCGACTCCGCCTCACTAATTTGTTTCAGGATGCGCCTAATCAAGCTATGTTCAAGTGTTTGAGGTATGCAGTGTGATTTTAGGTTGTTGCACAAAACTTCTGCTCTATTTTTAGGTTGCTCGTAATGATAGGTATACATACCATAACCGACAAATGTCACGCATAAAATGCTTCCACAAATGTCAATTTATTACACGTCGACGCCTTTACGCACGCCATGTGACATTACGTAACCTAAGACACGCCAAAGACGCATTCTGCCACGGTAACGCTGTGTCGCATGTGACCGGATTTTGACTGTTGACTATACGCCGTGACGCGCATCGGTTCACATCTAATGCATGACACGCCCTCAGACGCATTGCCAGTGTACCGCCAAGTCGAGGTGACTGCATGTGATCATGATTACCACGTCACGGGCGACGCCACGCCGCGATGCGACGCTATGTGATTTCTATATAAACAACTTTTTCCTACCATTGTTATTTTCGGCCTTTCCAAATTTAGCTTTGGTGTTCTTCTTTAACCATATCTTATACTTGTTGCCGCCTCTACATGGATCGCCATGGTCATCTAAGATGATCGTGACCGAGATGGCCAGAGAGACATTGATGTTGTTCCTACCACTGTGGGAGGTCGGATATGAACTACACATGTAAGTTACCATTCTTTGTATTTAGCAGCCTAGACATATATAAACTAGGAGAGGACGTAATGCGAAAGTAGTAAAACGCAGCTTTAATAAGACACCTGGGCCGCCCACCTGAGTGTAGAGAGAGAGAATTGTGTGTGCCGTGCCCAAACTCACCTTCTCATACCTTACTAAGTACAATGTAGATTACAAAATTGAGGTGTCGCAGTATCATAACAGTATGTCGACTTCACCTTGGAGTGGGAGGGGACTTATGTATCGTATACGCTGCTCCAAAAGATCTTTATTGAAATTGAAACTTATATAAGGGCTCTACTCTGAAAGGGCATGGCTCCGCTTCACCTTGAGTGGAGAGGGACTACGGTCCGGCCCAATTTCGCCCATTTAGATTTAGGTTTAGGTTTAGGTTTTATACTATATATTAATATCTATCACACTGCTCAAACTATTGTGCAAAGATATAGTACTTACCTTGTAATTGGCAGAGGGACAAAGAAGTTTGCGACAAAAAGATGTATGGGGGTCAAGAGACTTAATTTAGGAATCCATTGTTGAAGACCATCCGATAAGATTTGGTACATTTGAACAACCCAATGTGATCCATGCTCGTCATGGATATCGTGCCATATACAATTATTATTTTGTTTTTTAAGAGTATCTCCTACCAAGTATATTCAAGATGTTTATGGATATCTAAATATGTGTAGATGATGCCGGTTCCTTCCAAACTAAAGATGTGGATTTTGGGGTTTAATGCGTTCAGAGAGGTATATGAAACCGGGCAAAGAACTTATTCATCAATAATGTGGATGGGTGTCATTAACGCCGAAAGTGTTCCCGCTGCGAAAGAACAACGTAAGGGCTACAATCATGAGAATATTGCATGTGTCGCATATCACAACGCCAATACCGCGAAATTCCCCGACACCGTAAAGATTAGTCCGGATTTCCCTTTGTTAGGCAATCGCAAGACATTTGCTTAGCGGCCGAGACTTACCTATCCCTACGGATCAAGAATTTGCTTATTGGGGAAGTTAAGATATCATTATGTGCGAGTCAAAGACGATTTGTCCGTGGTCGATTCGCCTTATCTCCTGCGACGCCAGATAAGTGGAGCGTAGATACCCACATTCCATTAATGCCATATGCAGTCCCGAAAGTAATGCATTGGAAAAACTTGGCAAACTTTGACTAAATATGCTTGGCGTGATGAGGATTTATGGAATGAATTCCAATGTCGGCATGATACCGTGGGTGGTATGTGATGAGAGCGAAGTTTATTATTTACGTACGTGTTCATGGTACAGCCGGTTCATCAATAAGTTCTATTGACAACCGTGAGCTTATGCAATTGTAGAATTTTTGAGTGTCATGAGGGAGAAAGATTTTACAAGATCTCAGAAAAGGTATATATCATGGTGTGTGCTGTTAAAAGCATAAACATTGAGATGAGCGTTTATCAACTATCGCTATGATAGACCCTCCATTTGAGATGAACAATAGTATTGCTGTACTAAAAAAGGAACAAAGAGTTTTTTTTTAATATGTTTTTGTCATTCGTGAGTCTATTAAAAATGGTTGTATGTATTTTATACTTATTGCTACTATTTGACATGATACACACGCTACTCCCTGCTTTTAATGAACTCATTTTAGAGCGTCTCATCCCATCCATTAGTTCTAAGTTATGTAAAGGAAACCTATCGTCGCGGAATTAAGCCGTGAGCGCACTCAATATGAAGATATGCGCACATCAATACGCGAAGAGGATGAAAACAATACCTAACCCGAACGGTCTTCGACGCAGCCGATGCTCATATGCTGTAACGCTTCTTCAAGAATTACCGATATTGATTTAGACGATGTCGAGGATGTAAATGGTGAGAGGATATGGTAGAAGATGTTGATACCCTTCGAGGATTTACTGCATCGACGTTATGACCCTAATATATCAAAGTTGTAAACGCAATACTGCTGCCTCAACCTCTCGCTTTGTCACGCTATTCGCTAATTTCAATCTCCAAACTGGTTCAAGTGGAGCAATGCAAGGTTCTCGCTTCTATTGAGGTGACATACTTATCAAGTCTTCTATCTTACCACCATCTCCATCTTTAGATCTTACCACTTTAGGATGCAGTTATCAGACCAGAAGATCCTTCCAGAGAAGAACAATGCCTACCATTGCATCTCAAGTTAAGAAATATCTGCCGCATCGCCTTGGTTATAAAGTCACATGCATGTCCAATGATTGTATGATCTTCTATCCCCCTCAGCTGAAAGCATGAGAAGTCCACCATTGTCTCGTAGATGTAATGAACTCAGATACAGAATGACCTAAAGGGAAAAACGTAATTTTAAGGCTATTCGACACTTCCACAATCCCAAGGCATATGCATCACCACTTACAACAGTTGTAAATCTACTTATTTTCTAAGATTCTTATATGTTGCCTATAATTTATTCTATAGGTTAAAGTTGATGTTCACAGTAAAGACATCAGTTGTATCTAATGGATTTCACGGCCACACATGCATCCAGTGATGATGTGATGCAGTCCCTGTTTGGCTGCTGCAGCTTGGGAAGCTACGTCAATGCTATGGCCCTGACTTTGGAAAAAAGAACCACGCAACGGCGCTTGGGCTCCGGCCACCCATGGCGAAAACCCATATGGTACACAATCGACTCCATGGTCTACATGGCCGATGATAAGAACTACAACATACCTACGGTTGTTGATGAAGAGGTACATTATGATGACTTTATTGATACCGGTAAGAAAAACTGCAATTTAGATGTACCTAAGAATAATTGTGATGAAAGCATCTTTGTAGAATACATGGTAGTCTGTGCCCACGTATGCCCAAGGTAAAATGACGCTTAATCTTAGAGGTATACTATTGTGGACTATGCATGACTTTCTTGGCCTGCTGAAAGGTTCCTCGGTTTAAGACACTGTGGCACTTCTGTATGATATGTGGGGAAAGTTGCGCATCACACTCTAAGCATCTCAAGAAAGTAGTATACTAGGTTTTAGAAGTACAGCCACGCATCTCTTCGCCAGAAGCAAATAAGTAGACAATTCGTGGCACTGTAGATTTATGGCTGCAACTACCGCTGCACTACTATACGAGATGGGGTGAGCTAGATAAGAAGGAAGAGGGAAAACCGCGAAGGGGAAATCCGTGGGGGGTACTTCCAGACTGAGATATCGAAGCCGACCTAGACAAAGGAGGATGAGGAATTATACAAAGGTATAGAAGTCATGGAGTAGGAAGTCTTTACCGCCAATATGAAAAGGAAGTCTCTAAGGGGACTACCATATTGACCTAATTTACATTCAACACACCTTTTAGACCGATGCATATTATCTTCAAGAACGGGAAACTTTATGGAAGCATGTATTTGGTCAAAAGACACAACAAATGCCGATAAACACAACCCCAAACAAGTAATAAAGAAAGAGGTATGATCCAGGTGAAGGGGCAACCACTTCTCCGCAAATGGGTTATTGCTAGGCTGACCATCGAGCTATTATGATGATTTAAGGGCCCTAGAACACCAACTGGTTATATGCAATCATTATGTAACCCATTCACAAGTAGTGTGGGGAGTCAGAATGGTTTAAAGTCCCATGATCACAAGTTCTTAATGTAAGCAATTGAAGTCCATATATATATGCAGCACTACTATAAAATGTAAATCTATAACTTATTTGGTGTTTGATCATGTGCCTTCATGCCCTGACCTTAGGAGTTTTAGACAAGGACCATTGGAGGCAATAAGTGCCCTATCAAAGGTCATGGGTTGTTACCCATGTTGATTTAGTGGTCCCCCGTCTATTTTATTTGTATAAGTTTTTGTTTTGGACCCTATAGGTGATGTAAAAACTATACCGAAAGACGAATTGAAGAGATGAAAGTGAAATGGCAGTAGGTGCATGTTGCTTGTTGGAGAAGGAGCCTACGAAGCTTTCTTGACATCAAACCCATCTTTGGTACATCTTATCGAGGAAGTGGAGCTCGCTGAATCGCATATGCCGATGGATGTTTTTCGGAAAGGTTTATGAAGGTATTAGCGATAAAGGTGCGGCCAAAGAGCATTCAAGGTAGTATGGCAGAGGATGGCTTATGAAGTATTTACTTTTCTATATGATGTATTATATTTCCGCCAAGACATCCGTATGCACCGCTATGGAGTGATGAAGGGGACGAAGATTGTGTAGTATAGTATAAGTACGGTATGCGTAGTTATCACCGATATGATCATTAAGGTTAATCAATTTCTTCTTACAATTCGCACCAATGCTGGCAAAATGGATTGCTACATATTCTAAACGCAGGTGCACCGATTGTTAGCCGCCGGATTCATTAACTGCACGCCCAGATCAGACATGTTGGAGCTCGACACCTCCCCTCGCTTCCGATTATGCTCAATTATGATTGTGACGCTTATGATTTTAAGAGATGTTTAATACGAAGTTTGCCTAAGGTTTGATGCATATCGAGCCTCTATACTACTTCGCTTAAGCTTTTAGAATACGAAATGTGTGGATTCAACCTCTACCAAATAACTCAATGTCCTAATACACTACTTTAACTAATCTAACCAAAGAGCTACGTGATTATTTTTATCTTAAATCTATGTTTTTTTATAATAACCCATTGAATTGTTTTAGGGATATGGTCTATGATTTCAAGAATTATATCTATATCAACCTCTCGAACCCCCTCTCAAGTATTTTGCTACATATTCAAGTATGAGAATCTAGAAGAAATGGAAGAGAAGAGGTATGAATGGAGACGCATAATAGATTTGTGCCCCGTACTCCATGGATATGAACCCTCATTTGATACAAGATGCAAAGAGAATGTGGGTACTACAAAGCTTTGACCGATGCATATCACAAGGGGAGTATATATTACAAATACTTTTAATGGGCAGTTTACAAGGTGTCATGAAAAAGGTAGCTGCAAATAAATTATGTTGATGCCGAAATCGGTATTTTCTTTTGATGTTGTTGTATCTATTAGACATTAATGGTGCTTTTGATAAAGATATATCTTACTTCCTCGACATGGTGGTATGGACCTACTATCGTGGTGAGTTCTCTTGACATACACAGCAGACTTGTGACTCTGAGTCAGCGCATCATTCATTTATGGAGTTTCAATCAAGTGTTGCCGACATCAGAATCGCCGTGAAGAAGCCACCCGTGATTGGGCTCTGGAGGCAAGACTATAATGGAGGTGGAGTTGGTGGCAATTTTAACCTTCATTCGCGCGCGTTTATTGGTTTGACCTTCACCTTAAGGGGGGCTGTGCCTACAAGAAAGTAATATGATAGAACAAGTGGCTTTTCACGCCAACTCTAGCAAGATGTACCTCGGTAGTGAGACGCTGTCCTTCCGCATTAACCGTGAACAGTACACACATATACATATCCACTGTACCACATCATTCATCCCATCCGCCCAGCCTTTCTTTGACCAGATTTTTTTTCTTTACCATCGACAAGACCCAAGCCAATATGGTGGTTTATCAATATACAAACTACACCGAGGGACGCCCAATATTCCAAGGTGTTGTGCTAGAGGAGTCAATAACGTCTCAAAGAGCCTCTCCCCGCGCACAAGGCATTCAAACTCACCTGAAAACGGTGGCATCAAGAGGTTGGACCACCACCTTCATGCAACATCTACACTGAGCAATTTAAATACGTATGTACTTCAGCATTTCCATTAGTAATAGCACAATGACGACTCTAGTTAGCACCTAGAGACGACTAAATCTCTATATGTCAAATATTATGCACACATCCTCGCAATCCTTTTCCGAGTAGACTATGTCTATTGGTCTTCGTGTGCAATAAAAACCCATTCAATTCAATTTTTTCTCCCCTTCCCCTTTTTGGCATTATATCTGAGGAATAAAGAACTACCGAACATGGGCCCAAAGCATAGCCACATAGGCTCAAGTACTGCTCTAGACTAGAACATGCAAAAGAGTCTTCAATGGTATCTTAGTTACTCCGATTTTCTCACCTTAAACCGCCACCTGCCACCAAGTTACACCCTCGATCACAACGTTTAATTTGATGCTGTTATCCACTAGCTGCTAGGATCATCGCTTACCTTTCAAACAGATAATAATAATGGCTTTTGTAGAGTGAACAAGTCCAAATACATGAGTGAAGTATGAGGAGCCTATAGACGTTGAACGCGTAGGCGCTGCATTCTTTGTGGCTCTAACATGCTACTGAAGTTCAAAACAAGCCTCTTAGGCTCGGCTTACTGTTCAGGGCTCAAACATGCCCCAAAGATCAAACATGTACACAACAAAAATAAAAATAGTTAAACCACGCCGCTAGAATCAAATACGTCGCGATGCGATGATTGACGCCGCATGCATTCGACACGCCGACGCTTAAAACCATTTCAGTTGGGTGAATTAGGGTTCCCACAATCCTGGTCCCCAGGGCAAGCTCGACAGCTCGAGTCCATTGGCGAGCTAAACGCAGTCGGTAGGGAGTGGCGCTCGTCCGTCCTTCGTGGCCTTGGGGAGAGGAAATTCGCGCAGCCTCGGGACTTTAGGTCCGTACTGCTGCTGCCAACACCCCCATCACGCCAAGTCGTTTCAAGCAAGGTCCCACTGACCGGCTGGCGCGAGAGGGCTCTCCAAAACGAACCCTAAGGGGCTGCCGGTGCTCCTAGAAGGGTTTGCGCTAGCCGGTGACTTGGTCTCTGCACTTGGACCTGGCTTGACAGAAGCCGCAGTAGAAGTCATGAGTACAAGGGGAACTGACGAAATGGAGTTTGGGTCATTCTCCTCCCGGCGTAAGTAAGTAGAAGTCGGGGGCGCTTTTGCAAAGGGCAAAGCATATTCACATAAATTCAAGAATTAATGCATTGTACCTAAAATAAATTGATTTTTGCCACTGAATCCTAATCCATTTCCGATTACGTTCCCCAATTTTCAAAATTTGAGAAGGTCTAGGTCAAAGTGGTGTTAGCATTAGAACGCGTCTACAAGGTTCAAGCAGTAGGTAACCGAAATGGCACCCTTCCCAGTAAGTCAAACGAGGCCAGACCTTGCAGATCCTCTTCAAGAGAGTCCTACCCCATGGATCCAAAGTTCCCGAGGCGCTCTTCCTCGGCAGCGCCTCCTGGGCCGTGATGCTAATGACCACCTCCTGTGAGTCTCGTAAGTATATCCACCTGCTTGGATCCTTCCGCTCGTGGGCCCTCTTCTGAAGGGCCCAAAAGATTCCAGATCGGTCCGAGAACTTGTCAAACCGCTGGGCGCCCCAGGTCGGCTCAGAGAAACCGGCAGTTGTCTTGCCGCTTGGGCACGGGAGTTCCCGACAGAAATCACCCTGCCAAAATCGCTCCTGAATGGCTAAAATTACCCAGGGAGCAAGTTACAAAGGGTCGTTTTGGTAAAAGAAAGAGAACACCACGCCTCCACGAGATAAAGATCCCGTGATCCACATCCTAGAAGAATCACTACGAGTGTGATGGAAGTGAGCCACTTTGGCGCTTGAGGTCGGTGGTCTTCGCCACGGAACTTGGTCCCCGTGGCAATGTCGACGCTCAGTCCATTGGCGAGTCAACCGCCATTCCGAAGGAGGTCACCGCCCGTCCCTGTACTGGGAGAGGAAATTCAAAAGGGCAAATGGGATTTTAGGGTCCGCAGCCCGCCACACACCCCACTCCACGCTGTCATCGCCAGTCCCACTAACTGACAGTGAGAGAGGGCTCCTCCAAAACGTGAAACCCCGTGGGGCTGCCGTGTTCTGTGAAGGGTTTGGCGCTTTGGGGCCATACTTGGTCTCTGCACTTGGGACTGCCAGGCCAGAGTTTAGAATACGGAGCAAGGGGAACTGACTGAGTTGAGTTTGGGCCCGTCTCCGGCGTGGCAAGTAGGTCGGGGGCGCTTTTGCAAAGCGGCAAGATATCTGGCACCTCAAGTAATTACGCGCTATACCTAAAATAAATTTCATTTTGCCAAATTGAACTTAATCCATTTCCAAAGACACAACCCCAATTTTCTAAAAATTCCTCCGGATAGTTCAGGTCAGTTGATTAAGATTAGAACTTGCCGTGGCAACCCGCTGCGTGTGGCAACCGGCCGCACCCTTCCCAAGTCAAACGAGGCCGATCTGCGTGATCCTCACAAGAGGGGAGAGTCCTGACCCCAAGAGGCGGATCCAAAAGTTCCCCAGGCAGTCTCTTCCGCAAATGGGCCGGGGCTGCAGACGCTTAATGACCACCCTCCCGAGTCTGCCTCCCTATCCGACCGCTGATCCTCGCTCAGGGCCCTCTTCGAAGGCCCAAAAGATTCCAGATCGTCCGAGAATTTGTCAAACCGCTGGGCGCCCCAGGTCGGCCTTGTAGAAACCGCAGTTGTTCTGTCACCGCACCGAGGCTCCGAATGGCAAATCGCATCTCAAGAATCGCCCCGAATGGCGAAATTACCCTAGGGGAGCAAGTTACAAGGTCGGTTTTGCAAAAGAAAGAAACACTCACGCCTCCACGACAAGATCCCGCATCCACATCCTAGGCCAATCGACTACGAAAGTGATGGAAGCGATTTACTTGGCGCTTCTTGAGGCCCGTGGTTCGCCACGGAACTTGGTCCCTGCGGCAACGCGACGCAGTCCATTGCGGTAGTCAAATCGCGACTCAAGAGGGAGGTCGCTGCCCCGTCTCTCGTATTCGGGAGAGGAAATCGGCAAGTACCGGATTTTAGTGTCCGTGTTCTCATACACACTCTTCACTCATGAACGTTGTCACTTCTGCCAAGAAGGTCCCGCTCGACCGATAAGGAGAGGGCCTCCAAAAACGTGAAACCCCGCAGCTGCCGTGTTCTAGAAGGGTTTGCGCTTTGGGGCCGTAGACTGTCCTGTAATTTGGGACCCGCCGAAGCCGCAAACAAGAATATGGAGCAAGGGAACCGACGGAGCGGAGTTTGGGCCCGCCCTCCCGACGCAGGCAAGTAGAAGCTCTGGGCGCTTTATGGCAAGATATCCATAAATTAATTAATGTATCAGACGAAACAAATTTGATTTTGCCACCGAACTTTAACCTTCTAATGGCTGCAAAATCAATTCTAGTGAGTGCCATAAGGCCTGCTTTGCAAAAAGCAGCAGCACCACGCCTCCACGACAAGATCCGTGATCCATCCTAGCCAATTGACTACGAGTGTGATGGTGAGTTTACTACTTTGAGTTCTGCATCTTCCGCCAATCCTAATATCCCGTGCATGCCGACGCTCGAGTCCATTATGAGCCAAATCGCTGACCCCGAGTGCTGGGAGGTCGTCATTCATTCCCAGGCCTTGGGAGAGGAAATTCGTGTGGCAAAGCAGCCTGTAAATTTAGTCCAGGTTTGCTGCTGCACACCTAATTTCATCGCCAAGCCACAAATACAAGCGTCCCAGCCTTCAATATATTGTGCCTCCAAAACTGTGAACCCCGCTGCTGTGTCTCTAGAAGGGTTTGGCGCTTGGTGGCCGTATACTTGTCTCATAATTTGGGACTGCCGGTAGTTTGCAAATGCAGAATACTGAGCAAGGGGAATCACCAGCGGAGTTTGGGCCCCGTCTCCGGCGTAAGTAGAAGCTCCATGCCAGTTGGCAAGACATTCATAAATTCGCACTAATGCTGTATCGAAATAAATTCCCCATTTCGCCAAATGGAATCCTAATCCATTTCCAAGACACGTTCCCAATTTCTAAAATTCTGGAGAAGTCTAGGTCAAAGGTTATGATTAGGGTTCCGGCTGCCCTCTCGCAGTAAGGCAACCGAAATGCACCCTTCCCCAAGCCAACGGAGGCCGACCTGTATCCTCAAGAGGGGAGAGTCCTCGGACCCCCAAGAGGCTGGATCCAAAACTCCCGAGGCAGCTCCTTTTCCCCGGTGCCGCCTTGGCCGTGACGTTACGATTACCCAAGCCCTGCTCTATCCCACCGTTGATCTCCGCTCGTGGCCCCTCTTCTAAAAAGACTTGTGACGTTCCGTAGAACTTGTCAAACCGCTGGGCGCCCTATAATGGGTTTTGTAGAAATCCAGAAGGTCTTGTCGCTCGGGTAATCGAGGCTCCTGAATGCAACCGACTGCCACAACCCGAATGGCGAAATTACCCCAGGGCGTGTTACAGGTCGTTTTAAAGAAAGAAACACTTCCTCCACGACAAGATCCCAGATCCACATCCAGGCCACCACTCACTAAGCGATGGAAGGAGCTACTGGCGCTTGATGCGCCCAGTGGTCTTCGCCACTAACTTGGTCCTGTGGCAACGCCGACGCTCTGTTCATTGGCGAGTCAAATCGCGATTCGGAAGAGGGGAGGTCGTCCGTCCATCCCAGCAAGCCTTGGGAGAGGGAAATTCGGGCAAGTGTCTTCCGGGATTTAGGTCCGGTGGTTTCACCGCCAACACCCTCCATTGCCAAGGTCCCACCAACTGACATGAGAGGGCCTCCAAAACGCACAAACCCCAGGTCGCTGTGTTCTAGAAGGTTTGCGCTTGGGGGCCGAGACTTGGTCTCATAGAC
Organism: Isoetes taiwanensis; assembly: GCA_021234155.1. NCBI lineage: Eukaryota > Viridiplantae > Streptophyta > Lycopodiopsida > Isoetales > Isoetaceae > Isoetes > Isoetes taiwanensis. Next base: position 2,648,939 of record JAJEKV010000001.1, on the reverse strand, counting down.
TTGGGACTGCCGAAGCCGCAATGAATACGGAGTAAAAGTGGGAACTGACGAGCGAGGCTTCAATGTACCTGTCCTCCTCCGGTGGGTAAGAAGTCGGGGGCGCGGTGCTGGTAAGATATCTGGCACCCGTAATTAATGCATTGTACTAAAATAATTGATGCATACCTGAATCACTAATCCATTTCCAGCACACAGCCCAATTCTTTCTAAAATTTCGAGAGAAGGTCTAGGTCAAAGGGTTAGTATTAGAACTGGCTTGGGCAAAATTTCAAGGTAGGCAAATCGAAATGCACCTTTCCTGCCAAACGAGGCCAGACCTTGCAGGATCCTCACAAGAGGGGAGAGTCCTGACCTCTAAGAGGCGATCCAAAGTTCCCAGGCAGCCCTTCCCGCGCCAGCTTCCCCGGGCCGTGACGCTAATGACCACTCCCGGAGTCTTGCTCCCCATCCAACGTTGATCTTCCGCTCAGGCCTCTTGAAGGCCAAAGATTCCAGATCGGTCCGGGAGAACTTAATAAACTGCCAGCGCCCCGAGTCGCCCTTGTAGAAACCGCAGTTCTGTCGCTCTTATCGAGGCTCGACGGTAATCGACTTCGCCAAATCGCCCCAATGGGCGAATTACCCTAGGAGCAAGTTAAGGTCGGTTTTGCAAAGAAAGTAATACCACGCCCACGGCCATATCCATCCATCCAGGCCAACATCGCCGAGGCTTGAGCCACTTCGCCTCTGAGGTCGCGTGGTCTTCCGCCACCAACCGGGTCCTGCGGCACCGCCTCGACGCCTCCGAAATCCATTGGCAGAGTCGGCAAATCGCCATTCCGAGGGAAATGGGAGGTCGCTTCCGTCCGCCTCGTGGCCTTGGGGAGGGAAATTGCGCAGCAAGCAAAATTTTCCCGGGATTTAACTGCTCAAGGCCAACACTTCCACGCTGGGTTACAAGGTCCCGCCCCAACCGACAGGATTACCCAAAAACGAAACCCCGTGGGCCGCTGTGTTCTAGAAGGCTTCTGCGCTTTTGGGGGCCGGTGACTTGGTCCGCTGCACTTTGGGACGCCCAGAAGCCGCACCAGAACACGGAGCAAGGGGAACTGACCATGAGTTTGGGCCTCGCCTCCATGTAGCAAAGTAGAAGTCGGGGCGCTTTTGCAGCAAGACATTCATACCCGCAGAATTAATGCATTGTACTAAAATAAATCGTATTTCGCCACCGGAATCGAATCCATTTCCAAAGACATGTTCTTAATCTTCTAAAACTTTAGTGAAGGTCTAGGTCAAAGGGTTAGTATTAGGCAACTGCCTGGCAGCCCGCTGCAGCAACCGAAGCCGCACCTTCCCCAAGTCAACGTAGGCCAGACCTTTAGGATCCCCCGCCAAGAGGAGAGTCCGACCCAAGAGGCGGATCCAAAAGTTCCCCAGGCAGCCCTTCCCTCCTCCGGGATGCACGCCACCACCCTCCTACCTGCCTCCTATCCCGACCGCTGATCCTCGCTCAGGCCCCTTCGAAGGCCCAAAGATTCCGCATCGTCCTGAGAACTTGTCAAACCGCTGGGCACCCAGGCCTGGCTTTGTAGAAACCGGGCAGTTGTCTTGTCGTTTCAAAGACCGGAGGCTCCTAATGGCAAATCGACCGCCAAATCGTCCTAATGGCGAAATTACCCTAGGGAGCAAGTTACAAGGTCGTTTTGCAAAGAAAGAACATCACGCCTCCACGACAAGATCCCGCAGATCCACATCCTAGGCCAATTGACTACGAGGTGATGGGCGGAGCTACTTTGGCGCTTCTTGAGGTTCGGTGGTCTTCCGCCACTAACTTGGTCCCCGTGGCAACGCCGACGCTTCAGTCCATTGGCGAGTCAAATCAGCGATTCCGGCGAGGGGAGTTCCGTCCACCCCGTGGCCTTGGGGAGAGGAAATCGTGGCAAGCAAATGGGATTTTAGGGTCCGTGCTCAAGGCCAACACCTCCACGCTGTCACGCTAAGGTCCCACCCAACCGACATGAGGCCTCCAGTAAACGCGAACCCCGTAAGGTTGCCGTTCTAGAAGGGTTTGCGCTTTGGGGGTCAGACTTGGTCTCATAGACTTGGGACTGGGCCGAGAAGCCGCAATGGTGAATACCGAGCAAGGGGAACTGACGAGCGAGTTTGGGCCTATCGCCCTCCCGATGTGGCAAGTAGAAGTTCGGGGCGCGGTAAAGGGCAAGATATTCATAAATTCGTTAATTAATGCATTGTACTAAAAATAAATTTCGATTTTTGCCACCGAACTTAATCCATTTCAAAGACACGCCCAATTTTCTAAATTCTCGAGAAGGTCTAGGTCAAAGGTTACATATTAGAACGCCGTGGCAGCCCGCTGTGTATAAATCAGCCGCACCCTTCCCTGCCAAACGCAGGCCGACCTTGCGTGGATCCCTCACAAGAGGGGAGAGTCCAACCCCAAGAGATCTGGATCCAAAAGTTCCAGGTAGCCTCTTCTCGCGCCGCTCCCCGGCCGACGCTTAATGACCACTCCTCCCGAGCTCCGTTCCCTATCCGGACCGCTGATCTCCGCTCAGGCCCCTCTTCTGAAGGCCCATAAAAGCACTCAGACGGCCGGGACCTGTCAAACGGGCGCCCCGAGGTCGGCTCTCAGAGAAACCGCAGTTGTTCTGTCGTCGCACCGGAGGTCTTTAATGGTAAAATCGACCCAAATCGTCCGGAATGGCGGTAAATTACCCTAGGAGCAAGTTACAAGGTCGGTTTCAAAGAACACTCACGCCTCCACGACAGATCCCGCGATCCATCCTAGGCCAATTGATCACGTAGTGTGATGGAAGTGAGCTACTTTGGCGCTTCTTGGAGGTCGGGTGGTCTTCGCCACGAACTTGGTCCCTATGGCAATGTCGACGTCGAACTATCGCGAAGTCAAAATCGCATTCGGAGAGGGAGGTCGCCGCCCGGCCCTGTGGCCTTGGGGAGAGGAATTCGGGACAAGCAGCCTTCCTGGGATTTTAGGTTCGCCCGCGCCAACACCCCCACTCATCGCTGTCATCAAGCAGTCCCGCCTCTCGACCGGGACATGAGAGGGCTCCTCCAAAACGAACCCCAGGCTGCCAAATCAGAAGGGTTTGCGCTTTGGGGCCGGTGACTTGGTCTCATGCACGCGACTGCCGAAGCCGCAAATGGTGAATACGAGCAAGGGGAATTGACTTTGTTTAGTTTGGGCTCGTCCTCCTCCCCGATGTGGCAAGTAGAAGTCGGGGCGCTTTATAGCAAGACATTCATAATCTCAGAATTAATGCATTAAATGAAAATAAATTGATTTCATACCGATTCTAATCTATCTCCAAAGACACACCCCAATTTTCGAAATTTTCGTGAGAAGGTCTATGTCAAAGGTTAGCTTACGTCAAAGGAATGGAGTTTCAGGGATCGCTGTACTTGGGGTTGACCTTTGTCACCGGACGTTATACTTGGTCTAAGATTGTATTTAGAATATATAAGCATCATAACTATTAGAATGAAGATAAATGATTACGTAAAAGCATCATAACTACTACTAGAATGAAGATAAATGATTGCTGAAAAGCAAAAGACTAGTGCGGTTGGGGGGTTAGATTTGCTTGCTTGTGATGATGGCTAGGTTTCAAAGATTACAGTATGGATATGTAGAATGCCCTTGTTCAACTGGACCGCCTCCCTAAAAGCTATTTGACATGGATGGCATAATTAACTTGTAATGAACTAACGTGGCAAGCAACTTCCTGGGAGTTTAGGGTCCAGATTCAAGGCCAAGAACTTACTCCATGCGTCAAGATATACGGGCAAGGCTGTCCCAATTAAATTGAGCACATGAGAGGGCCTCCAAACGTAGTAAACCGGTGACTTGCTGACTTAGAAGGGTTTTTGTTTTGGAGCCGAGTTTTGTCTTTCTTGCCACGTAACTTGGTCCCCAGGGGCAACGCCGACGCTCAGTCCATTGGCAGAGTCAAATCGGCAGCTCCGTGAGAGGAGGTCGCCTGCCCGGCCCCTCAGTGGCCTCGGGAGAGGAAATTCGTGGCAAGCGTTTTCCCGGGATTTTTTGAAGAATCGTGGTCGCTAATATATTAAAAGAATGGTAATGTTAAGCAAAGCAAGTGAGAGGAAGGAGAATCGCCTAAAGATGCTGATACCTCACACTCCACACAACAATCGCAGAACTCTATCATTGCATAAATCGCCATCACCATCTACTACACCCAAGAAGTTCCTACCAAATGGAAAACTTCTCATTTACTACACCTCCGAATACCAAAAGCCCGATTTAGGTTCAGGCTCATGCTTTCACCCCCCACTCATCGCACAAGTCACGCCAAGCAAGCGTCCCTACCGACCGACATTAGCGAGGGCCTCCAAACGTGAACCCGTGGGTTGCTGTGTTCTAGAAGGGTTTGCGTTTCAGTCGTAGACTGGTCCGCGGTAATTTGGGACTGGTAGCCGCAATGAATACTGAAAGCAAGGGGAACCTAATTTTAGCTGAGTTTAAATTGCCCTCCTCCGGCGTGGCAAGTAGAAGCTCTGGGAGGCTTTTGCAAGCAAGATATTCATAAATTCGCACTAATGCATTGTAGGAAAATAAATCGATTTTTGTCACCGAATCCTAATCCATTTCCAAAGACACGCCCCAATTTTCAAGATTCTGAGAAGGTCTAGGTCAAAGGGTTAGTATTAGAACGGGTTTCCAGGCGCCCCGCTGTATGTAACCGAAATGCACCTTCCCCAAGTCAAACGAGGCTGACCTGTGATCCCTCACAAGAGGGGAGAGTCCTGACCCCAAGAGGCGGATCCAAAAGTCTCGAGGCGCTCTTCCCTCGGCAAATACCGGGTTGCACGCTTAATGACCACCTCCCGAGTCTTGCCTCTATCCCACCGCTGGATCCTTCCGCTCATGGGCCCTTCGAAGGCCCAAAAGATTCCGTAGATCGTCCGGAGAATTTGTCAAAATCGCTGGGCGCCCGAGGTCGGGCCTTGTAGAAACCGCAGTTGTCTTGTCGCTCGGGCACCGGAGTTCCTGTGACGGCAAATCGACCGCCAATCCGACCGCGCTAAATTACCCTAGGAGCAAGTTACAAGGTCGCTTTGCAAGAAAGAAACACTCACTCTCCACGCATAAGATCCCGCATCCATCCTAGGCCAATATCCACGAGGTGATGAAATGAGCTACTTTATGCTTCTGAGGTCGGGTGGTCTTCCTCGCACCAACTTGGTCCCTGTGGCAATGTCGACGCCTGGAAATCCATTGGCAGAGTCAAATCAGCGATTCCGAGAGGAGGTCGCCTGGCCCGCCCCTGCGGCCTTGGGAGGGAAATTGGGCAAGCAACCGGGATTTTAGTGGTCCATGCTCGCAAGGCCACACCCCACTCCACGTTGTCACGCGCGTCCCGCCTAAATCGACAGAGGGCTCAAAACGAACCCCGTGGCTGCCGTGTTCTAGAAGGGTTTATGCTTTGGGGGCCGACTTGGTCTCAAGGTACTTGGGACCTCGCCGAAGTTTGTGCCGAAATACGGAGCAAGGAATCGACGGAGCGAGTTTGGGCCCCGCCCTCTCCCGACATGTGGCAAGTAGAAGTCGGGGCGCTGGTGCTGGCAAGATATTCATAAATTCGCAATTAATGCATTGTACTAAAATAAATTCTGATTTTGCCACCGATTCTAATCCATTCCATCACACAGCCCAATTTTGAAATTTTCTATAAGGTGTAGGTCAAAGGGTTAAGCAAGGTCAAAGGAATGGAGTTTGTGGATCGCTGTACTTGGGGTTGACCTTTGGCTCACTCGACGCTATACTTGGTCTAAGATTGCATTGACGTGAAAACCCCGTGATCTGCCGATTCTAGAAGGGTTTTTGTTTTGGTTTTTCTCGCCCCCTAAAGCTATTTGACATGGATGGCATAACTAACTTGTAATGAATCGTTTTGTTTCTAACAATTGTACCTTGATGAAAGATTGCCTTACAGTTTCCAAGTGAATAAAAATTTTTAATGTGTCCGCATCGCCTTTGTTGCCCCCGTCAAAGACTCGCTTTTTCGATGCACACTCTTTAGTTATGCATTTTATTGCATTTGTTTATAAATTGTAGTTAATGCATGGCATGGAATTAAATTATGGTTTTGGTCAGTCGGCTCTATGGTCATCACCAAAGATACAGAAAAATTCCAAAACTTCTGGATAAGGTCCAGACCGCAATGCTGGGGTTAGAACGGTCCGCAGCCCGTGTTGTTGGCAAGTATGACTGCACCTTTCCCAAGTCAAACAAGGCGACTTTTGAATGGCTACCTCGTGAGGGGAGAGTCCCGCCCTGCGATGAGATCTTACCTCTAAAACGTTCTCAGGCAAAATGCTCCGCACCGCCTGCACATGCTAATGAACACCCTCCCGGCTCGGGGCCCTTATAGATTCAATCGCTGAACTTCTCCTGTCAAGACATCCAAAACCGGATCGCTCAAATAGTTTAGTGGGACAAACTTTAATGAGCTCACATTAAAAAAAGATGCAAAAAACAAAACGCCGCTATAACAAAATATCGTTGCTGGACGTTTCGCATGTGACGCCAGAGATGGAAATAACGTCGATGCGACGTGGACGCCGCATTTACGCCTGTATTGCTTTGAAACTGCCGCTACCGCTTTTCTCTCGAACTTCTTTGCCCTACTTCTTCGAGGTGTTCTTGGGCGACCATGGCAATTTCGACATCTACCAAGTAGCTAAACTATTCTGCTGTTAGTATATCATGTTTTTTAGATTGAATAGGTTTTTGGATTGAATGGTGTATGCCCAACCTTCCTTTTTTTGGTTTCTCCTCTTCCTCTTCTTCTTGTTCTTGATTTTTCTTCCATTCTTCCATGCCTCGCTCATTCTTCCTTCTTTCTTTTCTCATGCTTCATTTCTTTCCTCATTCTTCCTCATGCTTTCATTTCTTCCTCCTTCTTCCATGCTTCATTCTTTCCTCTCATTCTTTCTTCCCATATTTCTTCTTTCCTCATTTTCTCATTCTTTTCTTCCTCATTCTTCTATTTCTTCCTCGCTTTCTATCTCTTTATTCCTCACTCTTCTCATTCTTCCTGCCATTCTTTTCTCATTTCTTGCTTTCATTTCTTTTCCGGCGCTTCATTTCCACTTTTTCTCATGCTTTCATTCCTAGGATGGGTCCCATCTACACGTTGAAGTGAAGTGGTGTTCTCATTGAGCTGGGAAAAATTTTGAGTATGCTATTCTCGTAGGGTATGAAACAATGCTTAATACTATATGCCCTAAATATGTATAACTGAGTACGTAATCAAGCCAAGTTCCCATTTGAGTTCAAGGAGTTCAAGCCAAAGCTTCTAAAAATGTCTCCCCTATCGAAAGTGCTAATGTTGTTGTGGAGTTTACGTGAACGCTAGTTCCCCCTAGTTGAGGAGCCCTGTGGATCGTGAGATAAATTCTGGCTGCCACCGGTAAAAATGAATTAGAGGGAGAGAATCGAAAGAGAACCCATTAGTCGCGTTAGTTCCATAGTATGGTGAATCCCTGTATTGAGCGTACGAGAGAGAAAACAACTTAGCTCTTCGCGCCGTGGCTACGCCGAGAAAATGCCACTACCGCACTCAACCTAAAGATACTGGGGATCATTTGGCTGGTACCGCCGAGGCAACATCGCCACGCCGAGAAGAAGAAAAATATCTATACATGCCCCAAGGACCCCCAACAAACTTCCATGGAACCTAAACCTAACAAGTGAAATGCACTCATCCAAATGAAGGACAAAAAGTGGGGAAGGGCGGAAGCTAGGTAGAGGTGTGTTTACCAAAGCAAAGTTTTCCAAGAGAACGCCATACACAATGTGGAAACCGACGGCAAGTAGGAGGGCTTAGAGATATGCCTCTATCCAGAATGATTTGCCCTATTGCTAACGCATAGAACCGCACATTCTTGTGGATAACCTCCGGATCTGGCACACAAGTGGCCGAAGAAGAGGAACCTACCTCAAAGACCCGCATGGCGAGAAACAAAGGAGACGCCCTATCTGCAGAATGTAGCGAGTGGAAGTGTTAGCCCAATGCCCATGAGAGCTGAGCAATGTCGGCGACGTGACGCGGCAAGTACTGGTGGTATCGTTTCACGGACATCTGCATGGGTGCTAAAATCGCTGCAGGCTCAAAAACCGATAAGACGCTAGGCCTCAAACCACCAAGAATCCGCAAAGAAAGATAAGACAAAGGCTGGAGGACAAGGATGAGCAAAGAGAGGACCTCCTCGTGTGGGTCGTGAGGTAGCAAAATGTTAAAGGACAATGTGACGCAATATGACCGGCAAAGGGGAGAATAAAGCGGCTATGAGGACCTCCCCGCCGCGCATCTGTCAGTGACTTAGACCGCTGGATATGCAACCGGACGAATGTGGAAAAAGATAGGTCCAGTAGAATAAATTACTAAACTCATTTTTTGTTTAGCCGCATTAGGTTTAGCTTAAAGCGCCTTGAAATTGGGGTGAAAAGTTTCTGAGTTTGGCTAAACTAGATGCTTTTATAAATTACGCTTTTCTTAGCTAAACAAGATATTTTCTTCCTTCAAAACTTCTATCCCTTTAGCTAACTTGATAAAAAATGACATAAATATTTAGCCACTTGAGATAATTGAGAAAATTGAAAGTACTTAATCCTTTTGAAAAGGATTTGTTTCATATAACTCATTGTATAAAACGGATAAAAGTAATTACTATAGTAATAACAATACAGAAGAAATAATAACCAAAGATTTTGGGACAAAATGTAGTAATTCATCTTTTCTAAATGATATCCCATGTTATGCAGGGCTATGAAATGAATTGAAGATGAATATCTATCACCTGCTCAACGGCATATATTAATATAAACTTACAATATACTGTTCACTGATAAATACATACCTCAAATGGAATTGCCCATTAACTAATCTTCATCATCCACAATAAAAAATTGGTTTAGGTCTTCTTGCTTGTTTGTACTTCTGTGCAAATGTCTCAGGCGCCTCACTCGGCCGCAATGTATACCTCTAGTAATGACTGCTTGTAAGTGTCATTCCAGAAGTTCAAAACCTCTCATATGGAAAATCATATAGATCAGAATCACATGCATATAATCTCAGGGCATCCAAATTATCATCAAGTCTATTTCGCTTGTTCTTCAAAAAAGCTTAATGTGAAAAGCATTGCTCATCTTGGACGCTTCCCAAAACCATGCAAAGACATAACTCTGCAAGCCTAAAATACTCAGAAATTGCCTCTCCAACTTGACTATTCAAAGAAGCTGACTTAAATGTTGCCTCGACATTTTTAGACAAGAATTGCTTCAGTCCTATTTGACGTTTCATCTACATTATCATCAATATTTAGGATTAGGAAAGGGGGCAGTAGAAAATATTAGTCCATAATGAAATCAAGGGCTTATTCTTTCCAAACAAGAAGAAGGCAATCATCCTCATGGTAGAAAAGCTCTCATATCCAATATGGACTGCAGCATACACAAATATTACATATCAGTAATAAAATAGTAACAAAATGGCCATGTTATCAACTTAAAAGTCAAATGGATGTGACAAGCAATAAATTGCAAAGAATCCAAAAAGAGTAGCTTAATCTATATCTAGAAAAGCAATCACTAAAAGTCCAATAAAAGTACAAGTCATAAATTTTAAGAAATCCAAACATGATAGCTTAGTTTGGAAAAGCATTAAAGTATGAGTGCATAAAAAGCATATGAAAGTGACAAGGCCATAAATTAAAACAAAACAGCTACTTTATTGGAAGAAACGCCTAAGCTATATGTTTACTTACCTAAAAAATATGTTTGTCTTGAAGCCCACAAACTAGATTTGCAGGGATCGCTTTTTGCCAACCATAGAGTGCAACTAGGACCACTTTCACATGCTTCAAGACCTTGGCACTCTTTTAAATGTACCTATGTCTGCAAAACAGAATTTAGTTCTTTGCAAATGTCTCACAAACAAGTGTATGTCAGCTTCTACATTGCGCATCTGCACTCTCCTCGATACGATCTCATTTTGACATCTATCTACTCAATAACAATAGAAGATGATGCAGACTCAAAGATACCGCCAATCTTTTAACATGTAAAAGAGGGTTACATAAGAAGGCTCATGAAGCTTTATGGGAAAGAAGTCTGGGGCATCTAAAATCTTTTGATTCACAAATGGCCGCTATGTCTTGGTTTATCTCTCCATTCCTTCAAAAGGAAAGGATGTAACAAATTATGCTATATCGTGATAGGTTCATCATCCGTGGGTTACGTACTGCCTCATGTCTATGCGTTGTTGTTTCCTTTTGAGCATTTACCTGCTTCGTTCACCGCCTCCACTTCCACAGAACTTCCGCACTTTGTTCAATTTTAGTGCATATACTTTAGGGGAGGTCCCATTATAAATATGTGAGTCATAGGAAAAAATGTATGACTTTGAAATTTGAAAAAGAGAGTAGAATGGATGTCCTAAGAAAAAAAGAATAGAATAGAGAGTCCATTACTTTTGTTAGCATCGTCTCTTGGTCAGTATATGATTACACGCAGTTTGGTTCTTATAGACTATAGCACTTCCCGCATATCTAGGAATTTTTTCTTCTTTCTTCTCGCAGGCGTAGTGAGAGCTGCAACAAATCATTGAGTGAAGGCATTTCACCGCGCAAGAATGAGCAAATGCATCACCATTACCTTGCAGCGTTTTTTTCTAAAACTTCCATGCTATACATAAGGATGAGAGCATTTGTACTACTCTGTACGGAAAACATCGAGTAAAAAGAATCACCTTAAAGTTTGAGTATTTCAATCCTGGAAATGGTAATCCGGCCATAGGCTCCAAGATCCAAAATCAGGATAAAAATTAGGAATTCCAACAAAAAAATCGATCTCATCAAGGCGACATTGATGAAGTCCTACCAATTTTGAAGATTGTGCTCATGATTCTATCAAAATTCAGCTCCAAGGTGTAGAACGTTAAGCTGATTCTTAGTTAGTGGAGCTCCACCGGATAATCCGGGCTTACGAAGAACTCCAATCGTTGGTGGTATGAAAATTGTTAGGCGAAAATTATTTTTTCCATTTTTTCCATATAGTTTAGCCAAAATATTTTCAAAAGTCCTAAAAATCGCCAAAATGCTAAATTTCGCTCTTGTAATTATTCCATGGATATAAGGTCACACTAAGTGTGCAACGCCAGATGCGAGAAACCAAAGAAAGCGTATAGTGACAAGGCTAAGTTTATGAGGTCACACACCTGCTCTTTGGCGGGGCTTAGTTGGAGATGACTCAAGTGACGGAGGACGCTGTAAAGGTGTAAATGCCTCCGTGGAAGAAGTGTGGTACGTGAGGAGCCGGGCCATGGACCAAAGCAGAAGGGGGGGCCGTAACAAGGAGATGGTGGGAGGTTGACTAAGTTATGAGCAGTTGCATCAAGTGCGTGACGCAATCCCTAGAAGTAGTGGGACTAATGCATGGGTGGAAATCAAGGAGGAAAAGAATGCAACAATATGTAAAGAGGAAGGTGCAAGGACGAAGTCGGTAGAATGACACCAACGACGTAATTAGAAGCCAGCGAAGAATAATCGGAGTAAAGGTCGTAGGGTGCGCTGAGTGGAGGACGATGCCATAGCCGCAGGCAAAGAAGGGCAAAAGAGGGACCGCCAGAAAAGGCAAGATATCCGAACAAGGATAAACAAGGTGTTAACACGCCTAACAAAACAGATAATATCACCACGTAATTTACTCTAAGCCATACCAAAACCGTAATTCGCCAACAACCCGTAAGCCAAACACGTTTAACAAACAACCTAAGAACAACCTTATATTAATATAAAGATAAAAAATCAGAGAAGAATCACGCTTAATTGCATACAACGGAGAAAGAGACAATTTGGGTGCATCGTAAAAATCATAACGCGAAGGCAAACAAAGCCGCGATGACGATTTGAAACTCCGCGAAGGCGGAAGAAGGTGATGGGAGTAAGGCATGGGAAAATTCATGAAAGAAATCGCCTCAACAAAGATTGCTATGGAGGAGTCAATGTGCTAGCAAAGTGCTTACCGCGCGGCGCCATGAGAAAACAAGAAGTGTATGCACGCCCTCGTAAATGCGAAAGATGATGCAAAACCTCGGAACCAAGGAAGGTGGAGAGGAAAGCAAGAGGCTGCTTGAACAAACGCTACCAGAAAAGCCAGTAAAAGCGATCCCATTTATGGGCCAATCCTTGGTGTTGAAAACTCGGGTGAGGCTGGAAGTCATTAGCAAAAGTTTATCCACATGATGAGGTCCCTTAACGTCATCCAAGAGGTAAAATCATGAGACAAGAGAAATTACAAGGTTCCGGATCTTGAAAGATAATCAGCCCAATTATTCTATAAGCGTGGAACCTAAACCTGATCCAACTCAATATGTGCCTATAGCAAAAAATTAGTACTTCCAAATGCAGAAAAATGAAGAATGAGATCGCTAACCGCCATTCTGCAATAAAAGGAAGAACACATTCCCATTGTCCCCTACTTAGCCATCACCACCCGTGTGAGTTATTAGTTATAGCACCAGACACACCGCAGGATTCAAAAGAGCAAAAGTTCACGCCAAGTGGATGATTGAGGTTGGCATCCTCTCAGAAGTCCCTTTAAAAAAGAAAGAAGTTCGTAACCCGACGTGAAAGCCAACCACCCCATCCCTAATGACCAAAACCTAAGGTAGACTCCGACTAATACTTAAGGCGGCTGCCAAAGGCTCGCTGAATCGATAAATCACAAATGGTTTGCCAAAGCCGACTCCCTTGCTTTGCAAGGGGAGATGTAGAAGGGGGTATCCCAAAGGTCACAGATGCTAGACAAGATGAAGGCTACAAGATAAGGCAAGCATAAAGATGACCCAAGACCAAGCGAGGGATTGGATAAAGCCAAGGAACCCGCAAATCAAAGCGCAGGGAGTGACATTTTGGGAAGATAACAGAAGAGCATGCAGACGTAACGTTCTTAGCCCGAGAAATAAAGAAAACCCTCATGAGCATCCTTACCATGAAACCTAAGAAGATCGTATATGATGGGAGAGACGGTAAACCTATACACCCTTCCAAGTTAGAGAAAACCTATCACAAGTCCAAACAAAATGAGCGAATCCAGTAAACTCTGTGATTTTTGATCGCATAATAGAATACTACTAGAAATTGCTCAATTGCTATGGGCTTTACGTGATTGTCTACCTTTGTGACTGCTCCATGTGATGTCTTGGAAGTGGGCTTAGAGGATGGTGATGCGTGATTGATGGTATGTAGAGTTTTGTTTGTACACTTAATGGTCTTAATACGTGATCCAAAATCATTAAGCAGGCCATTTGTATGTGGTTATTTTCATGTTAAGCTTTTTATAAAAGATAAATCCATTATGTTGTATTTTGAGCACAAAGCCCAAAAGATTTTAAGATGTTAAGATAGTACCGATAAGTCCATTACAGCCTACATTCTAGAACTCGTTATAAGGTTTTAGAAAGTTTCAATGGAAATCCACCTAACTTAAACTTAGCGCTAAAAATGAGGAGGACCTCCGACGCGATAACCTAATCGAACAATCAATCCAATCACCGCCAATCGTGTCTCGAAGCTCATCCTCCCATTTTCCTAATCCGCCTTTGTAGCCGGTTTCAATCATACTGCTATGCTATGAAATGCAAAATTGATCAACATTATCCAAACTTATATGTGCCATAGAGCAATCCACAATTGTTGTGTTGTTATGTTAGAAATATAAATGTATTCAACAATTTAGATGTAAGCAAAAAATTGTAAACCGATTAGCTAAAAAAAGGCAAAAAAAGTCTCTGTGAAGGAGCAAAATAAAACTTTAAAATGTCAAGAACACTTTATAGTTTGTAGTGACGCTTTGCAATTTTATAAAGTGCATGGGACAAAATATATGTATTGCTGGGATTTCTTTTAAAGAAGTTGCAACATTATATTCTTGAGACCGAAGTTGGTGCATTATTAAAAAGAGCAAAATATAAATATAGGTAATCCATTATCAATTGTGTGGTGCACAATATCCTAAAATATGTGTATGTTGCGATGCATGGAGACCATTTTGTCTTTATGGTGGTCTATTTGTTTTTAATTTATACCAGTTTTAATAAAATTTAGTCATGAACATACTGCCTTATACTGATATGGTAATATTGATGGAAACTGATCTCTTCTATCAATTGGACTTGTGTAGTTTCAAATTCTAACTACTTTGTTTCCATAATCAGATCAAATGCAGTTCTACCAGTTTAATAATATCTCAATCTATTTTGTTTCATATCAAAATTAGTAGAACATGCCCAACCGTAATAAAAATGATGCACAAACTTTCTATATTGCGACTAATCTATTTCGTACAACAATAAATTCTACACTGGGGATGATAAATTTTTCAGACTGTTTATCATTAGCTAAAAGAATTTCACAAATATCTCTGCAATGAGAAAGGAAAAAATAGTTGTTGTAAATTATCTCTTTGGATCGAATTTTAGTTGACAAATTGTAGCATGGCACCTATGATGCATTGGTACCTATGGTATTTGTGAACTTCAGATAATTTGATAAAAGCATTGCACGTATCGCAGATTTGTGGACTCAACATTCCAGATTTCGCTTGAAATTTGCAAAGCTCCCAATTCATTGCTACTTCCTCTCGAACAATTTGTATAAGGTGTCCTTCTCAAGTAAGCATGCCTCAATCTTTTGCAGATGTACCGTTCTGCACTTCCTTATGCATCTTCAAAACTCGCAGAAAGGTTAAAATTGCTCAAGTGTAACAAATCCTCAAATTAGAAAAAAATAATCTACTTCCACCTACAGCAAGTTTTAGAAAAATTTGAGTAGAATCGACAACCAGGATCATGCCTTGATAATCTCCTAATGAAACAGAAAGCAAACATGAAACCGTTAAAGTACAGGCATCCAATCAACAGTAATGTCAAATATCTTGTTTTACACTTCCATTTGTTTTAACTCCCAGTTTCACCCTTGCTGTGGAATGTGTCAATTTGATCGTGGAGGCTCAAGGCAAGACGAAAAGATGTATAACCATGAAAATAGTTCAAGAACTCTCGCCTTCACAGAATCACTGCTTCTCGTATGTTTGACTCATCTTAGATTCTTCTTCCGATAAGCATCCTTTTGCCAATAATCGTACCTTTTGGAAACATGTGCCTTTGAGAATACTTCTTGTGAAATTCGCAGTTTTCCAAGTTATTGTTACCTCTACTCTATAACGGTTCTCCTGAGGCATGCTCTAATGTGTTTTGCGTGATGCCTCGGTTCTGTGCAATCTCTTCTTATGCGATCTTCAAACTCATAAAGGTTAAAATTGCTCATTTAGCAAATCCCTTTAAATTAGAAAATAATAACTACTCCATCAAGCAAGTTTTAGAAAAATTTGGAGGAATTTTGATGCAATTTCAAAGGATCATGCCTTGACAATCTCCTAAGGAAATGTGAGCTAAATGTTGTGAAAACCGCTAGCAACTCCAGATCCAACCAACAAAAATAAATATCTTGTTTTAAGCACTTCCATTTGTCTTAACCTTAGTTTCACCTTATTGTGGAACAAAGGCCGATTTGATCGAACCCAAAATCGTGACAAAGCATGAAGATATCTCACGCAACAGATCGGTAATAACTTAGAAGAATAGCAAACAAGCGTAATCGTGGAATTAATTTGTAGTAAATCCATAAGCTTTCAATTCAATCAATTCGTAAATCATGGCCGCATAGCGCATCAATCACGTATGAATTTGCTTCAACTCCATATGTCTAAATCGTGGTCTAGCATGTAGCGTAAGAAATAGCGTAATCGGCTGAAGGCCCTGGAGCTGCTTGTCCTCATGAATGCTCCTTATTACGCAAGTTCGCCATGGCGTATCAAAAGTTTTGAGCTTTGCCAGTCAAACCAAAATTCTTCTTAAATCAATCCGCGCAACCGAAAGGAAAGTTGAAAGAGGGCGGAGTTTTGCCGCTTTGGATCAAACCTTCACCTCCTTGTTACATTCCATGCTGTTTTTTTTTGCTCTAGGTTGCTTTACGCCAAGCTTAACTCCCAGAGCTTCCTCGCCGCAAAATACAAAAACTCCTAGAAAGGTAATTAGGAAACGAGGCATGATGCCACGGCCCGCCTCAAGGGACCCTGTTCGCCCAACTAGGGCTTCATTCAAGCACGTGCATATACACTATAATTTTATGTACATATAGGATCAATCGTAGGGTAGGCAACTTATGCCCCTGACTCCTCGCCAAAACCTAACGCATTCACCTAATTAATTTGCAAAGACAAAGGGGTCAAGCTAGACCAAGGGGAGGACATTAAAGACATAGAACTGACTCATCAAGACTAAAGTCCCAAGAAAGTGCATGAGGAGGCCGATCGCATTACGGTGATATAGCCGGATTTGAGGTCGCATACAAAGAAAGAGAAAGTCGTTTGGGCAAACTCAAATGTGACAAATAGCTCAGGGACTCATACCGAAGGAGAGGGATAAAGGAAGAAGGAGCGCCCATAAGCATCCAAGATGAGACGAATTTGTTTAGGTTTTGGGGACGAATTCTGCTGGGGAAATGTAAGAAAGGACGAGAGGAGATCGGGGAAGCGCAATCGTGTACAAGAGATCGCTATAGCAGAGTGAGCAAAGTCTAGGGCGTATACCTGACGAAAGTGGTTTGAGGCGGCGAAGCGTACCTTTACACGCGGACAGACCAAGGAAGGTTATAACCAAACTGCATCCAACTCAACACTGCTAGAGGAGCAAAATGATTGCTAAAAGGAAGGGACGCATGGAGGCGTGTCCAGGACTAGCAGTAGCAGCAGGTTAAAACCATCCGGGAGGGGTTTATGCTAAGATGAGGGATGACCATGTGAACCCGAGCACACATTCTTCAAAAAGAGGCCACAAACCGTGAAGTAAACAACCTTAGCAACAAATGGAAAACATCAAACCAAGTAGGCAACTGGATCCATGTAGCACCATGTAAGTTTATAACCTCAAGACAACAGTTAAACCAACACAAGCTTCAAACCTAAACCTCGCAGACAAAATATCCACATGCAACCTTTTAACCCGCGAGAAAAATCTACCTACTAGAAAAACTTCGAGGCAAGCACAACACATACTTAAATAACATTTCAAACTCCATGCCCCACATTGTGGGAAGGTACTGCCCCAATTCATCCAACACCACCCCAAATAATGATCCGATTATCACCTAACACGCTGTAAATCATAAAATAATGGTAACCAACAACTCAAACCTAAGAACAACAAACGCAGCTAAATAAAGAATGGGACGAGCCAAATAACATTCAACAATGAATACCATACATAATAGTGTTGCTTTAACCTCCAAAACCGTAAAAAAACTGGGGGAATATGAATCATGGACCAAATGGTGAAAAATGGAGCTTCCGGGTTTAATTCAGCGTGACCGGGTGGAATCAAAAGTGCATGAGGAGTGCCAGAGATCCTGTGATTAGCCGGTATATTGGCAAATACAACAAATAAAGATGAAGCACGCTCCTGCTGCTGACACGCCTACGACGCCCGACGTTGCCGCCCAGACGTCACAAAACGCAAGAGACGGTTACAGCAGACATACATGCACGCGCGCCGCATGTGACGCTGGGCGTACGCCAAGCAGACGCCGCTGCCAGACGCGCTACGTACGCCGCTGCCAGACGCCGCAGATGGCACGTGACACGCGAAATATACACGCGGGAATATACACGCGAAACATACACGCAAACATCACCAAAAATCCACGCGTACGAAAAGTTACGGTATACGCCGCATGCTTAATGCGGACATTTTGGGAAATCTACACGTAGCATACACGCGGCATATACACGTGAACATACACGTAAATATACATCTAGCGCAGCCAAGTAGCCGCATGACGTGATGACGGAATAAGTACACGTGGAAAATTCAAAATCATGCAGATAGAAAAGCCATACGGGTAAAAAAAAAAATATTTGGATACGCTGCATGCTTACGGTAGGAAAAAATAAAAAAATAAAAATATTTATATAAAATATAAATATAAAATATTTTTTAAATAACCAAAAGTGTTTTATATTCATACTTTTTAAATAGTCACAAAATTTTTATATATTTATATTTTTAAATAATCAGCAAAAGTGAATCGTATTTATATTTTTAAATAATCGCTAAAAGACTCATAAGAGGAGTGTCCAATTCTTTAGCCTAGAGCCACTTCTATCTGGAGTAGTCATCCAACTGAAAGTAATGAGGTTAGAGAACGCTTCTAACCGCAAATACCTAAGAAAGTATTGATGGCTCTCCAAATGACGTCACAAGTGTATCCTCAATACCGAGCCCCATGTCATGCTCTAGATCTTCATTCATATCCGCCACCGGCTCTATAAAACCAAAAGAATATGGTGCTAATGTAGTTCATAGAATTATAATAATTTTCTACAACGCACTTCCGTGATTCCCGCTAATAGGAGAGTTCTGTCAGATAACTGCTGATATGATAAAACGTACCAATGCCTGCGGCTACTTGTACTGGGTCATTATTAGGGGCAAAACCCATATAGATATTCCTATGACAATATAACGCAGTAATAGCTAGTGACATTTAAAAGTCTATTAAAATTAATGTGAACTAATATAGCTCTTACTAATCTATAATGAAACCCTTTCCATCACGAGCCCAAATGAGACGGCCAAGGTATTTTTTAGTTGCTTTGTCTATCTCTGGTGAGTTCTATGTTTTTCCGATCCTTGCATCGCTCAATGCAACTGGATTGCAAGGCACACAACATTATCACAAGTTAAAGTGAACTAATGACAAAAAAATAAGAAATACCTTGATATCTTCCCTTGTGGAGGATTAAGTGGTTTAGGGACTTTGTGACGCCCTAATATATAATTCTGACGTATACATATACGGGATTCTTTCTCTCCCATGAAGCGACATCCCAATATCCTCAATTATGAGCAAAGGCCCTCCGCCCCGATTCGGGGCCATTACCTGGCGAAATGAGGTCCGGCGAAAGGACACGGCGGGGTCATTCGCCCACGCCTTCAATGGACTCCACGCCGCGGCCATGAATACAAGGGTTAGCACACGCTATCTAATATACATAACAACCACCACCAAGGTGGCACATCCATCCAAAATACCAACCACTAATATGCATCTAATCCCAAGAAACACCCAAACCCCTGTGTTCTACTCCCCTACCAGACTCCCGGGGATCGACTCCATCTACTGGCCTCAAGAGTTCAAAGAGACCGAAGTTCTGGCATGGCGCTATCGGGCGAGAACATTGGCTAGGTTGTTCACCCATCCGGCTCTCCGTGCACACTCTGGCAGATAATACCCATGCTATGGCTTCGCTTATAGCTCTTCCGTGAGTACTCGTGGCATCACCCTCCCCGAGCCTACTCATGTTCATGACGCTCGTCTCAAGGAGGCACGAAGCGCCCCCTTCCGTAATCACAAGTGGTTCCATGGGTGAGCTAGAGAACTGCCGCACGACCATCCGCATCTATCCTTACTCACCCTAAATCTACTCAGTGCAAGGCTCCATACGGATCACACCTTTCCCACCTGTGAGTGTCGTGACCCATACCCGCCCTCTACGGACCTCCAAGACAAACAGCCTCCATCAGGAGTCTCGTGTGAGTCTTGTATGCTCATGCAAGACCCCACCCCTCATGTCAGCCACCTGTTCCTGTCTGCAGTGCTGCTTACCATACATCTAGGACCATGGGTTTTGTGCACAAAGCCAAGATTCAATGGGACTTTACATGTGGCTATCTAGAGTATATTACTACTATACACGCTCAGAGGCCTCTACCCCCTGTAATACCCCGCTTTAGTCGGGATGAAACAAAGAACTAATAATCCATCCTTTCGTGAAGAAACTGTAATTAATATAAAGAGAATTGTTTAACAAACAAGGGTTAAGCTTAATCAATTACAAAAGAATGTGAGAAAACTGACACAACCAAGTGTTAACTAGAATTACATAGCCACCACTCACCTCCGGCCGGACTCATTCCCATGGGCGCCTCCATCTCCTCAAGGGTTGAAGATTCACCAGGGCTTCACAGTATCCACCTGCGTGTTCTCTCTGCAGTGTGGTTGATGGCGCCAGCCTCGCCTTCCTTGGTCGCATCTTCGTGAGTCAATCCGTGATAGGGGGTCAAGTTATATCCAAACTCTGGTAAATCCCATGCCGCCCAATCGACAAGTGTGGCGCTTTCCCAATTGGTGTAATTATCCTAATTTCCTAGGTTATAGGTTATTATTAATAATGTGCTAAATTACATAGCTAATTTAACTTTGTAAGGTAAACCCCTAGGTTGCAAATTAAGTTCTATACTCCCATGGTAGCGCATCTTTAGGGAGAGAGTGACGGTTGTATTTGTAATGCTATCCCGATAGTAGACCGTGAGTAAATACATGAACGCCACATTCTCTCCTAAAAATACGTCGCCCTCAAAGATTAGATTAGCTAATTGAATACATATACGTAGCACGAATTAGAGAATGAAGTTAAGAATATAAATATTAATACGCTGGAGATTATAGTAATTTGGGATGCGAATACATTGAAGTTAAAATATCAAAGTACAAGCACCGTGGTGCTCATACAAACTTATGACTTAAAGGAGTTTAGACCGAGTCCATTTAAAACATTCCGACAACAAAATTCATACATGTAGACAAAAGCAATACGATGTTGGTCATCAAGAACCTCTATACAATGCGTGTGACGACTTGTTCATTGGTCACGAGCGAGGTTGAGGCATCGAAGGATGGTGCGGCCCTTGAGATTCCCGCATGAAGTCCTGAGTGCTTCACACCACGTCTTCATCACCCAGCAATACGTAACCGAACGAAGTACACGT